>JAOTRH010000001.1:18972397-18995280 GCA_034768845.1 Heliamphora exappendiculata | reverse complement strand
ACCCAAATCCCCCACCGTCCCCATCACGCCCCCCTGGCGCACGCCGCACGCCCCCAAACCCCCAAACCCCCACCATTATATATATATATACACACACACGCACAATGGGTTTGGGTGGGGGGTCGACAGTGATGGGGGAGGACGACGGTGGCGTGCGGCGGTGGGAGGCAACGATGGGGGCAGTGGGTTTGGGTTTGGGTTTTGTGGGGGACAGTGGTTTACAGTGGTGGTTTGGTTTGGTGATTTGGTGGTTTAGTGGTTTACGGTGGTAGTTGGGTAGTTTATGGTGGTGGCAATGGGTTTGGGTTTGATTTTGGGCGGGCGGGGGCGGGTGGGGCAGTGGGTTTGGGTTTAGCGGAGGGCGGTTTTAAGGGCGATTTTGGGGGTGGGACATTGGTTTTGGAGTGCTTCGGGTGATTTTCATTAAACATAAACGAAAATTTTAACTTTTAAACTAATTTGATGTTAAAATCAAATCTGAATGGGTATTAGTGTAATTTTTAAAACCACACGAGTGGTCAATATTTTTGTTAGAAATTAGATGGGTGATCAGTATAATTTACTTTAATAAAAAATTTATTAAAAATAAAAATAAATAATATAAAATTTAATTTAGCCATTTTTAAAATGTCTAAAAAACTTAGCTCTTAAGAAAAATAGCTTTATTAGAAAAAGGGGGGAAAATTAATCAAAGTATTTGGGATAATTTTTTAAAGATTTTTTTTGTTTTTAAATTATAGTATTTAAGATATTAGTATGCTTTTTATTATTATTAAAAGTTAACTTAATTTTTTAATTAAGAGTGTTACAATTTTCTAATCAAAGAAAAAGTGAATATGTTCGGAATGTATATAAACTTTTTCTTTGGAGAAAAAAAAATGTCACTTCACTTTTTAGAAAATCAAAGGAGGTACCTTAAAAAGATGACTTTTAAAATAAAAACCATAGCCCAAACAAGGCCTTGGTGGTTCATTTTTTGTGTTTTGTTGCTGGCTCACAATCTCGATCGTACTCTTCTGGTACAGGTGACATTATCTGGCTTCCTGAATTTCGTGGACGGTCTCTGGTCAACCTGCGGCGAGGAGCGCATAATAGTGTTCACCACAAACCACAAGGAGAAGCTGGACCCGGCGTTGCTCCGCCCTGGTCGCATGGACGTCCACGTTCACATGTCATATTGCACCCCCTGCGGGTTCAGGCTCCTCGCCTCCAACTATCTCGGCATCAATTCCCACGACCTTTACGGCGAGATCGAAGAACTGATTCAGTCGACGGAGGTCACTCCGGCCGAAGTCGCCGAGCAGCTACTGAAGACCGACGACGACCAGCCGGATTCCGCACTTCGCGGACTGATCGATTTTCTCCGCCGGAAGGGGAAGGAAATGGAGGAGGCCAGGGCTAAGAAGGTGGAAATAGAACTAGAATCGGTTGGGAAAGGGGAGGAGACTCGGCAGCCAGAGGAGACGGAAGGAGATGATCGGAAAGATGATAATACCGAGTAATTACGAGTTAATGACGAGTATAGTGCGAGATAATGACGACATACTTTTGATTCCATTTGTAACATTAAAAAAATAGGCTACTAAATAGAGTTGAAAGAATTTTGAATAATAGTTTAATAGAGAAAAAAAATTTAATATTAATATATTTTTTAATGTAGAATTTATTATTTTTATAAATATTAATATATTTTATATAAATATTTAAATATTATATACTCTTTAGCTATAGCTGAATTGATTTTAATTAGCATTCTTCTTAAGAAAGAGGATTTTAATTATGAAGTCATGAAAAAAAAAGACAATTAATTATTATTATTTTAAATTTTTTTTAACAATGTTACTATAACCATTTTATCTTACCAAATTTTTTTTTCCTATCATTTGTTTCTTTTATTAGGTTCCTAGCAAATGTATCGTTTGTTTCTTTTTTAGTATTTATTTAAAAATCAGCATCCAAATAAAAATTGAATAAATTCTTGGGTTATTTTTTGGATTTTTAAATTCTTATGTTATTAAAAACCTACATATGGAATTATTATATTATGCATACTACACTACACTATTATTATTATTATTATTATTATTATTCTTATTTTTTTTGTCATCTCAACTACCAAATTATTTATGAAATAAACATTATCAACTAATAAAATTTATGATTTCAATAATATAAAAAATTGATTTTTAAAAATTATAAATAATATTAAATTGATTTAATTATATTCTACTTAAAAAATGATAACACATTTAAAATAGAAAAAGAATTATAAATTAAATTTTGAAAAGTAGTTTTATATACTTCCATGGGAATTGAATTGGCCATCACTCAAATCTATACATATTTTGGTAATATTAACCTTAAAATTTAAAACAAAATGTATCTTACATGTTCAATAGTCATATATGAAGGAAAGAAAACACATTTATGTGAGAACTAATTTTCTTTGAATTAAAATATATCTTAACAATTTAAAAAGATAACATATATAACATTTTAAAAACCTGAGCTCTTTTATTTCATAGATTGGGACTCGCCGCTCGTAGTTTTGTTAAATAAAATAATGCTAAATTATTTAATAAATAAAATTTAATATAATACAATGATTTTTTTATCAGTATAGTTTCATTTTATCTCATAAAAACATAATACGACCTCTCTCTTCCCATAGAAATATTTTTATGCAGTCATGGGACTGCACCAATCATTTGAAATGTGAGAGGAGGGGCTCACTATGATAACTCCATTGCCTGGTATATATACAATGAAATTTGTTTGTTACTACTAATAACTTGAATTTAAATTTTTGAATTTCGTTATTAGACTATTTATTCAAGTTATTAGATCAGTGGTTCACATAGGTCGCTATAAATGATATCAAAACCAACTCTTGTTCTCATCTAGGACTCCATAGCGGTATGAATAGAGAAGTAGAGGCTCCGAAGAGGAGTAGAGACTCTAAGATTGTATATCTTGTACACGCTAATGGACTGTTCTATGTCCGCTAATGGGCTACCATGCACATCCTAACTAGGAAAAAAACTTGAATTGCGCGATAAAAAAGTCGCTTATTTGAGTGGGGGATATTGTGATAACTCATTCTACATCGTTGAAAAATAAAAAATAAGTATGGTATATAATGAAACTTGTGGGTTGCTACTAATAACTTGGACTTAAGTTTTTGGAATGCATTGTTAAATTCTTTATTCAAATTATTAGATCAGCAGTTTACTTGGGTCGTTACACTTACTTGGATCTTATTTTGGTAATTTATTAGGTCAGCAGTTCACTTGAGTCGTTACACTCACACCAATCTTATTTTGGTAATTTAAATTGTTACTTTATTGCTCTTAATATATACATGATTTATAAAAAAATTAAATTAACTAAATACGTTAACCATATAAATAAATTATACTTACCTTCAAAAAATGAAGAATTTTGTGCACTTTCTAATATCTTTTAAGACAAATATAATATATTCATATATTTATCGATATTTGATCGACTTAAGTTTTTAAATATGTGATTTATGTACTAAGAACAATAAATTGAGTGCTTTTTTTCATCAAAATAAATAGGTGTAAGCCCCACACAACTCAAATGCATGGTGCAATCCACATAGTGAAGAGAAGTGCAACCCCAAAATATATCGATTGTGTTTGTTGATACTTATGGGGGGAAAGGTCATATTTTTCTACAAATCTTTAAATTTTAGTAATTTAAAACAGTTAAAAAAATTATCAAAGTTAAAAAAAGTTTTAAAACCAAAAAAACTATTTTTTGTTTGAAAATATTTTTGTCTTCTCTAAATTTTTTTTTTCTGGATAAAGTTTTTTATTTTTTTATTCCTTATTATGGGATGAATCTAGAAAGTAATAAGATTGAAGTAAAAAAATTTGAAAAAAATACTAAAAATGGAAAAAACTAATTGAAAAAAAGTTTTTAAAAAATTCCACCATATACTCGTACTTGATACATATTGAGAAAATTAATATATTATATGTTACTTTTACATATACATCGAGTATGCAAAATACACACCCGCATTTTTCTTTCTATATTTTAATCACGTGCAAAGATACCAAGCTAAGTATATACTCAAGCTGTACTTTATCACTTTCATATATACAAATAATTAAAACACAGATTCATAAGATTTATTTTATTATCAGTGGAAGAGGACAAAGTACGAGACCTAAGCCTAATTCATTCTAGTACGAGAAAGATGGGCTTAAACTATACAAGAAAACAGACTAAGATAATTCAAGACAAGCATTAATCGTAAGAAATAATTTAAAAAGTCACTAAATTAGACTTGTCAAGCTCTGAACAATACACTCAACAAAGCAAATACCATACCTAAGCACCTGAATAAGATGACCAAACTCCAAAGTAGAAAATTTAGTGTCAAAGAAAGAACTAAGACCAAATTATTCCAATAACATAACCTGTGCACAATAAAAAAGAGTGAGTCATCCAAACACAAGAGAATCACTAAATAAATGAAAGCTCCAGTTATTTTTAAGACACCTAACGCATAAAAAGAGCAAAAACTATAGAATAGTTGAAGAAGAACAAGGTACTAAGCTCATGTCTAATCTATCCCAGTATGAGAAAAATGGATTTAGACCATACAAAAAAATGAATCAAGATAATTCGGACCTAGCCCAATGACCCAAAAAAGATGAGCCTAGTTGAATATGTTAGAATGCCCAAGGGTATCTTCATTCAATAACTAAGTTCTTTTGTCTTAATAGTTGCTCGTCCATTAACTAGTTCGAAATTTTAAGAATTCAACTCTTATTTTCGAACGGATGTAACAGAATAATAAAAAAAGAATATCTAGAATTAAGAGAATGTCATCAAAATAATAAAAGATTTCCAATTTTAAAAGATGATAAGAAATAAATAAATTAAATTTTGAAATCAACCAAAGTCAGAGAAGAAAATAAAACGCATATAAAAGAAACATGCACTATCAAGGCTCAAAGAGAAAGTCACAAAGTTGACTTTGATTGTGCTGATTTTTAAGTGCCACACATAGCATGATTTTAAAATTAAGCTTCGGTTTAGGAAGTTTCTTAACGTAATGATATCTAATTTTAATTTTTACTTTACTTTTATTATTAAAATGTGATATCAAATTTAAATCCTTAATGGACTAAATAATTAACTACTTTTTTGAAAGTTTTCAAAATATAAGGCCCCATTTGATAATATTTACATTTTTAAATTTTTTGTTTATAATAAATAAAAAATATGTGTTTTTATTTATTCTCTTTAAAAACAAAAACAAAAAATATAATTTGTTTTTTAGTAGAGATGGTAGATAAAGGTGGCAAGCATACTGTGCAGGTAATAGGTGAAAGTGATAACTCAAAGAAGTAAAAATGGTAATGATTAGCAATAGTGAATAGAAGTAAGTAGTGGTTAAATGAACAAGGTGATATGAGAGGTGGTGGGCAATAAAAGAGGTGTTTGGTGAAGGTGGCATTCGGTGATATAAAAGGTGATAGCTAAAGATGTTGATCAAATGTAGTAGTCGAATATTGTGGCTAAAGAGAGTAGTTGGAGGTGTGATGGAAGATAAAATACAAAATGAGAAATTGTTTACAAAATAAGAAAAAATATTTTTTTATTTACAAGAATTTAATATTTTTAAAAAATTATTTATATTTTTTAAAATCAAATACAATTACTAAACGTGTATTTTCTTATAATTTATGTAAATTTTTTTAAATAAAAATAAAAAATAGTAAATATAAATATTACCAAATTGAGCCTGAATTTGTTAGTTTGGTTGACCATGTTTCGATTTCCAGCCCAATGGCTAATGGGTCTATAACGTTTTGGACTTTCAGCCTTGAACTCACGAGTGCACTCGAGTACAACGAGCCGCGACGTACTCGATTATTCGCCGGGAAAGGAGAGAGACGTTGGCGGAAATTCGGTTGAAAGTGGGCAGATCTGTAGGGATTTGAACGGAGTGGCTTGCACTTCGCCAACCCTCTCTCTCCGCTCTGAATCAGAGAGCTAAAAATGGAAATGGAGAGGAGACTCCGTCAAGAAAACGAAACAAACCCAGAAGAACACATTCTCTCTCAACAATTTTCTTTTTGGATTCTCCCTCTTCTGTGTCCATTTTATCGGCTGTTCATCTCCAGAGGATTATTCGGTGAGTTTATACATCTCTCTCTTTCTCTCCCCCTTTCTCTCCATAGGTAATTTCTCTCTCTTTTCTCTCTATCGTGCGCACACAATTCATCAAGTTCGTTGTGGAATTGCACGATTAAGAATCCCATTCTTCGTTGTATACATCATCTCAGATCTCGTCTGATTGTGCAAGTTAAAGCTATTACATTTTGAATTAACTAATTAGAAATACTGTGAATTTTTATGACGTGTTGAAGGGGAAATCTTTTGAAATTTGAATGTCCCAATTCCTGATTAATCATTTTAAAGTTGTCAAAGAAATAAATATATTTTCTATTAATGTTATAGATTACGAAGTTGTGTTGTTTTTTCTGCTAGAATCATCAAATTGTATAATGTCTAAAATTTCCCAAGTCTCATTTCTGGGACGACCAGACAGGGCCTCAATGGCTGTCTTGTTAGGATTTTGACTGCACTTTTGAGTTTAAGCTGTGAGAATGGAGATACTAATTGCTTTTTATGTCTAATTTGATGCTGTTATTAATGATGCATTTTTAATATTGGCGCTCACTTTCTTGCCATAATGGTTGGTGGGATATGCAGGCATTTGGCAGTGGCTTTCGTTCTGGCATCGTGATAGGAGTGTTTGATTCTTCTGCTCTTTTAATCCATTGTCCAAATCATTTTAGTTGGTTACAACTATCACCTAAGTGACACCATGTCTGGACCTCTATCTCCTAAACCAGGTAGATATTTGATGTTTCATCACCTCTTCTTTTTCTCTTCCTATTTTCTTAATTTTTGAAGCGATTGTGTGGAGCTTTTCTATTGGACATGTCGTGGATATAAGTCATATAAAGCACCTTTTATATAAAGCATGAACCACAAGTTTAAGGTCTGTGAACTTTTGATTCCCTGTCAACTCGTTTCTTACTATAGCAATGTTTCTGCTGGAAGGGAATTCTAGTTATTGCTTATCACATTGTCAATCAATCTCTCTTCATCAGCCTGGAAAAGAAATACATCTCCAAAGAACGTGGAACATCTATTGAGCTCGTTGATTATTCTCGATAATTTAGTCATTTAGTTTGATGGAGCTCCTTGGTTTTTGTTGTTTACTGCATGAATAAGCCACCAAATGCAACTAGCAGTGGCATTTGGGAGGTCTTTTTTTTTTCCCCAGGTTTCTTATTTTTAACTTTTGTTTGAGACTTAGTGTTTCAATCCTTTTGTAACAGCTCTGGACATTGAAAACTCCGAGGATGAGAGGAAGACTAGAATTGGGTCTTTGAAGAAAGCAGCAATAAATGCCTCCACAAAGTTCCGACATTCCTTGACAAGAAAGGGCAGGAGAAGTAGTAGAGTCATGTCCGTTGAGTCCGTTGAAATGGTTGAAATCGAGGATGTGCATGACGCCGAGGAGTTAAAGGTTGTGGATGCATTTCGTCAAGCACTTATATTGGAAGAATTACTACCTGCACGACACGATGATTATCATATGATGCTCAGGTTGCTTTCTTTTCTTATTCCCATTTTCATTGAAAACATAGGGTTTTTAAATTTTGTATTTAAAGCCCTTTACTGAAATGTTTTGTAAAGACTTACAGAGAAATGTGGGTATCTAGCCATTTCTTTGCCATGTGGCATATCAAGAGGGTACACATCATCGCCCATGAGCGAGTCATTTAGGCTCCTTGCTTCCTATGAGCAAGCTATCTTCCATCTAAGCAAGTGAGCCACCTTGGATCCACTTTAGCTCTTCGTTAATCCTCAGGAAAACATCCAGAATGGCACGATGGCCTCCAAGGCATTTTCTAAGCCTTCAACATCAATATAATATCCTAGACTGGGAGCATGGTTTAGTTAAGTCAGCTTGGTTGGTACCAAAAAAGGCATATGTTTTGGAAGCTAGAACAAGGGGTTTGTCAATGGAATCGCCCTCCACGAGAACCAATTCATTTCGACCAGTTATAAATAGAGAGAGAGGCATCAACTAAGACTCATGTCATATTGTAGCTCATTTATCATACTTGCTACCACCTCATGGTCTTCATGATATTACTTCCATGTATCATACCAACTCTCTACAGCAGAATAATACAGGCCCTAAAGTGGAGAATAATGTAGGTTAGCAGTACAATGTCGGTGTAGAAGTCCAGAGACTAATGTGGATACTCTTTGCCATGTGACATCTCAAGAGGGTCTATATCATCGCTCATGAGTGAGTCGTCCATACTGCTTGCCTATTATGAACAAGTGATCTTGCCTTTTAGTAAGCGAGTCACCAACACTTCTCGCCTTGCAAGCAAAGTTGCCTCGCCTCGGAGCAAGTGAGCCATCTTGGCTCTGTTTTAGCTACTCGCTGCCCCTTAGGCAAACTTCTGGAGTGTCATGCTTACCTCTGAGGCATCCTTTACGCCTCCAACATTAACATGGTGCCTCTGTTCAGAATCCAAAGAGGAATGTAGCTTGGAGGTAGGATTTTAAATCGTGATATCGGCTAACATAACGGTCGCGGCCACATGTAACGGGTATCGAGAGAATCGATCAGACTATAACAGGAATTGACAACTACGCTCGTGATTTTTTTTTCAAGTTCTAGCAAATGACATGAACTCGTTGATAAGCATATCTTACATTTATTTACTACAAATTGAACGTTTATAAGTGTTTTTAATTAACATTTTGATACCTAACTTTAAAGACGAAGATAGAATTCGAGGGAGGAAAGTGAAGCCAAATTATTGGGTTGTCTCGGGTCATGTATCAGAAGTATCGGTCGATACAGACTGATATGGCACTAATACACGATACGTGTCGACCGTATCGGTCGTTACTCTAGGAATTTTCTACAACTTCGATACTAGAACGTGTATCCGAATTGTATGCTTGAGATACCGTTGCATAACGACAATACGTAACGGTATCGGCGTTATTTAAAACCATGCTTAGAGGCTAGAACCTAGGGTCTCTCAAGGTTGCTTGGCTTTTCCTCCAAGAAGGCAGCTCCACCGTGACGAGTTATAGAGAGAGCAAGGTCGCCTTAGATGCCTAACTTTTAGAAGCTTGTATTATACCCAGGGTTCTAAATCGCGGTATCGGAAGATGTATCGGTATTAGTGATACTGTCATATATCGATAGATATCAGACAGTATCGGCCGATACGATACGTAACGACCGATATTTAAAACCTTGATCATATCTACCACCACTTAACGTCTCTATTATACAACTTCTCACATATCATATCTGCCTCCTTTGCAGCTTTGATGATAAAGGCCCCAAAGTCTAAGGCCTCAGAGGAGCCAGCCTCTTTTGCAGCTTTGATGATAAAGGCCGCAATGTCTAAGGCCTCAAAGGAGCCAACAAGTAGGCTGTGACATCCTATATGTCGAGACAACTAGGAGGGACCATTTTTTCTGAAGTGAGTTGACCTCCCCTCTTATTCCATCTATTGAAATGACCCCCAACCTAGGTAATTAACTCACACCTTATCTCCAACTAAGTTCCCTACTACCACCCTCTCTCTCTTTAGTGTTACCCTGAACTCTCACCTTATGTTTCCTAGAACACGGATCATTGTGATGCAAAGAATGAAAACAAGAACTTGGTACACCACATGTCCTAAATTAGAGTAAGATAGGAGTAGACTTCTATAAATTACAATATTAGATTGTATTCTTTTGAAATTATTACCAATAAGATAGAGTTTTATATTTCAAACTATTTATATAAAAACACATTTCTAAGAAGCGTTATAACTATTTTTTAAAATTTTTACACTTTGTCTTATAAAAGTCCTACTTTCTCTATTTTTTTTTAGTTTTTATGTTTGATTTTTTCTCATATAAACAATATTAAGGAAATAAATAAGAAAGATTTAGAGGATCGCTTTGGAATGCCAATTTGTTCGTATTGGAACAAACGTGTGCCATGAACTTCAGAAGTGAAACAAGAAAAGTACCTTTGAAAGCTGTCCAATAGCTCCAAGTTGAAGTGAGAGATTCAGAACTTGCATTTCAAAACGTAAATCGCTTGGTTATTAATGTTTTTTGGAAACACAACTCTCACCTCCTTGACTTCCAATAGTCTTCAACCATTACAATACACTATATCTTCCTAAATTCCACTACTCTAGTCCATCCCAAAATCCCACACTATAAGAAGACATGGAAAGCGTAGAATAAACATCTAATAGGTAGATCATAACATGTGTGTATACACTTTGCCACTTGACACATAAACACACAGTTTTGTTGACTAAGAAACAGCTTACAAATCTATACACATTACCAAACCCAACATGGTGTTGAAACTCATACCCTCCGCTAGGTTTTTTTATATGTTTTTGTCACGCATAAGACTGTTGGAAAACTTGATATACATTATTGGGCCCATTTTCTAATAACTTAAGCTTTTGGAACAATTGGTGACGTAACATGGTATCAAAGTTTTGATTCTACAAGGTCTTAGGTTCAAGTCTCGTGATGTGTATTTGTTTTCCTGCTATGTTTGCTATTATGCACTATATTTTGTGTATGTTGGTGCACCTATTCACTTTAATTTGTTCACATCTTCACATGTGAGGCAGGGTCGTATGTGAAATTGAGTGTTAGAAAGCTTAATTTACATTGTTGAGCCCATTTCCTAACAACTTAAGTTTTTGGGACAATTAGTAACTTAACAACCATGGATCATGTGCTTTGACTTTGTCCAATTAATGTGTGTGGTGGGCCGAACATAGACTCGAGTTTCGCCAAAGAAGGTTTATTAAAGTCAAAAAACATAATAACTAGAGATGGACACCTCGTCATCAAAAATCAGTAGCATGCTACTGTCAGATGGTTTGAATGCAGTCAGTATTGTGATGGAGCACTTGTGTCACAGAGAAGGAGTGACAGCATCACTCTTTTTCTATTTTCTACAGAACTGTAAGCTTACTTTTTTCTGTGTGCATCTGATTAACTCTCTTGTTAACTTCTGAGCGCACAGATTTCTGAAGGCCAGGAAATTTGATATTGAGAAAACAAAGCAAATGTGGACTGATATGCTTCAGTGGAGGAAGGAATTTGGTGCTGACACAATCATGGAGGTATTGATTGGAGAGATCATGGATGATGCTTTAAAATTCTGCTCTACAATTTACTAGAAGTGCAACTCATTGTTGATATTTTTCCCCTCTTCTCTTTCTTTATAAGGATTTTGATTTTAAGGAAGTCAATGAAGTCTTAGAATATTATCCCCAAGGACACCATGGAATTGACAAGGAAGGCCGACCTGTCTACATTGAGAGACTGGGTAAAGTAGACGTTACCAAGCTGATGCAAGCAACAACCATGGACCGCTATGTGAAATACCATGTACAGGAGTTTGAGAGGACCTTTCATGCCAAGTTCCCAGCTTGCTCAATTGCAGCAAAGAAGCACATTGATCAAAGTACAACCATTCTGGATGTGCAAGGAGTGGTATGTGAGAATATTAACTAAAAAGAGTTTGTGTTTAAGATCATGCATTCCTTCTAATTTACATTCACTGCAGATATTGTAGAAATACCAGAGCATCTGTGACTTCAAAATACATTTGAGTCTAAAAATTTCATCTGAGAAAAAGAATTTACAATTGTTGAATAGCTTAATATACATTGTTAGGCCAATTTCCTAATGGGACAATTGGTAGCTTAACATGGCATCAGAGCTCTAGCTCCGTTAGGTCTTGGGTTCAAGTCTCGTGATATGTTTTCCTGTTCTATTTGTTATTGTGCACTTATTATGCACTTTGTGTATTGGTGCACCTGTTTAGTTTGTTCGCCTCTCCACGTGCAAGACATGGTCACACGTGAGGAGGAGTGTTGAATAGCTTAATATACATTGTTAAACCCATTTCCTAATAGCTTAAGCTTTTGGGGCAATTTGTGACTTAACAATAATATCATTATTATTTCATTGTTGCTGCAGGGACTTAAAAGTTTTAACAAATCTGCAAGGGAACTTGTACAATGCCTTCAGAAGATTGATGGTGACAATTATCCCGAGGTACTTATCTTTTGTCATTTGTGTTTATATAGTTCTAGGCCTCTAGTTCCTTTATTTGTTTATGCAGTAGAGTTTATACATTGTATTTATTTATATAACTCCAATTTATTGACTCTACCAGACTCTGAATCGCATGTTCATCATCAATGCGGGTTCTGGATTTAGATTGTTGTGGAACACTGTCAAGACTTTCCTTGACCCTAAGACTACTGCAAAGATCCATGTAAGTGTTTAGCTTCCACAGCTAAAAGTGCTATTTTTGACTGAAAAAATGAAGTTAATCTGTGCAAGGTGTTATTCATTAGGTTCTTGGTAACAACTATTTTTGATTGAAAACATAAAATTAACCTGTGCGAGGTGTTATTCATTAGGTTCTTGGTAACAAGTACCAGAGCAAGTTGCTTGAAATAATTGATGCTAGGTAAGTTTCTTGATTTTCAGTTTAAAAATTTTCTCCTCCTCAATATCCCTTTTCCCGTCTTTCACTGCAATTCAGAAGATTTGTGATGTTGTCTGCCAAGTGAACATGGGAATTATTTACCCAACTTTGGATTGTCTTTGCAGTGAATTGCCAGAATTTCTAGGAGGTACCTGTACTTGTGCTGATCAAGGAGGCTGTTTGCGTTCTGACAAGGGGCCATGGAAGGACCCAGAAATAATGAAGGTGTTTTGCTATCATTTTCATTATTTTCCCCTATTCATACTGTACCCTGAAATATTGTGGGTCCACTTTGACTAACAGTCTTATGGTGGGTAATGTCAGCTAATTCATCATCTGTCTTGCAGAGGGTTCATAATGGTGAAGCCAAGTGTACAAGGAAATCAAATACTCAAGGCACTGAGGAAAAGACAATATCAGAGGATGAAGCATCATGTATAAAGGTACCTAGAAGTCTATGAAGAAATATTTGCATTGTAGTTTTTCTTATATGCCCTTCCTTTTATGGTATTTTTATTGCTTTTTTCCTCTTAGCTAGTATGCTTGTTAGTTTTGACTTGGGGACAAAAGTGTTTCTTGTCATTATAGTAGAACTTAGCTTATGCCAATATAATGCTGGACTCTTCCAATGTGCAGGGAGCTTCCATTGTGGATGAGGTTCATTCTCTGTGCCCAAAACGTCCAAAGGACGTTGAGCATCCACTTTCTCCTATTCATGAAGAAGTAAGAGTTATATTCTTTTCCTGTACAATTCAGCTAGGATATTAGAAGCAAATCCAATATGGTCTTGTTAGCAGTCACAAGGTCAAAAATGTGTAAGTTGGGCAGCTTTTAGGCCCAATTTAGCCTTTAGAGCAGCATGAGGTAGCCAGATGACTTTACCATTTTCAACAATATATAACAGAAGTGAAAAATCAACTCACTGAGAACGTGGTGAGTCTAAATTGCTTGAACCAATTTGTGGACATATAGGTGAATTTTGCAACAATGGTTCAAGAATTAGAAGACTGCAGTTTTCATGTGTTTTCAATATGTCCGTTCGGCTAAAAAAATGTCCCTTAACCAGTGAATGTTATTGTTTTTATTGGTTGCTTGAATGTTGTGTATTATGTGGGATGAAGATAAATTCTCATTTGTCACTGGGTTTGAAGCATCAGCAATTAACATGCCCTATAAAGATGTTCAAATTACGAATCTGTAGTTTCTTTGTATTTGGAACTGGCAAACTTTTTCATTTTATTTACTGCTTTCTGCTGCTTGGTCTGAATAAGGCGAAATTCTAACACATCCTTTCTCCACACTTCATTTGGGGAAAAACTGCCAGGTTTATACTACCAAAAATTTCCAGAAATCATTTGACCATCAAGACTTCATGCCAATGGTGGATAAGACAGTGAATGCATCTTGGCAGAAAGTGGCGGAGAATGAGATGTTTGCTCTCTCCAAAGGTATCTAGGTGCTTGTAAAATTTCATAAATACGTTCGATTTCATTTTAACTTTCGAGTATAATTTGAAACATTCAAAATGCATAGTAGCTACAAAAATTCATGAAAATAATTATTAGGGCTGGCTTATTTTTTGCTTTATGTGATCTTCACATGAAATGATATCATCTGCGAGGAGCAAATAAATGAATGAACACAAATTTAGTCCTTTCTAGATTGGACATCTTAATGGTTTGGGGATGTTCTTTTAGCTTAGTGTGCTCTTCTTGAATGTTCCTCAATCTAGAGTAGTTATTCATGAAGTTGTGGATCACTTTGTTGGATTGTCCCACGTTGCCCAATTTAAGCTCCCTCCGTACGGTTTATAAGGCTCAGTTTCTCCTTTCTGCAACACCTGGGTTTTAAGAAGTTGTGTGGACTGGGTTTTCAACTCAATTTCGTGTCTACATGTGCACGCTGCAAACGCAGGATTTTATTTAGTGGAGCCAAAACAGTATCTATCTATGGGTTTATTATTTTATAAAAAAAAAAATAGAATTGATAAAAATACGTTATCGGACCATTAATTTAATAAATAAGAAATGGACAAAACTATGCAATTCAAGTTTCTGACAAAGTACTATTATCACAAAGTGTAATAGTATTGCCACAAATACATCTTTAATTATTTAGATTCAGTTTATGTCATCGAAGAAAGACTAACTGTGATACAAATAAACAAAAATATAAGTTCAAAACACCTCTTTTGGCCAACACTTAGAGAAAATCCAAGTGTTTCTTGATGGTGGAAGTGTGTGCCTATAAATGTCCTTGAGTTCACAAAGATTATGGGAAAGTAAACACCTAGATCTAATAATTGGGTTTAGGGTAGTCGTAATTTTTCTTCGGACAATTATAATTTGATTAGATTTGTAAATGTAATTGGCGATTTTTGGGTGTCTAGACTAAACCGCCAGAAGTCTGTATTATCCGTTTCTTAAGTTTTGATGATTGTAGCTCAGTTTGTGTCGAGACGCTTTGCATTTGCATCATCTAGTTGTATGACCCATCTTTTTGCATCATGGTTAGCCTTTTCTACTCGGCTCTCATTGAGCGCTCGAGAGGTGCTCGAGCGCTGTCTTAGCGCTCGTTGAGCGCTTACCAGGCGCTCAAGCGCCGGCTTTTGTGGTTGTTTTCCAGTAAGGTGCGCTTGTTAGGTGCTCGAGCACCTATGGACCTTGGCTCCTCCAGTGGGGTCTGCTCGCTAAGCGCCCTTTAGGCGCTCAAGTGTTAGTCCAGCGCTCTTTAGGTGCTTGTTCGGCGGTTGAGCGCTGAACCTCTCTTGGTGCTTCCTTTTTCCCTTTCCAGTAGGGTGAGCTCGCTAAGCACCTTTTGAGCATTTTGGAACGCTCGCCATGCACTTGAGCTCTTCATTCTACGCTTGAGCAGCGCTCGAGCGCTCCTAGGTCAAACACCTTTATGGCGCTTGCTAGGCGCCTGCGGCGCGCTTGAGCGCTCATGCGCTAGCACGCGCTCGTTAGGCGCTCAAACGCCCAGAGCCAATTTTTTTGCCACCTTTATGTCTTGAACCCTGATAGTATATAAGCTTTTGTTTTTTCTCGTTTTAGGGTCACCAAAAGGAATATTGAGAGTTTTGATTAGCTGATTTGACCCCTTTGACTTTGAATCATCTTGTTAATCTTTTGTCAACTCTCTTGTAGAAATTTAGGTGCATTTCATTTCCTTAAAGTGTACTCATAACCTAGATTGTATTTTTGACATACACATTCTTTCTACACTTTTTGGTCATTCATCATCACTTAAAACTTGCTCGGAGCACATTTTAGTCGTTGGGTTACGTAGATCAGGCAGTTGAAGCGACTTGGATCCGTGGAATCAAGAAGGAGCTTAGGGAGCTATCTCAAGCAAAGAAGTTAAGTCGTCGTTTGGGTAACGGGTGTAATTAATTTATTCTTCTAGCTTGTATCTTTTTTATTCATAGTGAAAAGTGCTTTGTGTGTTGGTGTCATGGTTTTCATCCCGAGTTTTACCAAAGGGTTTCTACGTTATATCTTGTGTCTTACTCTCATGGATGTTGGTTATTTATTTACTTAAGCTAAATAATCTTTTAATCTTTTAATTGACCAAGGATTAACCTATTCACCCCCTCCTAGGGTTAATCGGATCTCTTTACATAATTTCAAGATTGAAACTCATTAACAAAATGGAGTTTAGAATTTTTATTTATTTGTCTTTTTTTTTAAATGGCAATTGCAATTATGAAAATTCTTTCTCTCTCTTGAACGGAAACATAGAGAAGCATATGTAAGCTTTAAAATGTGTCACATCATTTTAGGGTAACAAATTTGACATTTTAATTTTTCTCTAAATTTTGGTTTGTTTTATGGATTTATCATTTTCTTATAAAAAAGTTCGATCCCATTCTTTCATTTGCAATAAAACTTTTGTGGGACAATTTTTGGAAATTATGAAGAATGTTGTACTAACACCAATTGTCTGCAAATCTGAGTAGGGCCAAATGACCCACTCAATTGTAAGTAAGCTTTATGTAGATACCAACCAAGAGATTTAAAAATGTCGGGAAAAATGTGTGCCATATTTGTGGTCCTAATTAGGAAATATTGTCATATTCATGCATGCATTCCATGATCTCTCCACTTATATGCACACATATATTGGGAAAGTGTATTTTTTGTTAATTTGTTATTTGGTTGTTAGCTTAGGGGTAATTTAGTCATTAAGACTAATTAGGGTTTTAGGTTTTATTTTATTTATTTTTGTAACTCATCTTAATTGATTAAGCCTTTGATTATTGAGATAATAGATTATTTTCTCTCTTCTTTTTCTATCATGGTATCAAAGTACATATCTAAATATTTGCAATTTGAATCCAAAAATCAATTGATTGGCAACCTAGTATCATCAATCGACCATCTATTTTGCAAAATCAAGAACATTGGACAGCAACAATAGCCTAAGATCTTCGCAGGCCACGAAGGACCCTACCAACGTCACAGGTCATTTCATACCATTAGTTGCATTTCCATCGCTTTTCCCTCTCTTTGAAAAGGAAAACCTAGCAATGTTGGCAACCACCTTTGTCCATCCTCCAACCACTGTCGAACTTTCTCCGATCATGGTAGACCTTTTTGGACCACCGGCGTAGCTGTAGCAATCGCAGATCATTGCGAACCATCGAACTCCACCATCTCTCTCTTAGTCTATCATAGCTTATGCTTGCATCATCACCCATCGTTGACGACCATCGTCGACACTTCTCCGACCATCGGTGACCCTCAATACACCATTGGCAACCACCAGTGCAACCAGATCTTCCCTCCGGTGAATTAGTGCTCAATCTGGTCTTTTACTTTGGTACCCATGACCCGACTTGATTGGTGTTTTCTCTTAAGACCTTCATCGGCCCTCCTCCTGCCACCAAGGACTTCGCTGGATCTATGCTTGACTCCGACAATGTGTAACAGACCTTCGCCTAGTTTTTTATCATATTCATCCCTTGTTTATGCCATCTCGATTCTCTTCTTTGCTTCGGCTCTTTGGACCTGTGATTGTGGTAGGATATTTTGCATTATCTGTTACTCACAAGATTTTTTTGTGATATTTTGATCGTGAGATTTTGACTTAACCCGCGAGATTTTGCTTTTGATGTGTGATATTTTTCCTGTGAGGTTTAGTTTTAACAAATGTCATTGTTAGATCAGTTTTGTGAGTTTCGGACTATGCTTGCATCTTTTGGTGCTCAGTCACATGCTTCTGTGACCATTTTCTCTTCAGGTTTGCATAGCTCTTATTTCACTAGTATTTCACCTACTACTTAGTTATTTTATATCGATTTCTCTCATCATATATCGTCTGATTTGAAGTATTAGTCATTATATTTTCCCATCTTCTCCTATTACTATTTCTACTGCAAATGGCGCTTCTATGCAAGTTGTTTTTATTGGTTATGTTTTCTCTTTCCCATCTTTTTATTTATCTATTCCTAATGTCTTTTATGTACCACAACTGTTTATCAGTTTACTATTTATTAATTAGATTTCTAATTCTGGTTTTGACATTTGATTTTCTTCCTCTGGTTGTGTTGTTCATGATCGGACGTTCTAAAAGCAGGTTGGGATTGGGTATCAAACCGGTGATTTATATGTGTTGGAAAATTTACATATTCCTTTGGACTTTCTTCTACAGCTCTTATCTTCTTTTTCTTTAAATCAACATTCTTCTCCTTTTTATATTTGACATTTGAGGCTAGGTCAACTATCTAGTGAGCGCGTAAAACAATTAGTTTAGTTTGGTTGCTTGGGTAAAGTGTCTGCTGGTGACATTTTTAAGTGCAGTGGTTGTAAACTTGTTAAAATGTTAGCAACATTTTTTCCTAAAGCACTTCTCTGTCTACATCTCCTTTCTCTCTCGTTCATACTGATGTGTAGGGTTCTTCTCCCATTACAAAAAAAAGGTGGGTATATTCCCTTATTGATGATTATGTTCATTTTTGGTAAGTGTATCTCATATCTCACAAATCTAGTTTTTTCATATTTACCACTCATTTGACTCCATGGTTCATGCTCAATTTTCCACCATTATAAAAACCCTTCGTTCTGATATGGGAGAGGAATATTTCCTAACAGAATTCACTGATTTCTTAGTTGCATTTAGCACCATTCATTAATCTTTTTATTTCGATACTCCTCCAAAAAATGGTAGAGCTTAAAGAAAATGTCGACACATCCTTGACACAACTCGCTCCCTTCTTCTTTCCTCCTTTGTTCCTACCAATTTCTGGGGAGAAGCAGTACTAACTACAGTGTATTTTCTTAATCACATGTCTACACCTTTTCTTTTCGGAATATCTCCTCATGAATACTTGTTGGCTCATACTCTTAATTACTCGTTACATATCTTTGGTTGTGTTTGTTTTGTCATTCTTCCCAAAAGGGAGCGCAATAAACTTAGTGCTCGATCAGCTCTTTGTGCCTTTTTGGAATATGGTATTCAACAAAAAAGATTTTAGTGTTATGACTCTGCTTCCAAAGGTTTTATGTCTCCTATCATGTTGTGTTTCTTGAGCGTCTCTCTTACTTTACTCTACCTCCTAAATATGTCTATGTTCCTAAAGAGAATTTAGTTTATATCGATCCTTTTTCAAATGATGTGCCTTTCAAGGAATTTACTCATACTCTTGATGTTTCTGAACTTTCTTCGACGTCTCGTCCTCGAGCTATTTCACCTCTTCCCTTAGTTTATTCTCATAGACACCTCCTCATTCTCAACATGTATCCACCAGCTTCAACACAACTCTCTTTGTTTCTGTGGATCTTGATCCACCTAAACGGCGATATCCATTGCGTGCTTGTACTCTGCTGATAAGACCTGATTTTTTTAACACTTGTTTTTCATCTTCTTATCGTGGCTTTTTATCTACTATTCATGCTTACTTTGAACCTCAATTTTATAAAGAAGATGTACTAATCCAAATTGCCATGCAATTTGGATAAATGCCATGCAAGATGAATTAACTGCTCTTCAGAAGCTTATACTTGGGATATGGTTTGATTGCCTGATAGTAAAAACCTTATTAGATGTAAGTTGGTTTACAAGGTTAAAACTCATTCTAATGATTCTCTAGAGCATTATAAGGCCAAATTAATTGTCAAGGATTTTTCTCAGGAGCATGAGACTGATTACGAGGAAACATTTGCACCTATGCTAAGATTACTGCAGTTCATACTCTATTTCAACATGCCCTTTATAGTTTGAAGCAGTCTCCTCGTGTCTAGTATGAGCGTTTTCTGTCCACTGTTATGTAGATTAATTTCACTTCTAGTCCTCATAGTTTTGCTCTATTTCTCTGCCACACTCTTGTTGGGATAGTTATTTTGTTATTATATGTGGATGACATAATCATCAATAGTTTTGATTCGGTTGCTATCTCTGATGTGAAACATCTGTTTCATGAGTTTGAGATGATAGATTTGAGTCATCTAAGCTACTTTCTTGGGATAGAGTTGCTTCTTCACCTAAGTATTATCTGTTATCTCAATCAAAATATGCCAATGAGATTATCCACCGTGCCCACATCAATAATGATAAGATTGTAGATACCGCCATTGAGTTGTACACTAAGTTTTCTCCTTTTGATAGTGTGCTTCTTGCGGATCTCATTGTCTATCGAAAGCTGATTGGGTGCTTGGTATATCTTACTGTGACTCATCTTGATATTGCGTATGCCATTCATGTAGCCAATCAATTTATCTCAGCTCCCTGCTCCACTCATTAGCTGTTTTGTTTCGTATTACGGTGTGTTCATGGTACTATCTTCTAGAGCTTATTATTATCATTCGCCTTCTTCTTACTCTTTGGGGTTATGCTTATACTGATTGGATTGGCAATATGTCTGATCACATGTCTACTATTGGGTTTTGTGTGTTTCTTGGCAACTCTATTTGGAAGACAAAGAAACAGACTATCATTGCTCGCCCTACTGTTGAAGCTGAATATCGTGCTATGACTCATGCTGTCATTGAGATTAAGGGTGCAAGTGTTTTCAAAAAAAATAAAAAATTGAATCAATCAATGGAATGACCAAATCAATTGATTTTTTTAGGTTCTTCTAAAAATCTCAATCAGATTAGTTTTATATGTAAGGAATTTATGTATATCGGTATAGTGGTGGTTTGCATATAGATTTTTAGAAAATTCGGCCGAATGAACCGAACCCTACATTGATCTAGTCATCCTTTGAATAGTGTCTAATTTACTAGACTATCATAATTCAGAAGGCATAGCACACTTTCTCACAAAACTACTTTTTTTTTTGAAGCAACCCTCAGCCACGCCTCTCTCTCTCTCTCTCTCTCTCTCTCTCAAGCCCTTGCCCTTTTCTCTCCCCTCAAACCCTAGCCCTTCTTTTCTCTCTTCCATCAATCCTCAACAACCTCGCTGAGGAGACTCATAGTGAAGGCAACAACGATGGAGGAGGCTCACGATGTCAAGTGATCTCACGATGATGAAGGTGAAGGTTGGGGCTCATGGTGATGGCAATGGCAATGGAGGCCCCAATTCTCATCACTTTCGTCAATGTCAATGTCGAACAGATCAAACTTTCTACATCTCTCATTTGTCGTTTCCATCTCAAACGGTCACCTCCATCTATGGAGGCCCCAATTGTCATCAGTTACGGCAATGTCAAACATATCCAACTCTCTGCATCTCTCACTTGTCGTTTCCGTCTCAAACGATCACCTACATCTTCAGTCTTTCCTCTCTCTTTCTGATCTGGGCTTTCCTTTAGTGGATGATTCTGTTTGTAGATTACTTTTGACTCCCTCCATTGTTGTTGTTTTTGGGGTGCTATCTCATGCTTGAATTTGGAAAACCAAAGCTGACCCGACATTGAACCAACGAAATACATAACTGTCTAGTTTGGTCCTTGCATTATGTTTGGTCGATTCAATGTGAAGAATAAGAAAACCTATGTATTTTGTCGGTTTGATGGGAAAATACCTCCAAAACTGGACTACACCGAACCAATTACATCTCTAGCTGAGATTGTTTGGCTTAGATGTTTGCTCTCTAGTTTGGGTGCCTCTATCTCTCTTCTCCTACTTATCTCTACTGTAATAATAAGAGCACTATTCAGATTGCTCACAACTCTGTCTTTCATGAGCGTATGTAGCATATAGGGATTGATTGTCACTTTATTCGTCAGCGTTCTCAAATTGACACTATTGATCTTTCTTTCGTCTCCTTGTCTATTTTAGCTTATTAATTTTTTCACCAAGACACACGTCGGCTCATTTTCGACTCTTGGCAAATTCTCACTTCTCACCATGCTCACATCATAAGTTTGAGATGGTGTTATTAGTAGCTTATTATTATTATATTATTATTATGTTATTATTACGATTGTAATAGTGTTCTCTAAATTGATTATAAATAAGAGTTCGCCTACCCATTAGGGTACGACTTTCTATTATTCTTAATATGGTATCAGAGCCACCGTAAAACCCTAGCCTCCACGAAACCTCCACGAAACCCTAACCCTAGCCTCCCTCTACCAGCCACCAGCCACGCCACAGTCACCAGCCACGCCAACAACAGTCACCAGCCACGCCATAGCCACCAACCACGAAACTAAGCCAGGCTGAAACCCTAGCAACTGTCCTCATCGAACACCGAACCCTAGCCACAGCCACCTCCGACCATTGTCGCCCTTGTTCGAACCCCGACAGCCTCCCAAAACCCTAATCGCACCCCCCAAACCAGTACTGACGACCAACGAAGCAACGACGGCCCTGTTTCTCCCACTTTTCGGCGCCGACGACCCTTCTTCAGCACCAGCGACCCTGTTTCTCCCACCGACGGCCCTTCTCCAGCACCGGCGACCTCCGCTCTCTCTCTTCCAACGCCGACGACCACTATTCTGCCTATTTCCAGCACCGACGGCCTCTGTTTTCTCACTTTCCAGCATCTCTTGTCCTTGCTCAGTACCTATAACACCTTCTTTCGCTTTTCCGACGACCGGCGACTTTTTCGGTAGCTTTTCCGGCGACCGGTAACTGTTTTGGAAACTGTGTGCTTCTCAGTTTGAAGGTCTTTCACCGACTACTGGTTTGAGGGTCTAAAGGCTACTGCAGTATTTCTTATTTTATGGAGATGAGTTGAGAGTGTGATTCGCTGTCCATTTATGACTGATTGAAGGTGTGGGTGCGTCTTTTTGCTTGTTAGTTTGTTTCCTCGTGATTCCTTGAGGTTTGTCATTTGAGTTATTGTGATGTCAAAGGAAAGCTCC
>JAOTRH010000001.1:18947337-18972297 GCA_034768845.1 Heliamphora exappendiculata | reverse complement strand
CTCTCTTGGAATTATACCAGAATTGAATTGAAGTTGAATGGCTAATTGAATTATCAATTGAATTCTGGTATTGAATCCAATTGAATGACAATGATGTCAGTTGAATTCATATTGATGGCAATTGAATTCAATATTTCTAACATTTAGAATTCATGTTCACTACATCTAATGAGGTAGATGAACTCCTCTACCTTGAGTTGACAGAATTGGTCACCTTCCCTACTTCAATATTTTGTTTTTTACTGGTCTTTTTATCAACCCTAATCACACTCACATATTAAAGTTTTCTCTTTTACTTGATCATATCGTAGTTTTTTTAAAAGATTCTTTAATACATAAATCAATCATGATTTTTTTAAAGTACTCTTTATGAAATATAAATCAATATCGTACGTACGAAGCAATTATAAAAAGTTTTAGTCATTTATATGCATGCATGTCTAACGTACAATACCTCCAAACATTATGAGTACTTTCACACGTATAAATGATTGGGATTGTTTCATGTAATTGATCAGTAATTTACTTGTATGTGTATACATAAAATAAACTCAAAAAACAAAATTGAAAAATATTGAAGCTTTTAATATAAACTTTAACTTTATATACAGAGTTGGCCTAGTAATTAAACTGTGATTTGACAGCATCGCTCCCATTCTCCTTGTCATTGTATGGCTTGTTTGATACGAAAGAATGTAATTCATAACGTGGAAAGGAATAAAAGTGAAAATAGAATGAAATATTTATTTTCATTATATTTTTTGGTTGGTAACATGAAATTACGTGGAAATGAAATGATCATTATTATTTTTGTATTTGGTATGTTAATTAAAGAACATAGGATGTAATCATAAAAAAAATCAAGAAACTATAATCATTTCTCAAATATTAACAAAAAACTTAATAAGATTTTATAACAGCAAAGAAATATATTACACGTTTTTATATTATATGTGGTATTTTAGTGAAATAAATAAATATATAAAATACATTTATATACATAATTATGGTAATATAATTAAGATATATTATGGGATACATTATATATTAAATAGATTATTATATATCAGAAAAAGATTTGGTGAGAGGTCTTATTTTTAAATAAGTTTCATTTATTTTTTGACTTTATACAATATCCTACTTTTTTAAAAATTATTCGTGTTTTATACAGTTTTAACTTTAATTAATGTGAAACACTATATATGTGTGTGTAAAAAAGTGTTTATATTTTTTATTATTTTAACATAATTAAAACTTAATTTGTATTAATATTAATTGAGCATAGATTTTATTCTTGTTCCAGTAATTTTTCATATTTATTTAACAACGTTATAACTTTTTTCGTTGCAAGATTTTAATGTTATAAAAAAAATATTCTCATTTTCTGCATGTAAAAATAAGAATTTATCTTTTTTTGAATGAAAATTTTCTTATTACTTAATTTTTTTATTTTTGCAATATTGGTACACTGCACATTATTTCTCACTTTTAACAAATAAATAATTTCTAAGTTTATATTGCAATACATAGATTTCAAATTTTAGAGAAAGTTCTTATTTTTAAAAATTTTCTTATTTTTTTGTATTTTATCATTTCTAATTCAATATTGCTAATTTTTCATTTTTTAAAGATGAATTCTTTCTCTCTTTTAAAAAAAAAATTATATTCAATATAGATCTTGTATTATAGTTTACAATGAGTAGGTTGTAAGAACATAAATATTTTTTAAAACGAATGTATATAACAAAGATTTTGTTATTGGGTAACCTTACTTATTTGATTATTGGCTTATAAGTCAAAAAATAAGTCACGTCGTTTGGATAGTCAAATAAATCAAAAATCAAATAAGCAAATAAGCAAATAAATTCGTTTGAGTAGTCAAATAAGCAAATAAGTAAATAAGTAAATAAGTAAATAAACAAATAAACAAATACAACCAAATGAAGTGATTTAAATACTTTTTAGCTTATTTGCTAATAAACAAATAAGTCAATAAACAAATAAAAAAAGAGTAGCCAAACGGAGCCATTATGAAACTTTCAAAGTTAGAACACAAAATTAAAAGTTTCACAAAAAAGTGTATTTATCACTTTTTTTAAATTACTTAATGTACTTCTATAAAATAGTATTTTTTTGAATAGTAGTTAAAAAGTAAATAAGACTTATTCCTAAATAAGTTTTAAAAAATAAAACCCTAGTGTATCAACTACATTAATAAATAAAATTATATAATTATATTATACATTATTTGAATAATATGTTGTTAAATAATATATCAGAATAATATATAATTAATATGTTGTTAATACTATAATATTATTATATAATAAATTCTATTTTGTACATTGCAAATATTGAGAAATGGATTACTAAAGATGGAATGTTCATTCCATTCCAACTCATTTTTGCTTATCCAACATAGCTTAGAAATAAACTCAATTTTTAAATGTAAATAACGTATTTGTTTTGAACATGATTGGTTCATAAAGTGGGCCAAACACTTTGGATTGACGTTTTTCCTAAGAAAAAATGTCAAAAATAACGAATAACAATTGATTATCATTGTATAGTATCATCCGGCAATAATTTTGCACGTACCCACTTAAATTTATTTTTCTATAAGTATGCTAAAGTAGGAACTTACAAGGACAAAAAAAAGAAGAAGAAAATGAAAAGAAAATTACCGAAACCTCTACCAACTCCATGACTCTCTCTTCTTTCTTTCTTTTATCTAGTACTCAATGGAGTGTTTCTCTATATAAACACATTACGCATCTAAGTTTCCATCACAACCACCATTCATGCACCAGCTCTTCTTTCCATAACTTACTAGAGACTTGAAAACCAATTAAGCTGCTGCTGCCGCTGATCACTACAATGGCTCATCATCGTCATCATGATCTACCCACGATCAGCTTTCTCATTTTTGTGGCCATCCTCGTGATTTCTCCACTTTGCAACGGCGGTTACCTCTACCCTCAGTTCTACGACCGATCTTGCCCCAAAGCTAAAGAGATTGTAAAGTCGGTTGTTGCCAAGGCCGTCGCCAAAGAAGCGCGCATGGCTGCCTCCTTGCTCAGGCTCCATTTCCATGACTGTTTTGTCAAGGTCCCTCATCACTAGCTCCCTATATTATCTCTACTATTATTATTTCTACTCAGAGCACCTACTGCTTGATCCTTAAATTTTAAAACTATGTGAATCTTTTGTTAATTCAAACTACCCATCAAAAGTTTTGTGTTTCACAACACATTTTATTTTAAAATTGTGAGGTCGCAATTTAAAAATCACATTATTCCACTACTTCCAATTTTGGCAATTTAGTGAGCAGTTTGGGATGTCTATAGCTAAAAGGCTTAGTTTTTTAGAGATTTAGTTTTTTTTTTTAAATAAAATTATTTTGGATAAATTGTTTAGGATAGTTTTTTTTTTAGTTAAAATGTTTAAAATATTATTTACATTTTTCCTTTTAACTACAATGTTTGGGATATTGACATTTTTTTTATTTTTAGAGTAAAAAGGACTTTTAAATTAAGAATATTGTAGTCATTTTACTTTTAAAAAAATTACTGTTTAAAATGCATAGGTTTTTTTTTTTTTTGAAAAATAAGTGAAAAGATTGTTGGGCTTCTAGAGATACCAAATAATACAACTTAAAAATTAATTTTTTGAAAAAGAAAAAAACTAACTCTTTAAGAATGCAAAGCATGAACTGATTCAGTTTCAACTTACATTATAACCGCTTTATTTATTTTTATTTTACATTCTCATTATTTTCCTTTCTCTTTGAAATTTTTAATTTAATATTTTTGTTACAATAATTAAAAATTGTGCATAGTGTGTCCCACGAACTCTAATTTATTTTATGTACAAAACAATTTACCCCCAAGACAATGAGACACATATATAAAAAAAGCTTTAATGGCTATTTGGCCCATTCATTTCCTTGAATATGGCTAAACTGTCCACATTGCTTGGTGCGTCAAGTATTTGGTTCGACGTATTTTAATTATATTTTCTTTATTATGGTCAAACTGTCCATATTGACTGGATGCGAGCGGGAAATTAAAACTTGGCCTAGTTTGTTTTTTTTTTAAAGATTTTTTGGGTTTTTGATTTTTTTTAAAAAGTAAATATAAAAAAATGTAAAAAAAATTAATTAACAGTAGGAATTTAAACAAATAGGCTTTCTAAAAGATTTTTAAACATAAAAACTTTCCAAAAAAGTGAGACCAACCAGAGGCAAAATTTTGTTTCTGTTTCCTCTTAATAAAAAAGAGAAGGGGGCCTATTTTTCTCCCATTTTTGTTACAAAGTATAGAGTTTTTTTTTTTTTTTCTCTTTTTGGTGTTGAGTGTTTAAATTAATCCAATTGTTTGCAACTTTTGACGAGAAAAAATATTATTTTGAAATATAAGAGATCGTCGAGGTCAATTATAAATTATAATTATATAATATCAATATATAAGATTTTTTCAAGTAGCACTTCAATATAATTATTTTTTCAATTATCAAATAAGAAACAATTCATGTATTATTTTAAATATTCACTCCCACCCAGCAAAAATCCTAACTCTGCCCCTGAGTTCGAGAATGGAGGAAAAGAATCCCAATACAAATTTTTGTTTTCATATCTAAGAGTATTCAGACTAATTTTCACACATCTCAATTAATTATTAAAAAACCAATCTCACAATTTACTAGCAGAAACTTAATTAAAATTGAGGCAAAATTCTGTACATACGTGCATGCATGTGGTGTGTTAAAATGGGACTGATTAGAAATAACTGAAAATCAAAATGAATCAATGGGAGTTGGTTAATAATGCAGGGTTGTGATGCATCAATACTTCTCGACAGCAGCGGGAGCATAGTAAGCGAGAAGAGGTCGGTTCCGAACCAGAATTCTGCTCGGGGTTTTGAAGTCATCGATGAGATCAAATCTGCTCTGGAGAAAGAGTGTCCTCACACCGTCTCTTGCGCTGATATCTTAGCTTTGGCCGCTAGAGATTCCACTGTCCTCGTAAGTCTTAGTATCTTCGTTATCATTTCAAATTTAATTTTTCTAAATAAGTTAGTGATACCGTTTGTTTATATCAAATTGAATTATAATTTCCTTGATGAGGGACTAATAGCGAAAGCATCCATCAGAATGGAAATCCCATCCCTCCCCTATGATAACCATCTCCTTTTGAATTATTTCTTCTCTTTACGTAATAATCAAAAATAAATTTTTAATAAGTTCAAAGAGTTGACAAGGTAATCGAGACTTGAAATTTAGGGGTTTAGGTTTTAAATTCAAAACTTCATAGAAGTTATAACCTTTTAGAATTAGTTCATACGAAACTTTGCCTCAAGTTTTCCTGGTAGACTATAAAATTAATCTCCCAAATATTAATCAAAATATACATAAAATGATTTGAATACCCCTTAACATATCAAAACAAGAAAAAAAATCTATAACTTTAACCCATTTTTTATCCTATTTTAACTAAACACAATATAAGTAATATTAAGATATAAATAATCTTGCCTACTATTTTATAGTTTATACTATTAAAAAATATATAAAACCTCCTCATCACTTATCCAATTTCTATTTTTCTAATCAAATTGGCTACATCAATCATGCCTAATGTTTTGTGTGTTTTGGTTGTACAGACTGGGGGACCTGCCTGGGATGTCCCACTAGGAAGAAGGGACTCCACTGGTGCAAGCTTAAGTGGCTCCAACAATGACATTCCTGCCCCAAACAACACATTCCAGACCATCCTCACCAAATTTAAGTTACAAGGACTCAACATTGTTGATTTTGTGGCACTGTCAGGTAAATCTGCACTACTTTTTTTTTCCCCCCTTTTCTTTCCCTTATGTCTGCAAATCTGGTTCTTGTTGATAATATAAATAATAAATTTTATTTTATTTATAAATATCTTAATATCTTATATGAGTTGGTGAATAATATTTTAACCGAAACTCTTTTCTATTTTTCAAATAAATGAAAAGATATTTTCATATTCTCTCAAGACTTTCATTCTTTAAGAGCTCTTAAAACTTTATTTTATGAGTTAAGAATAGACCCACAACGATCCAAATTGTTCTTCGTATGCCCCTCATCAAAAAAATTTAATTATCCACCTAAAAATTTAACTCAATTGAAAATCGAATTAGATTTTTACCTCAACTAATTGCATTTTTTTTCTAGCAAATATATGGTTTAGACTTAAACAATGCATTTTAAACTTAATTGTCTATTTTGTGAAACAAAATATTTTTGTTCATGGACCTCATGATATTCAATCAAGTTGCATAATTTTCTCCGTAGAATCTATAAGATGATTGAATGATTGATTCAAATTATTAAGGTGGACTGAACCCACAAAATAAAGTTTTGAAGGATTTTGAATGAGTAGTGCCGACACATGTTTTAGCTTGGATATGTACGAATTTTTTTCATCTATACTAATAAATGGCGTGAGAATAATATTTGTTTCTCCTACCCCACTTTTCCACTTTACACTAAATTATCTAAATTAAATATTTTTTTAATATAAATATATATATAAAATATATATTTAAAAATATAATAAAGACTAAAGCAAACAAATAGTTCATTTTGTAAATTTTACATTTTTAGTCTAATGATTAATCAACTTTCATTTTTTATTAGTTGTACTATTTTTAATTCTTATTAGTATTCCTAATCTAAACTTAGGAATTATTCTCAATATATTCCCCTCTCACCCTATAACTTACCTAAGGATGGATAGAGGGGAGGGACAAGTGGCGGCGATTGCCACTTTTATAATTTTTAAAATACTATCATTATATTGTATTATCATCTAATTTTTTAAAATTATATAAGTTCGCCACCTCTAATTTTTTTTCTAAATATATAATAATTATTCACCCTTTATATTAAAGTATTTACAAATTTGTCAAATTAGACCATACATGATTTTTTTTAAATGTGATTAATTACAAATTAATTAAATCAATTTAAAGTTAACTAAATTAGAATTTTTGTGATTACTCATTGTAGTTTCTAGTGCGCTCCTATTCTCCACAATTAATAGTTATCTTAAAGATGCTACACTAATCCCTAGCTATATCAAAGATTTAGAATAAAAACATGTAATTTCTTATTTTTTTGATATGTATTCTTTTTCATATATTTGAAATTACTTATTTTATATGATTTGGACGATTGACTTTAAAATGTAAATTGGATTACTAGTTCCAATAACCGTAATAGAATATGCATTGTTTGTTTTGAAATTATAAAAACTAGACAACGCAATAAGATGATAATTTTAGTGACAACGTCAAACACAATTTAAAATGTCTCATTTAAAATAGATTAATCAATTTAAAATTTTTATTTTTTGTTCTCATATTATAGAGAATTATTCTCTTTCTACGCTAATAAAAATTCTGAGTTTATCCCTAAACTTATTAGATATTTTTTTTCTATTCCGATTGAATAGGTTACAGGGACGAGAGACTTCATTCCCACTCTGTTCGCTTTAGACCTCAATTGGTGTGACATTTTGATATTAATTTGGCATTTTGATATATAGGGAGCCACACAATTGGGAATGCCAGATGCACCAGCTTCAGGCAACGGCTGTACAACCAGTCCGGCAACGGGCTCGCCGACTTCACGCTGGACCAGACATACGCCGGCCAGTTGCGGTCCCGGTGCCCTAAATCTGGTGGCGACCAGACCCTCTTCTTCCTGGATTTTGTCTCCCCCACAGTTTTCGACAACAGCTACTTCAAGAACCTGTTGGCCTCCAAGGGTCTTCTGAGTTCAGACCAAATTCTCGTCAATCAGAACCAGCAGACATTGGAGTTGGTGAAGATATACGCGGCAAACGCCGAGCTTTTCTTCGACCAATTCGCCAAATCCATGATTAAGATGGGGAATATCTCTCCTTTGACCGGTTCCAAGGGACAGATTCGAAAGAATTGCAGGGCAGTTAATTCCAGTTAGGACCATAAAAAAAAAAACCTGTGGCCTTGTTTGGGTAAAATTTGATTTTTGTTTATTTTTTAAAACTTTTTTTCGTCTTTTAGTTTTTTCTTATTTTTTTTGAATTTTTTCGACGAGACGTATAAAAAAAATAAAACAATTTGATAAAGAGATGAAAAAAGTTTACCAAAAATTTTTAAAAAACTATTGGCTTATTTGTTTATTTTGATTAATAAAATTTACTTTTTCAACTCAGAAAAGCTAAATAACTAGAAAATAATCCTAGAATTTTACACAAAATTTGAAATTAATGAATTAGATTCACTTGAGTGCATGTGATCCGTATTTAAGTAAATCTGATCTATTTATTTTAAATTCTAAATAAAGTTTTGGAATTGTTTTTTTTTTTGGTATCGTAGCCTTATTGTTTTTGGCTCGTCTAGTCTTAGATGAGAAAATTTGAAAAAAATATAATAATTTAATTAAATATTAAAAAGTATTAAAAATAAATAAAAATAAAAATAAAATAAACAAATAAGCAATTATCCCAAATGCGATCACAGTCGGGCAGGAATAAATTTCAATGTAATTCTGAATTTGGATATTCTTTGTTTTTGTCTTTGTCACTCACAAGTTTTTCTTTTCTCTATTTTTTAAATTTTTGTGCGGTTTTCCTAGGATGGAGTTCAATTGTCCCAGCCTGTTTGTTCTTTGTAGCTAGTGTTGTGAACTTGTTGTAATGCAATAACATTTTGAGTGTTTCTCTTGAATAAGATTTAATAGAAATTGGTTTCCAATTAATTTCAGGTCCAAATGAGCTTGGTCATTGCAGGTTTCATTTTAAATTATAACTTTTTTAATTAAATGTGCTTATTTTTATTTTTAGTTTTTTTTTCGTATTTTGAACAATTAAAGTAATGAGCTCATCAAGTCACGGCTTTAATCTAAATGTGACCCAAACTAGTATCCAAAGTGTGAGGTTCGCGGACCAAGGCTTTAATCTAAATGTGACCCAAACTAGTATCCAAAATGTGACCCAAACTAGTATCCAAAGTGTGAGGTTCGCGGACCAAGACTTTAATCTAAATGTGACCCAAACTAGTATCCAAAGTGTGAGATTCGCGGACCAAGTCATAGTAGGCACTATTGTCAGTGTATGTAAGTAGGATTTAGAGTCTTATAATTTAATTAGAATCGTTTATTATTTTAAACTTGATCGTATAGATAATTCATGTGAAAAATTAAATTAATTGGACGTTAATATCCAATTAATAGAGCACATTTATTGTTCGGTATATTTTCAAAATTCTATTTGAAAATCATTTCTATAAAATAAAAGTTATTTTTTGCCCAAGTTACCTATTAATAAACTTGTGGCGATTTCTCAAGCCAACAACATTATCAGCTCCAGCCACCACTTATATATATGCTAGGTATCGCCCGTGCCTAAAGGCACTACTACCATTTTTTTTAAATCACTCAATGACTTGTTTTGACACAGAGATGGGGCATTAAATGGAGGAAAATGCAATTTATAGAACACTTTTAAATAATAGGTCAAGTACAATATTCTTAAGTAGAGATGAATTTCAAAAGTTCAAATAGATCATGACCTTAGCTGAATTGAATACTTTTCCAATTCAGCATTAAAAAGATAAATAGTCAATAAAAAAACTCTAATTTATTATTTTTTTCTAGTAACCATTCTCATCTGCAAACTTTATTCCATAACATTCAAGTTAATTCATTTCTCGGATGCTGTTTTGTTATATAGATAATTATTGCACATTCTCATAAAACTAAAGATTAATCACTGCCTGGACATGACCTTAAGATAGAGGAAGACCACCAGCAGTAAGGTATAAAATTCTAGTATAGAAATCACATGTTGAGAAGCTAAATCCAAAAAATATCATTATCTATGACAAAAGTAGAAGCTAAGAAAATAATCTTCATCATCTTTATAATGAAAAATAAGAATTCTAATATTAACTAACAAAAATCACAAAGAATCAATATACAGAATCCAGTAAACATGATATAATAATCAACCAGGCCATCCAATTAGGAGTCAATAGCTATCGTTGAGCAAATGTTGGGAGATTGGATAATTACGTATATTTTTTTTATCAAAAAAGAAAATTTTATTAGATAGATATAAAATACAAAAATAGAAAACATTTAATACACCAGTATCATTGCTAGAGGCAAACATCGCAATCAAGTTGCCACCCTCTCTCGAAGCCACCAAAAAAAAAAAAGTTGAAGGCCAGCCTACACGAAATCTCAACATAGCCTCAAAAATCAAGTGCACCAACAGCAACAAATTTAATTATAATCGCGGAGATAATATAAATACAATATCATTTAATTAGAAATTCTTAAGCTTCTTACTTGATTTAGCCAAAATGCAGCTCTATTATTTGACTTCAACTAACTCATTCTATTTGAGTTAGTATTATTACTTTATCGGATCTCTTCTTAAACAACCTACTCCTTTGTCAATCAAATAGAGAAATAATGTATTTTGGAATGACCCATTAAATATTCCACCATTTCAAGCATGAATTCCAAACAACCAAACATACTTGTAATAAAGTAAAACATGCTCTATGGACTAAATGTTTTTCTTACACATATTACAAATCAAAATCTATCGATCCAGAATACCAATTCTTGATAAATGTTCAGCATGCCCTACATGCCCGAACCAACCATCCAAAAGACAAATCTCATTGATCATTTACTCAATAACCGCACTCGTGATTCAACTGATTTTGTACAACCTAGTTATTGTTATCACAATCGTGAATTACTAAATTATGCTACTTTACTCACTATAAGAGATCAAAAAAGTCTCACATACATAGAAAATCAAAATATCAAAATATAATTCCTCAAAAACCCAAAATACATGCAATGCAAACTTTGATGGTCCCATAAAACTGAAGGCATGTATTTTTTTTATCCAAAGATTGCAAAAATTAACTACTAATGAAAAAAATTGTACAACTTTCGGATTTACTAATTTACTTTCTTCTTCATACATTCTCGTCAACCAAACACAATCCCAGGCAAAAGGAACTAGAGTAGGAAGAAATCTTATTCAAATTCGTTAAACACAACTAATATCTATAGCATTAAAGGTTGCAAGTTCTAAACATTAACAATCTACATGCTTAAAACATGATAAACGTAAAGTTGTTGAGCCAAAGAAAGACACTTAAACGGAACAAAGGGAATAAAAAGCAATGAACCAAGCTAAGAGAAAAGAGCCAAGGGAATAAAAGAAAAGTCAAGTTGAGCTGTAAACTATGAAGTTAAAGGGCCAAGGAATTAAAATGACCAGAATCAAGATAGTAAACTAAACCAAGACAAACCATTGAATATTTTTCTATTTTTCCCCTTCACAGTTTTCTGTATGGTATTCATTCATTAATAATTTTGTTCAAACTTTTAATTCTCTCTGTTAAGTCACTAATTCTCAAGTTCTTAAACATGATTTCTCTCTAATTAGTAACTTAAAATACAAGGAAAAGATGGACTAACCAGCAGCAACAGATAGGCTCGACAGTTGTGGTTGCTTGGTCGGTAATAAGATTCGATGGTAAACTCCAGTAGTGGTAGTGCTCGCGTCTCCTGTAAGATGGATCAACTGCATATTAATACTAATATACTAAAATCTAAAAATGATAATATTGTAGTTATTTGAACACAAAAGCATCAAGCTTTGCATTATCTGCAAATATATTTTATTCAATCAACAACTCAAAACTCATATTGAACATAAAAAAAAAAGTTGAGAGAATACGTATTTACAAAAATATTGACGGAATACCTACAGGTCCTGAATGTATTCACAAAATATCAAAAACATAAAAAAGGGTTTAAAAAAGCGTAACAATTAAAAGCACACTCATATTGAACAACAAAAAGGAACACATATATATGTGCACTTGCAGAAAAAAAAATTAAATGCACACACCACAAAAAAAAGTCAATTTTCTAGCATTTTTTCCAAGTGAAAGACATGTCATACAAACATACTGGGAGATTGGTGCTCCTACGTAGGCAACCACAACTCCAAGACCAATTTGATAAAAAAGCTTCTTCGCCGTCTCATGATTGAAAAAGAGATGTAATTTTAGTAATAAAGATAACAATATTTTATTAGTAGTATACTTTCCTTGGTGTAGGCAACTGAAAAGCAATAGCCATGCAGGAGTTCTTGTTGTCTCCCTAAAAGAAATCTTTTTTAAATTCATTAAACACAACTAATATTTAAAGCATTAAAGGCGGCAAGTTCTAAACATGATCAAAATAGCAAATCAACAAAAAAAACTCTATAGAACTCTCTCTATCTCTCTCTGTGTATGTATGTATATATGTGTGTGTATTTGCTGTCGCCTTTGTAGGAAAAACTATAATTTTTAAGTACCAGATATCACAAAGAGTATACAATTAAAATTATTCAAATGCAATAGTCATGCAGAAGCCAAAATTAAAATTCGCCTCACAAAACGTACCAAGGGTATAATATGGACTTTTTATCTCAGTAAGTATTCATACCATCTTCAACAAATATTCACCTTTTAATTTACACCCACCACAAAAAAAAAATCAGTAAAAAGATTTAATAATCTAAATAACTCAAAAACTTAACAACCCTGAAGAATCAAATTCTATTTCTAGTAAGTTTCTTGACGATTTCCCTATTGTAAAAAGATTTACCTTATAGTTTCAATAAGTTTTTTTACCAAAAATTAGTTACTCAAAGAGAAGAACAGCCACCCTCAAATACATTGGGCTCAGATCTTCGCCGAGTTCACGTCCTTGGGGAAAGTAAAAGAAAATACAGAGCGAAAGAAAAGCTCGCAGTTGCCGATCAAAAAAGAAAAGAAAAGCTCGCAGTTCTACGGATAGAAAATGTTAGCAAGGTAAGGTGCGACATATTTTGGATTAGAACCACTATGGTAGTTGGTAACTTAGTAGTTATAATGCAGCATTTTTTCAACTCAGTTTGCAATATCATAAAATCAATCAAGTAAAGGTTGAAATGGAAGTTTGATTCAACCTAGTCAACGAATGAAGAACCATGGGCTAGGAATTGTATACTTATATATAATAATCTTTAAATTACTGATAGAGAGAACTAACAAAGATGGGTTTCGCGTTCTATTTGGGTAAAATTTCATTAATAGAAACAAAGATCCATTGAAAATATGTTGAATTTTGTGTCATTAGAAAAACTGTTGTCTCCTTTTTCGCAGTTATTACATCACCTAAAGCGAAGGCCATATTTATCAGGAACTTGCAGATAATTCTCCTCCATCCAAAAAAAAAAAGACTGGTGAGAATTGCAGATGAAAAAGCCTTACAGAAACAGAGACCCAGCAAATTCCACAAAAACATTTACAGAGAGTAAATGAAGAAAAGAAAATTAATCATTTACAGAAGGTTTAAGTTCTACAAATCCCACCGAAACCAAGACAAATTCGATAATCGGATATGACCCAAACCAAATAAAATAAGCATGCATATATGTCCTAGATTTTTATATAGAACTGTATCTGGCACTGTGCAAGTCTCCGATCGAAATACCTAAAACTGGAACAGGAGTAGGTACAGTCGTCGTGGGAACCTCCTTCGCCGGCGATGAGTGGCGGTGGCCGGCGACGAGCCGCGGTAGCCGGCAACGACGCGTAGAGGCAAGGTCTGTGTGATAGAAGGGAAGAGATAAGAAAAGGGAAGGGAAGGGATGAGAGAGCACGTACACTTGTCGTGGGAACCTCCTTCATCGGCGATGAGTGGCGGTGGTCGGCGATGAGCGGCAGTGGCCGGCGACGACGCGTAGAGGCAAGGTCTGTGTGAGAGAAGGGAAGAGATAAGAGAAGGGGAAGGGATGAGAGAGTAGGTACAGTTGTCGTGGGAACCTCCTTCACCGGTGATGAGTGGCGGTGAGTGGCGGTGGTCGGCGATGAGCGGTAGTGGCTGGTGACGACGCGTAGAGGCAAGGTCTGAGAGAGAGAGAGAGAGAGAGAGAGAGAGAGGATTTTGAAAATGAGGGTTTGGACGTTTGGCATTGCAAAGTGCGAATGGAGCTGTTTTCACCGTTGGATGCCTTTGATTTGAGCGGGGTGTTGATTTTTACCGTCGATGAAAAATATGTTCTGACATTTTGGGAGCTGTTTTATAATATAGATATATAATAATCTTTAAATTACTAATGGAGAGAACTAACAAAGCTGGGTTTTGCGTTCCATTTGGGTAAAATTTCATTAATAGAAACAAAGATACATTGAAAATATGTTGAATTTTGTGTCATTAGAAAAACCGTGGTCTCCTTTTTTGCAGTTATCACATCACCTAAAACAAATGCCATATTTATCAGGAACTCGCAGATAATTCCCTTCCATCCAAAAAAAAAACTGGTGAGGATTGCAGATGAAAAAGCCTTACAGAAACAGAGACCCAGCAAAATCCACAAAAACATTTACAGAGAATAAATGAAGAAAAGAAAATTAATCATTTATAGAAGGTTTAAGTTCTACAAATTCCACCGAAACCAAGACAAATTTGATAATAGGATATGACCCAAACCAAATAAAATAAGCATGCATATATGCCCTAGATTTTTATATAGAACTGTATCCGGCACTGTGCAAGTCTCCGATCGAAATACCTGAAACTGGAACATGAGTAGGTACAGTCGTCGTGGGAACCTCTTTCACCGGCGGTGAATGGCGGTGGTCGGCGATGAGCCGCGGTGGCTGACGATGACGCGTAGAGGCAAGGTCTGTGTGAAAGAAGGGAAGAGATGAGAGAAGGGAAGGGAAGGGATGAGAGAGCAGGTACAGTTGTCGTGGGAACCTCCTTCACCGGCGATGAGTGGCGGTGAGTGCCGATGGTCGGCGGTGGCCGGCGATGACGCGTAGAGGCAAGGCCTGTGTGAGAGAAGGGAAAGGGTGAGATTTGAATATTTTTCAACACACTTTTTTTTTAGGTCAACACACTTTTTTTTTAGGTCAACACACTTTTTTTTTAGGTAGTAACGATGTTATTATTTCGTTGATTTTTATGTTTAAATTATATTTCAGAAATTAAATTGAAATGAATATTATAACTGTATAATTTTATTGCCTTTTTTTTACAAACTAGAGAATAAAAATTATTTTGAAAAATAGATGAAATCATGATATTACACATGGAATTAATATGACCTGTTTTGTTCTATGCACAAAGGCCTATAAAATGAAGAGAGATTTCGGCAAAATCTTGTACCCGTTTGGTTGTGTTTTTCAAAAAATAGTTTTTGGATAATTATGTTTTCAAAATTTTGAAACTCTGTTTGTTGGCATTTTTTTAGAAAATAATGTCCAAAAAATGAGAAAAAATAAGTTAAAAAGTGAGACTTTTTGAAAACGACTAAAACATGTTTTCACTTTTTTCTCGTTGTTTTTTTCTGATAATTTTAAAAAATACAACGGATCGCTCGTCGGTGTCATCCGGATCGCTCGTCGTCAGCGTCATTCTCTCATATTATCGTCAGTGTAATCGCCCTCTCAGTCATGCCTTCCTCATCGGTGTCAAGTCGTCGTCCTAGATTCAAAATTCTAAATCTAATTAGCCTAGTTGTCGTCCTCTTAGTCCAAAACCTAGATTCAAAATCCTATATCGTCGAGTCGTCATCCTAGATTCGAAACTCAATCCTTGTTATCGGCGGTGTCTTGTTTCGTCGGCGGCGTGCCTTTCTCATTGTCTCTTTCAGTTTTTTGATTTGAGCCAGTTAGGATTAGGGTTTAATTATTTTTAAAAATAATGCACCAAATGTAATTTTTTTTTCAAAATATTATAAAACTACTTTCGTAATATTATATCTATCTTTAATGACAGGTTCAAAGTCAATCTTCTCTCTTCCTTGATTAATTTTATTCTTTTATTATTTTTTTCTCTCCTTTAATTCTAAATTAATATTGCTTATAAAAAATTTAAAAAAAAATTGAATTTAGGTCCTATTTAGTGAACTTATTAGGAATTAATTCTTACTATTTTTTGAGTATTTCATAAAGTCTTATTTATCAATTTTATACTTGTTATAAACCAATATATTTGTACATTTTAAGTTCAAACTTTAGAATTTGTACATTTTAAGTCTTATTTATCAATTCTCGCCATTATTTGTACATTTTAAGTTAAAATTTTTAGAATTTCATAATTTATTCATCGAGATCTATGAAATAAAAATTATATTAAATATAAAATTTTATTAAAAATAGAGAAGTTTAATATATTTCAAAATTAAAAAAATTCTCAATTTTGAAATTTAACAAATAGAGAAGCTTATTAGTTTCAAAATAGAAAAATTTATAAATTTCAAAATTTTGTCTTGAAATTTAACGAATCGGGGAATTTATCAATTTTAGAATTTATTAAATTTGAGATTTAGAAATTTCTTGATTTATCTCACCTTTTTTTATTAATACCATATTTAGGTAGTGAGGTTTTTATATACAAGCTAGATAAAACAAATATATAAAACCCATTTGGATGCTTAAGTCAACTGTCTATAATCTCGTTGAAGAATTTGAATCGAAAGTTATTATTCCGAATATCTATTATATTGACAGCACATTATTGGATTTTAAATATGCGCAAATTAATCACGAATAATTACTTTAAAAAATTAGAATAAATCTATTAAAAAATAGAATAGAACTAATTTTCTTACAAGTACATCTAATAGGACTAATCACTAATTAATTTATATTATTATAATAAGAAAACTTTTAATTTGGTGAATTTTTTGTGACTTTTTAATTTGTCAAAAATCTCCAAAGTAATTTAATATTTCCACTACTGGTATTCTATTTTGAAACTATTTCCACTATTGGAATTGTATTTTGAAACTATTGTAAAGGTTAAAAAAGTAAAAAGATCCACAAAATATTTCCAATCATCTTATGACTTTTACATCACTCCCGCACATGTGGGCACAACTATTAATCCTAAAAAAATAATAACAATGCTAGAATTTTATTAAATTAATATTTCAAGACCCAAGTAATAAAGAAATGGGTTTTATATAAATTTAACTTAAATTTAATATTTATAATTATGTCATATTATTTAAAATATTAATTTAATAAAATAAATAAATTAGTTTATTAACACAATAAAATAAGTTGGTTATCCTAAAATTGATGAAAAAATAAACAACTAAAATGGGTGAAGCCCGAATGGTTCTACGGACCGGACGGGACGGTCCAAATCCACGAAAACATGGCACCGTTTGGAAACGACTAATCTAGTAGTCGCCCGTCTCTTTGGGATCCTTCGCACGCCGATCGCAAAACTCGCCGTCGGTTCGAGAGGGTCGACGGCGTTGAATTCAATGGACTGGCAATGGGAGAATGCAACCGCCGGCGCCTCCGCCGGGCTGGCAACCGTTGCTTTCTCGCATCCCCTCGATGTCGTCCGGACTAGGTTTCAAGGTCTCTTTATGTGTCTACGTACGTGTGTACATACAAGTATTTGAATCGATCTCCTGGTTAAAATCGTTTTATTGATCAATTGTCAGTTTCCGACGGGCGAACCTCCAACCTCCCGTCCTACAAGAACACGCCTCACGCTCTCTGGACTATAGCTCGTATCGAGGTTAGCTTTTGTTTCACTCAAGTTTCGACAATTTATACTTTTGAGCTTCCGAGGTTTTCATTTCACGAATTCTGACAATCTTCATATCTCGCTTAGTTTGGGAGAACAGTGGGTTTCGTTTACACAACGAAACTTCTTGTTCTTCTTGTTTTATTCAGTAATCTGCATTAATACAGAAATTACGAACAAAATTGAACAAATACCCAGAACCATAAATAGATAACAAATGGGCTGCTATCTACAACCCCAGCCAGGGGAAGAATCTAGGCCAGCAACGACGGCGTGGCGTATTTTGGCCGGGAATACTATGATACTTCATCCCATATGCGTGACATTGAAAATAAGTGTGATGTATAAAAGAATTTATGGAATTGTACCATAACTTGTGCTTAAAGCATTTTGTATCATCGTTAGGCTCTTTATTCAAGATATTGAGCCAGTAATCTGATTGGGTCGCTATATTATCAGTGTTTTGTTCTTTGTTTCAGGGTCTCAGAGGGCTTTATGCGGGTTTTTCCCCTGCAGTCCTTGGATCAACTATTTCATGGGGTCTGTATTTCTTCTTGTAAGTGCAAATTTGTGTCTGATTACGTATATAATGGGTTATCTTGCCATTATATTTGCTTAAAGAAATTGACAAAATTAAAAAAATATGTACGGAATTTATATTTTCATCTAATGTGGGGATGGCCAATATTTTCCAATCTTCATTTGAGCATATGCCTGCCCGCCTGCTTGTATACACATTTGTTGTGGGATGCTCATTCTTTAGTGTAGTCTACCATTTTCTCTAGCAAGTTCTCAAGGTTATTTCTGTCATCTGTTTTTTAGTGCTCATTGTGTATGCTCTTATATTTTCTTTATACCAAGGTGTTAGTTGATTAAATCTCCTGGTGTGGTCCCAAAGACACGGGACCAAATCATGCCTTCATCTGTCTTGGGTGGGTAGAGTAAGGGTTTCCCCATGGTGTTGACCATTGGGCCATATATATGAAATTGTTTGTTAAAGAATTTGTGACACCTGTTCGTAGACTCCTCCATGTTGAAATCATACATAATATTGCACTTCCCAGTTTTAAACAGAATTTCATATGCGATGGAACTTTAACAATACGAAATTCTTAAGCAACTCATTAGAATACATTCTTCGATCACTATGTTGATGGCCCTGAAATTCATGATTTTACATTTGAAAATTTTTATATGAAGAACAAATTGGGTGATAACATGTCATGTTGCCTGCAATAGATATCTCTTCACCCATTCACTTTTGGAAGGCAATGGAGGAAATGAAATAGAACCTACTTGAATTAAACATTTGGCCTGCAGTTTAGGTGCTGTCAGTTAGATTCTGGTTTTTTATTCTATTGCTTCATAGATATCCTCATCAAACTGGTGAAACTTAAAGGTTTGTTTTATTTGCAGCTATAGTAGAGCCAAACAAAGGTATTCAAAAGGTCGTAAGGAGCTTACCCCAGGTCTTCATCTTGCTTCAGCTGCAGAAGCAGGAGCTTTGGTCAGTATCTGAAGTTCTCTTTGACTAGGCAAATTGCCATAAGGTCCATCGCTTTTCTCTGTTTTTCTGCAAGAGTATAATTCTAGTTGCTTGTTACCTGTGGGGGTTATAGTGTTTCCATTATATCTGGGAACCAGATTGGATTCGTATTGTATGTATCAATTTGTGTGACTTGATCAAAAGATACTACCGACACGAGGCATGGGTACTTCAAAAAACATACCATACCGTAGCGGGTACGTATTGAGTCCTGGTACTTTACATGATACGTCTATATACGTACTTGGTTCTCCGGGAACCAGGTTGGATTTGTATTGTATGTATCAAATTGTGTGACTTGATCAAAAGATACTACCGATTATGAGGCATGGGTACTTCAAAAAACATGCCGTACCGTAGCGGGTATGTATTGAGTACTGGTACTTTACATGATACTTCTATATATGTACTTGGTACTCAAAATTCCTATTTATATGTTGTGGTTGTCTTTTCCGTACTCAAGAAGTACCTAATAAATTTTCAATCCTTACTACACGTGAAATAATACCTATTTCCATACAAATATAAAGGCAGCATTATAAAACTTTTTCTATACTTAGTATACTTTCAAATTTAAGCTTTGGTTGTTAGTTATTTAATGTATCGACATCTAACTCTAGTTGGTACTTTTGGCATTGAATGTGATTTGAATGTGATTTGAATGTTGATCCTTAATCGACTAAATCATTAATTAATTTGTGTATCTTAGTTCTCCATTACATCAAATTTCCAACAATATATTTTTTATGAATGTACGCCAGTCGTGCATGTACCTTACTTTGTTAGGTTTTGTAGTACCAACACACCTGCATTGTTCGAGTATTCCCGTACTAGTACACATGCTTCATAGATTACCAATTAATTATTGTTTGAGAAAGTGCTAGCATTTATATTGACTTGGATAATTGTCACCACATCCTAACGAGATTGGGACTATGGAAAAAGTAGTGCTTTTTTAAGGGTAACTGCAGTTGACCTGTTATTGCTGAAGTGCTTTTGTATCTGGTCTATTCTTATTTGGATCTGTGCAGCAACAGTTTCTGGGTGCTTATGTTGACAGCACATCTTCTCATTATGTTTTTAATCTTTTGGATTTGGAGTATCCATATTTTATGTTCACAATTGGTGCAATTTCTGTCGGACTTTTTTTTGTAAGAGTGACACTGTGGCAATCCCAGGTCTGTTTTTGCACAAATCCGCTTTGGCTTGTAAAAACAAGATTGCAGCTTCAGACTCCTCTTCACCAGACTCAACCATATTCGGGGCTATACGGTCTGCCTCACTTCTGACATTAACTTTGTAATAGTGTAGTCTATGAGATATCCTTTTTCCTTCAGATTCTCAATTTTGGCTTCAAATATTTGACACCAATTCAACCTTAAGAATGTTTATTGTTCCAAAATAATTGGTCCTCTAATGTTTTGCAGAATAGACTCAGTCTTTGGAAACTTAGCTTGTTTCATTTGGTTGATTATACCACAGTATGGAGTGTGCATTTGTTTGCATCACGCTACATTTTGTTTGGTACGAATAATTATTGAGTTTAGGCTTTATTTGTTAAAACTCACAACTTCATCGCAATCATGTAATTCCTATTGTTTCCTAGAATTGGTAAATAGCTTAAATCACTTTAATTGTTTAATTCTATATAGCTATTAAGTTTTCACTTGTTCCCATGACACTTTATATCTTCATGGATTGTTGGTGAAAGAAACTTTGTCATTTCGACTCGAAATCTTCACCTTCAACCAAAAAGTGGAAAAACTGATTCTGTTCATTGCAAGCAAAAATTCACAGCAGCTTTGTTGGAATATTTGTTCACGCTTCTTATACATAAATTAACATGTTTATTTTTTGTTGGGGTGTGTGTGAGAATATTTATATGCTCGCCTTTTTATTCTTGTTGCTTTAAATGTATAATATAATGTCTTGGGCATCAATTTGTTTCAGATGCTGTAAGAACCATATTAAAAGAAGAAGGATTGAGTGCACTATACAAAGGGCTTGTGCCTGGTCTCTTTCTGGTAAAATAACTTTTTGCTTCTGGGTTATCTTTCCCTTCCTTAATTATTTTCTTTTCAATTTGTTCTCATCAACAAGCTAGTGCAGAAGACTCGTTAATTCTTCCTTTTTTTACAACTATGATGTTATGAGATTATTCCTTTGTGCTGTTTGTTGATGAGTATACTGTTTAGTGAAATTGGACTTCCTGCTAAAATGCTCAGATGTAAAATTATATCTTCTTTCTATCTTTGTGGATAGTGAAGAATCTTTTATAGCGCAGTGGATAGGAGAAGAGAATATATAGGACAGTGGATCAATTAGGCTTTTGCAAACAATTTTTCTTAACCTATAAAATGTTTCAGATGTAGTTATATGATGCGAACAATTGGTCATAAAATGCATCGGATTTCTTTACATAGATATGCTATTCAACCCACTCATCGCATGCTAAAGCTACTTATTTGAAATTTCACCTGTAGCTTATGTAGGATGGTAATTGGTAACCATGGTAGCAAAAGTTATGGGAATCAATCTGTCTGGGTACTGCAGAAGTCATCTTATGTTTTATATTCATTTAAGTTAACTTGTTTTTCTGTTGCTTCAGCAGGTTACTCATGGTGCCATTCAGTTTACGGCATATGAGGAGCTTCGAAAAGCTGTTGTTACCTTTAGATCTAAAAATAGCGAAGAAGAGTTTAGTGGTATTGCAGTTTTGGTAAGTCTTGCTCTTGCATAGTATTATGGACTTAGAAAATACTTCTCAGTATTGTGTGCCAGATGGCAACAGTTTTTTGCAGTTCTGTCTTGTAGAAAATGAATAAGATTCGTTGATTGCTTTGAAGGAACACTTTTTGTCCTTGAAAGCTGAAAAATTCTGATTTTTCTTTACTGACTGTAGGACTGGTTTTATATCACTGGCTTTAGAAGATGATACTTGGGTTTCTGGTTTGTTAAGAATTTGGTTTTGGATTAAAGGAGAAAGGCTCTAGAATTCTGGACTGGAAAACTGTGGGTTTGGTGGTGTAATGGAGTACTGTAAGTGTAGGAATTTGGGATCAAACATTTATGTTTTGAGGGAAGAAATAGTTAGTGTTGCTGGATTGGAAATGAGGATGGAATGTAGAAAAAGAAGAAATAACAGTGAAACAGTGAAGGAGCAATTGATGGATTCTCAATGTTAGAAGGGTGAAACATTGAGATAATTATTCTTTTTGGTCCTCTCTCAAATCGTTTTAGCAAAACATGCTTATGTAGTAACGCGTTCAACCTCAAATAAAAAATGGCAACCTAGTGCACAATGTTGTTTCATTGCATGGGCTTGGTAATTGGTAAGGGTAAAATATATGCAAATGCAACCTTAAGACCTCGTCTAGTGTGGTTGTTCCCGTGTTTCAATCCCATGATGCCCAACCTGTAATAGACGATTGAAATAACAAAGAATTTTCAATGTTTTATCATTTATGGGACTCGACTAAGCTAAAGACAAAGAAGAATTGACAGCCCATTTTTGGTTATTGCTAAGAACAACAGTTGAGGCAGCCACAAAATTAACCCTGGGTATGGTTTTTTTGGATTTCCAAGTTAAAAGGAGTTAGAATCACTCGAGATTAACCCAGTCCTGCCCAACTCTTCTATTCTTCAAAAATTAATGTTATACCTGCTATTTGTAAGCCTATTCAAGGTGGAAGGTGGAGGCATTTCTATTGGTGGGAGATACTAGCCCTTTTATCAGGTGTAGCTTTAGAGGGCCATATTACATTTATTATTATTATTATTATTATTATTGGGTGGTGGTGGTGGTTTATAGGCTTCCAGCTGTATAGCCAAATAATGTAATTCTTTCCACCAGTTTAGATGAGGAAATTAGGTGAATTCTGAGGTGCTTTGCTTTCAAACCTCCTTCACGGTGTATTATGAACAGATCATTATATAATTGGAATGGATGTTGGGATTGTTGCTTGCTAGTTGAGTACTCTGTGTTAGATTAGATAAAGGATTCTGGTAAACACTGAACACGTTACGGGAAATAAGTGATTAAGAATAGGCTTTCTGGAAAGCTGCTATGGTGGTCTCCTGACTCTCCCCATATTAGCTATCAAATCTTCCAGAACAGAAATTCTGCTTTCTTGTCAGATGGTTCCCTTTCGAGTCTATTTTCTAATGCAAATACAGTCCTATTGACTTTAAGTGTAAGCCCACCTCTGGTTAGTTGCTTAACGATAATTACAAGTGCACTCTGCATCTTTATCTCGAGATGACCTCATCTTCTTACTATCTATTGCATTTCACAGAATAGCATCGACTATGCTACACTGGGAGCATCTTCTAAACTAACTGCTATTCTTCTGACTTATCCATTTCAGGTGGGTATTTTTATTGGCGCAAATTCTGTGCTTAAGGATTCATTATCTGTTTGTTGTTCATTGCTTTTTAAGCCATTGGGTGACTTTTCAATATTTTGTTTTCAGGTTATTCGGTCACGATTACAGGTACAAAAATATTCCTCTAAGCTAATGCTTCAGGGATTTATATATGTTGTATAAAATTTCTGGAGTTGATGGAGAGCAAGCTGTTAATGCTGCTAGTGGATTCAGAATGGCAGCTGAATTCCCTGCAACAAAATATCATTTGAGTTCTTTGATGCTGCATAGCTTGTTAATTCACCTTTTTCCCTCTTCCTTCCCAGTAGCTTAAATCTCGTGTATCCTTGCAGCAACGACCAAGTAAAGAGGGAATTCCAATATACATGGACAGCTGGCATGTTGTGAAGGAAACTGCAAGGTGAGCAGCATTATTGAAACTGACCTGCTCTACCTGGATGTATGGACCGATATCTTTTTTATTTTCTATACCCCTGTAAAAACAGAACAGCAGTATGGACCCATATCTTGAACCTTTGGCTCAGCCGCCTTTTAAATTGGACAACTTAGGGGGAAACACTTAGAAAACCTGGAAACCCTACTATATTTATATTAACACTTTGAACTGCCCAGGTCAGCATTATCAAACCTCCTGCTCTGCCTGGACACATGGACACATAAACAGGACTTTTGGCATGGTCGCCTTTTAAATTGGACAACTTGGGAAAACCCAACCTTGTTGTATGTTAATCCTTTGAGCTAGTCAGGTCATTGGAAACCTGTCAGGGTTGTTTGTTTTCTTGAAAGGACAAGACTCCTATAATTGTGACGCACTAGAATGTAGATTGTGACATATGGAGTAAACTGTGTTTACTAGCCCATGCTAACCTTTATATGCTAGGTATCTGTGTTTGTTCATATTTAAAAAGTGTTATTCCAGTTCCTTACATTTGGCTTTGGATGTCCTTACAGCTGGGTGTGTTGGGGCTAGTTTACTTTACATTTATATTGGAATCCTTTTACTTTTTCTTAATACACTAAAATAACCACTCACAACTATTTTTAAAGGATGCTAACTAAGAAAACACCGACAGGAATCTATTTTATCAGTTTTTCTTGGGGGTGATTTTGTATTTTGGTTTGATTTATTTTGTTTTTCATATTTAGGGGTATTTTCTTATCAATTTTTTTAGGGTTATTTGGTCATTTTATTGTTCTCAGGGTTTCTTTCATATGTACTTATTAGGAGGATTAATGCAATAATATATAATCTCTCTTCTCTCTCGACATTGTATAATCTAACATGGTGTCCTAGCTCAAGATTGGGGTGGTCTTGGGTCCAACTTCTCTGTTTGAAATTGCATTGGTTCCTCGTTGGCATTCTTTTTCTTTGGCTATGGATTTGCATCTCCA
>JAOTRH010000001.1:18914844-18940439 GCA_034768845.1 Heliamphora exappendiculata | reverse complement strand
ATTTCGGCACTTGAGGCCCCTCAAACCAAATTTTTTTGGTCTTGCTAAGTGTTGAGAGTTCTAGTGAGACATGAGAAGAAGACAGTAAGAAGAGAAGAAACGGAGAAAGAACACCATTAAACCCAAGTCTTCGATCTTCCAACCGAAAAATCAACTCATCCAAGGTAAGAACCCTACTAAATCCCCTCTTCTAAACTCAAATCATAAACCTCTCAAGTCATTGTTCAAGAAACAAAAACAAGAATACAAATCAAAACTAGCTAGAAATGGATTAAAACCAAGATATTGAGTGTTTAATGTTTGTTTAAAGTTTGTGCATGAAAGATAACGATAGATTCATGCTATTTTTGTTTTAAGAAGCTGTTGGAGCTTGAATATCTTGTGTTTAATATGAATCATACCAAAAATATATGAATCCATGCCATGCAAGAGGTTAGAAGTTAAGTTAACTAGCTTAGGGTTTAATTTCTGAAATTTGAGCATGTTGGACCTGACTTTGAAAATTCATAACTAATTCTAGAAAAACCTCTTAGGGTCAAACTTTATCTCCAGAACTAGATGTTTAAGTTATCTTTCATACAAAATTTGTTTGGAGTGATTTGACCGAGTACATTTTGAGTTATAAATTTTCTCCCAACCAGTCTCTGTTGCAGAGGCCAAAAACCCAATTTAAAAGTTGGTTCACGAAATGATTTCTTCACAAAAATTGTAGGTAACATATTTTCTATTTACCCACCAAAAATGAGGCATTTTTATCACTATTTGATATGTCAAAACTATTCAAAGTCGTTGGACTGAATCTGCCTCGTTGGATAGGTTTTGTCACATATTCTTGAGAAGGTTATTCCACCTATTTTTAATGGTTATTCACAAATGTGTTCTTCATGAAAAAGTTAAGGAATATTATAATCTAGATTCTGTCCAAAAATCGTGATTTGTAGATCTCATTTGATCTCCCAAGCAATTTTTATACTCTCTGTATTTAAATCTGGAAATCACAATTTCAGAGTTTAAAATGCTCATTTAACACGTTTTCTTGTAAGGGCAAAAACTCAATTTTTTTTCTTAAGAACTGAGACCAAGTGTTCTTCATGAAAGTTTTCGGGAACATCACAATCTGAAACATATCCAAAAATCATTAATTTTAAAGCTCATTTGATGCTCCAAACGTATGTTACTCAAACTGTGTTATAATCTGAATTTTAGGTTTCGGTTCAGGGCTGTTTTAAGTCTCTATTTTGTGGGGGCTAAATCACCTAGAATTAAGGGAAATTCAAAGAAGTGTTCTTCATGAAAGATGTAGGGGACCATTTAATCTTGTTTCTGCCAAAAAACCAGAAACTAATATGAGGTTTAGATGCCCCAAAAATGTGTCCCAATCTCTATTAAACTTTCTGAATTTTAGAAAAAGGTGCTGAAAATTAACTTATCTTAGTTTATTAAATTCTTAAGAGATTTTGAGACTTGTGTGTGCGTTTATGTGATTTATTAGTTGTAAATCCTATGTACATTGCCATGACATAGAAGCAAGCTTATTGCTATGATTACTAACGGTTGAGAATCATGCATGTATAAGTTGTACCTTGTGCATTATATGAGTCATACCTCATGTGTCTAGTGTGTTGTACCATGATCGTTGGGAGTGTGTCCTTTGGAGTTAGTCATACCTTGATTCCTGGCTGAGAGTATCCCGGATTTAGTTATTATTCCTTTGGGGTACATCCCCTGTAGACATCGTGAAAGCGTCCCCATTGTAGTTATTATTCTTTTGGGGTAAACGCCAGTAGACACCATGGGCACGCCATGGAATGAATTTTGTAAGCGAACATATGGAATGAAAATTTGCTTCATCATGATTAAGTCCCTAATAAAGTGGCAGTCAACCTCAATATGCTTAGTATGTTCATAAAACACATGATTATTAGCGATAAATATGGCTACTTGATTATCACAAAACATCTCCATAGGACGAAAAGATGTGATGCCGAAGTCAATAATAACGAGATCCTAATTTCTTAAAATATATTATTTTCAACACTCCCCCTCAAGTAGGGACAAAGATATCAATTAAATTCAGCTTGACAATTGAAAATTTGAGCAGAGATAGTTCCACTGGACATGCTTAGGATTGATTTGCGGAGGTGACTTCTCAGTTTTCAAAAACCAACTAGATTTTAGAACAAAACTACCAGAACAACGGTAGCCATCAAAACAAGAATTATGCTACCGAAACAATAATGGTAGTCACAAAAAATAAGAACAATTCTACTGGAACAACATTGATAGCCTCCAAAATCAAGAACAATGCTGCTGGAACAACATCGGTAGCCACCAAAAGTAAGAACAATGCTACCGGAACAATATTGGTTGCCCCCCCAGAAACAAAATCAATGCTACCGGAACATCGGTACCCCCAAAAATAAGAACAATGCTACCAGAACAACATTGGTAGTCCCCCAAAACAAGAACAATGCTATCAAAACAATATCGGTAGCCCCAAAACCAAGAATAATAACAAAAGAGTAATAATTCTCCAAAAAGTGCACTGCCAAAGCCAATAATATAATATATTGAGAATTTAATGATACACCAATACCAAGGAAACACAGCGATCTGGAACTCGCAACCCACAACGACGGGGAAGAGAAGGAACAGCGACGGCTGCGAAGAAAAGAAAGAAAAAAGACCAGCGGCAGTAGTGGTGGTGACGGAAAACTGACGACTGCAACAAAGGCTTCGACGATGACGGTATACCAGTGACAGATTCACGATACCGTTAAGGAATAGCGGCGATAAAGGTGAGGGAAAACAGTGACAGGGGCTAGGTTTTTTGGACAATTTTTTTTTCTTCTTCATATTTTGGCTCTGATACCAAGTAGAATAGTAAAGTATTGATTTAGGGTTAAAGAAGAAGAGAGAATATTATAAGAAGAAAAAATGAACCTTAACTTCACCTCTACACCACACCAGTATTTATATAAGAGATACTAAACTAATTACAAAACGACCCTAACATACATAAGTAATTATCTAACATATTTAATTATGAAAATGATGTGTTAGCCTAGCCCTTATCTATATTTACATATGCCTTAACGTTTCCAAGAATTAGGGCATTACAAATTGGTATCAAATCCTAAATTTAGTGAACCTTCAGGCCTTGGGTCCTGGGAAACCATGAGTTCTATGGCATAAAATTCTGTGGCAGTGGTTATATTATTTAACTTTATCACCTATATCTTTACGAACCATAAAATACCTTTTAAGTTCGTTCGTTCTATTTCCTTGTAGGATGGACCCTCTAGCTTTCCCGAAATATTCTCCGGCCTCACTTGAATACTCTCCAGCTTCCCCAGAATATTCTCTAACCTCACCTGAATATTCTTCAGCTTCCCCGAAGTACTCTCCAGCCTCACCTGAATATTCCCCTGCTTCTCCAGGGTATTCACCTGCCTCACCCGAGCATATTCCAGAATACTCCACAGTTTCCCCCACCTATTCCCTAGCTTCACCTAGATACTCTCCTATTCCCCTAGAGTACCCGCCTGCTTCTCCCAGATACACCTCAGCACCACCATTTGTTCCAGCATCTGGCACCGATGACGAGGAGGAAGAAGACCCTAGCAAGGAGGAAGACCCTAGCAAGGAGGAGGAGGATCCCAGTGAGGACAAAAGAATCATAATATATTCAAACTGATTTCCACTCTAGCTTTTCGTCATCCCTTTGCCTTCACTTTTCTTGTTAAAAAATATAACAATACAAGTCACAAGTGCACAATCTAAAATTATTGTGAAGGACAAAAGAATCAACTCATATGATAATATATATTTATTATCATATATTGCAAAAGTTGAAGGACCAACAATATCAAGGCTGAGAGTAGGTGCTGTGCATCAATAACGTAAAGGGTTAAGAAGGAAGAAAATCACAATTATATATTTAGAGATAAAAGAAGAAACCATTATCAAGACTAACACTGGGAAATCGCCCAATGGCCTTACCATCAAAGGAGACTAACAAAAAGAAAATCATAGGGGAACAAAACCCTCTTGAGAGCCAAAAGCAAACAAAACAAGAGAATAAGAGAGAGAGAGAGACCAAAAGATGATAAGCTCTACAACGACCCATTCCCACACAGTACAATGCCAATCATAGTGGAAAAAGGCCTATTGCAAATGCTTAACACCTTGTCAGGTGATGTTGCATAGCTCCGTGCACTTAAAAAACGGAAAGAGACATTATATTCTCTAATAAATAAAACAATGCGATGAAAAATGATAAGTTTTGTAACGACTCGTACCCACCTAGTACAATAGTCCTGCTTTGCCCGCCACATGCAACGTACATGCCCATACATGCACGCCCATGTGATCAGCACACGACTTTGTTCTTTCTAAGTTTTTCTATATAAAAAAAAGAAAGACCTTTTATTAAGTAGGTCCTCAAACTTCACTTATATGGTAATAGAATTTCTACTTCTCATGACGTGGGATTGCACTTTCATATTCTACCCGTCTTGAATATGTGGCGCTCTTGTCATGTTGCTCGGGTTGTTCTCCCTGGCTGGCAATGTGGGTAGCAAGTCATAAATGACCCAAGAACAACCCATAAGTATGCAAACGGTACATTATGTTGGGGTCTCTACCTATCTCTTACACTGCTACAGAGCCCTCCACGGGATCAGAATTAGGCAGTTAGCTTTAATACTAAATTTGTAACAACCCATCCCTCATCGTACAATATTCTCTGTTTTGCCTGCCACGCGTAGCACATGCCCTTGCATGCCCGTCCACGTGGTCAACTCAAGCCTTTGTCCTTCCTAAGCTTTCCTAGAAAAAGGCTTTGTAATAGGTAGTCCTTGAGACCCCACTTGTATGGTATTACAAATTATACATCTTATCAAATGTGGGATTGGGGTGTCACAAGCTCTGCTTTGTGCCTATCCACATTCAACACCAATTGGGGGGTCCTTGACTGTCTACAAACAGCAATGGCAATGATTCTTGTGTAATAATAGATAATGTAAAGAAAATAAAAGAAAGATTTTAAGTCTAAAAATCGGTATCACTTGAGAAACATACCAGATCCATAGAGTTGCTATCCAGAAATTCAAATGCAGATAGAATTGCCCCAAGTTTCCTTTTGGCTTCCAATAGTAGATTCTGATGAAGAGTACAAAGAAAGCAATATGGTCTTAAATTTAAAACATCAAGACACGGGGAGCAGCTAAAATGACATTGCAAATCATGTTCATAATTGAACTTCACATTAATTACTTATAAAAAAAAAAATTCACATTAAATACTTATAAAAAATCTAGAACTTCACAATAATTTCAAAATTATTCAAAATCAACTGGTTTATCTGATAAATTCATAATGGTGCTAGATGGGATAAATAGCAGGATTTTGTTACCAACACCTTAACTGATGATGGAAGTATTCCAGTTTGGAAGTATTCCAGTAAATCTTTCTATCAAAGAAATAAGAATATGTTTGCAAGACCTAATAGTACTGTCAAATTTGACTTCGGTCACCTAAGAAACAAAATATCTTTCTTTAAAGGCCAGTCCATGTTTTGTCTAATTGTGCTTGTGTGTTACAGAGTGAAATTCACTTTCAGATATATGTAATCCATTTGTATGACGAGCCTTAAGTGCTTGACTATCACATATTTTCTTCAACACGTAATCCAATCCACCCACAAAGAGGAGGGATAAGTCCCCATCCTGTCAGATTTCAAATAACCATACTGTCCTTTCACTTAAGTGATGTGCCTGCAAATAATTAGAAATTAGAAGGAAAAAGGAAATCTTTCGGAGTGACAGAAGTGATCTTACCTGGCAGCTTAAATAATCTTTACAAGCAAGAAAAGCCAGATTTACTGAAGACAGCTTCGGAGGTGTAAGTATGGAAACCTTAGTAATAATTCCCAAGGATCCTTCACTTCCTAGTCCATATTAATTGGATCTATAAATAATTGCAGTAACTACAACTTAATGCATTCTTAAATGATTTAGCAATAAAATTCAAAGCACTGGTTCATTACTTAAGGAATCAAAAGAGGAAAAAATTAGACAAGTGTGTTTTACCTATAAACAAATGCTTCAAGTCATACCCAGTATTATCTTTACGTAGCGTCCCAAGCATGTCAAGCACAATACCATTTGCTAAAACAACTTCAAGACCTGAAAGATAGCTCTAGAATGTGCATTAAACAAAATGGATGCCAATTAAGGGAATTTTACTGCCTATCATCTACTCTATGTAAGATGAAGGAACTAACAGCAGTACTTAGATATAGCAATAAATGTATTAGTGTGGGAGAGCAATTGCTCCATAATCTTCTTTCTTTTGAGAAGTAAAAGATAAGTCAAGTGCCAAAGGGGACACAACAAAAGCACAAAGTATAGTGCACCAACCTTAAGCCAAAAACACATATAATCCAAAAATGTTGTTAGATAATTACTTATATATGTTAGGGTCGTCTTTTTTTTTTTTTTTACAATCACGAATCCAGAAAAGAAAAAAGAGGAGAAAAAGAGAAAAGAAGGAAAGAGGTTGGATCGGGATGCTCTGAAACCAAACTGAATAGTAAAGTAGTAATTTAGGGTTAAAGGAGGAGAGAAAGAAGAAGAGAGAAAAAAAGAGAAAATCTTATTAGAAGACTAATGAGGCTTAACTTCACCTCTACACCACACCAGTATTTATACAAGAGACACTAAATTAATTACAAAACGACCCTAACATATATAAGTAATTATCTAACAAATGTAAAAAGGAATCAGCATACACAAAATTCCTATTTCTTATCTGTCTTCGTTTAAAGTTCCTGTTTGGGTAGTAAAATCGAAAATATAATGATAGATTCTTATGGTAAGATTACGATGAAGAATAGAAAAATCATTTAGAGAAATGGGAGGTGAGTTTCTCTCCCCAAAGATAAAGAGGCTTTTACCATCCTTAGCTAGTGATCCGAGCTGTTTCCCTCACGACGATGAAGATTAAACCCCCATCGTCTCATAAAACACGGTGGCAAAGAACATTGTTCTACTTGATAATTGGTTATGGAGATTTATCATTAGGTGTATCTTGACACAAAATATAGATTAGAAAAAATATCTTCATTAACCAAAAAAGGAATACAATTTAAGTAATTATACACAATACTCTAATCACCGGCTTTCCTCCAACTAATTTAGTTTTACATTCTATATCAATACAGTCCTATCCTTCTAACTAACTCAACCAACTATCGTAGAATTCTCTACAACTCTTTCTTTAGTAAGCTCAGTGAGCTTGTTTTGTGTGATATGTGATTCTATGAAAAATACTTGTTGGGAAATTACACCCCAACAAACACGCACGATCACACGCAAGAAATAACTGATCAAGGATCAAGAACAAGAACATGACACAAGAATTTATATGGTTCAGCAAATTATGCCTATGCCAACAGGGGGTCACACTTTTCACTATTCTTTGAGAGAAAATGATTACAATGGTCTAACATAGGAGGGCTAGGGTTTTTAGAGATGAGCCCATATATAGAGACCGTTTAAAACAAGAAATTAGGAATAACACTCGTAACATGTCCGCTGCGCACCAAAGCCAGAAACTACCTCTTCCCTATTTCTTCTGGATAACCTCAGGCCTCGTCTGGACAATTTTGTCGAAAATCAAACCCTTCGACCTCTATCTTAATCTATCCGGACTGCCTTCACCCCCTTCTGGATGGTTTTACCCAGAGAGAATTTTGCCATCTCTTAACAATCTCTCACTTAAAGTAACTCCACCCCAAGCCTTCTAATACCGAGAAACCATTGTCACCTCATAACCGAACCTGTGCGAGCAGTTTTTTCGTCTTCTAAGTTTGAAGATCAATTGAAGTTGAACATGTATGAAGCTTTTCCATTGTCACCACTTTAGTCAACATGTGTGCAAGATTCTCACTCATGCTGAGCTCTTTACCAAATGTATTGTACTCTCAGTCACTGAACAACTGACAATTGTCTTACTCCTTTCTCAGCTCCTTTAAGAAACCCTTCAGTCATATCAACTCTTTGCACGACTCATTAGTTCTACATATTTAACCTATGTGGTAGAGATAGTCAAAAATTTCTGCAATCTAGATACCTAGCTAACTGTTGCACTACCCCATTAGTGGTGCTCTTCTTGTAGTCAATGTCACCTGCCAAATCAGAGTCCACATACCCATGTAGTCGAGTCTCTGAGCCATCATAGCACAATACATAATTTGTAGTACCCCTAAGATATCTCATAATCAACTTTACTGCTTCAAATGCTCCTTACCAAGATTAGACATGAACTTGCACACAACTCCTACCATATGAGAAACGTCAAGCCTCGTGCATGTCAAAGTGTACATCAGGCTACCTACAACTGACGCGTAAGGTACCTTAGTCATGCTTCTCCGCTCTACTTCACTAGCTGCTCTCTAATCCTTTGAATGTTTGATAGCACCGTCCATGTTCAACCGCTTTAGCACATTTTCAACACACTCTGCTTACAAGAGCTTTAGCTTTCTATTCATCATGTCCAGACTAATCCGCATGCCAAGAATCTGTTAAGCTACACCTAGATTCATCATGGCAAACTCCTGGATAGTTGTTCCTTGAGATTGTCAATCTCATCCATGCTGGACCCAGCAATCAACATCTACATATAATAAAAGTACAACATATGATGCATATCCCTATGACTGCACCATATAGATATCATATCTAAATCCCCACAGAGGAAAGAAGTTTTGACATTCAATGGGTTTTTCGCTGCAACAATGCTCAAAACTGATTGGATGGCGTCTTCACAACAAGATAGAAGATTTCAGTGTAATCAATTCTTGGCTTCTATTGAAACCCTCCGACTATCATCCGAGCCTTGTACCGCTTACTGCCATCACCTTCTTCTTTTTAGTATGTACACCCACTTGCTCTATAGAGCTAACTTACCGTTAGGTAACTGTATCAAATGCCAAGTTTGGTTTGACGATAGAGACAACATCTCATCATCCATTGCACGCTCCCACTCCTTTCTAGTATCAACCTACAATGATTCTTCAAAACACTTTGGTTCACCACTATCTATTAGCAACAAATAATTCAAAGACATTGAATAGCGCACTACAAGTCTACTAACTCTGATGGATCTCGTGCGAGGAGTTTGAGTCTCTACTTGTGGAGTTGACTATATGTTTTCATCCTGAAGTTTCAAAAATCTATGAGATGTCTCTTCAAACTTAACAAAGTCTAATCCATCTATAGTTCTCTCTTTCTGGTCCTGTCTATTTTTGTACATAACAGACTCGTTAAACACAACATCATCCCTCCTAATCATCTTCCTATTCTCATAATCCCAAAGCCTACCGCAATAGCTAACAGTTCTAGCCATCAAAGACACCTCCTAGACTTATGGTCAAGTTTACTTTTTTTATCAACCTCTATATGAACATAGAAAATACCACCAAAAGTGAATAGATGTATCCATGTTACCTCTTTTCCTGTCCACACTTCATTTGATAGTTTACCATTCAAAGGCAATGAAAATCTCTTGTTGATCAGATAATTTTTTGTGTTCACTAAATCTGCCGAGAACTGTTTTGGGAAATTGACATGTAACCGCATGTTCCTGGCACACTCCAAAATCGTTATGTTCTTACACTCTACTAACCCGTTTCGTCTCAGATTCTCACTCTATTAGGCCCACAGTAATTTTCAAACTTACTATTGTAGTACTCGCCGTCGTTATTTGACTTCAGACACTTCATCTTTAACCCTATTTCATTCTCAACCAAGACTTTCTAGTTCTTGAATATACTAAAGACATGAGATTTACTTTTTGCAAAAATAAATATGAACTTCCTAGTAGCTTCATTGATAATAGTTACAAAATATTGTGAAGCACCTAAAGAAGATGCCTGAGATGGTCCTCGTATGTCAGTATGGATGCTATTGGTGTTCTTGTAGTCCTTGTGAAATTGACTTTCTTCTGCTTCCTGAAAATATAATTTTAACATAAGTTTAGGCCTACTAACTGTAATCCCAGTAATTTCCTCTTTGAAATATTATCTTCATTCCCTTTTTGCTCATGTGAATGAGTCGTCTGTGCCAAGTGCCAACATCTACCTCAGACTTCGCCACTACTATCCTACTGTAGGAACCTAAGGACACATACAGAGTACCCTCCTTTTTGCCACAAGCCAAAACCAGTGAGCCCCTGCTCATCTTCCATGAATCGCTTGTGAATTACATGACAACCCCAGTTTCTAAAACATGACCGACTGAAATCAAATTTCTAGCTAGACTGGATACATGTATAACATCCCTTAGCTTCATAATTGTGCCATTTAATTGGGTAATCTTCACATCACCATTCTTAATAATGTTTTAGGCCTCGTTAATCCCCGAATAGACTTTGCTAAAATTCCACTGCACATAATTATGAAGAATATCCATGCGCAAGGTCGCATGAACGAAGCCCCCGAGTTTACAATCCAAGGACTCGTTACGAGAATCCAAAGCACATATCAAGGCATTGTTATCTTCATCATTAGTTAGATTAATTGTGTTCTTACCCTTGATTGGTGTCCTCATGTTACTTCCTCAACGCTTTGCAATCCTTTCTAAAGTGTCCCTTCTAATTACAATTCCAGCAACTGTTTGACTTTCCATAGCCTACCTAAGACTTATACCATTCTTTTCTTAACTTCGATCTGTTATTACCATGACTTTTATGGTTTCCTTTGTTATTCTTTCAACCTTTACCTTCTGCGTTCAAGGCTAAACCAGAAGTTAAATCTTCACCTGAAGTCCTCATTCGAATCTTTTCTACCAAAACAAACACGGCAATGTCCTACAACTTCTACTTTGTTGAACTCGATGAGTTGCTCACCACCACAACCAGGCTATTCCAACTTTCCTGTAGTCTAGAGAGCAAAAGAAAGGTCTTCACCTCATTGTCGGACTCTATCTTCACCGATTCAAACTGATATCATTCAAATGTTTGGCAACAACCATATCATCTGTCATCTTCAAATTAAACAGCTTCATCAACTACACCATATTTAATTAAACAGCTTCATCAACTGATATCATTCAAATTTTGGCAGGGTCTGGATCAATACCGTGTTGATGAACTCTGCATTTGAAAAACTTGCCAACAGTGACGCCAAACGCGCATTTCAGCGGGTTCATTCAGAGAGGTATCGCCTGCACTGCTCGAAGACTTGTTGGAGATCTTTTAGATGAGTATCATCCTCTCGAGCTTTAACCACAAGGTCGTCGGTATAGAATTCGACCACCTTGTGGAACATATCATGAAAGATAGCGGCCATAGCCTGTTGATACGTTGCGCTTGCATTTTTTAAACTAAAGGGCACAACCGTATAGAAGAAGTTACCGATAGGTGTTCCGAACGTTGTTTTGGGGGCATCCTCCGTGACATCTTGATTTGGCTATATCCGCTAAAGCCATCCATGAAGGAGAACATGTGATGTCCAGTGGCGGAGTCAACAAGCGTGCCTATGCTACGAAGTGGGAATTCGTCTTTTAGGAAAGACTTGTTCAAGTCTCTAAACTCCACACAACCCCCTAGACCTATCTTTTTTTGCAAGGACTATACTAAGGAGAAGAAGGCATCCCTCTCAACTTTAATCAAGGGATACGAACATGCCCGCACTATTGGCGCCGGATTCAAGTCAGAGGTCGAGCTTAAGATAAAAGCTGAAGTGGAAAAACTCCTTGGCGCCGAATTCATCAGACCCATCAAACACCCTCCGTGGCTTTCCAGCATAGTCCCAGTGGTAAAAAAGAATGACCAAATACCGGTATGTGGTATTTAGTCCTCGAAGTCAAACCTTCTAGAGCCAAGCCCACCTCCTCCAATTGTTGCTTTTGAGGTCGTGGTCCATCCTGGAGGCATTCTGAAGCAGGTTTGACTTCTTCGAGATTTGGGGAAGGTTGTGTGGTGCTTGAGCGCGAGGTGAGTTTTAAAGATGGTAAATTGGCCAAGTGATTCAAGGGTGTCGGGCTTGATGGTGGGTGCATTAGATTCGGGTCCTCGCTCTCGGTCTTCACTCTTTTGGCACGCACCATTTTCCTCACTGTCCTCGTTCTCCTCCTCCTCGATTTTCTGAGACTTAGCATTGGCAGAGTGACATTGCTAGAGATAGTCTTTGGAGGTATCAGCTATACTGCGTGTTTCAAAATAGCCAAGCATGGGGTCATCTTCAGGTCAAGTGGGGGCTGACCCCTCGCACCATCATAATTGATACACCTCTTTTTCGTCGGGTCTGGTATATTTTGAACTTAGGGTGACTCTGATCGTTACTTGAGGAGGGTTCCCCAATGGTTAGATTTCTTGCTCATTTAATGAAAACATGCTCTTCTCTAAGCGTCGCTTCCCCTTGAGGAATCCGAATGCTCTTGGAGGAATCCGGATGCTCTGAGGCGGACCTAGAGATTCTTTTTCGTGGAGACTGTTATAGAAAGTGGCGTTAGCGTGCAATTCTTCCGATTTGAAGGGTTTATTCGACCCTAAGATGGTGATAATGGCTTTCTTGTCGATAGCTTTCATGCATTGGTGGTAGGTGGAAGGAATAGTGGCCTACTTGTGGAGCTATGTTCGGCCCAAGAGAGCATAGTATGTTGTTTCCAAGTTAATCACGTGGAACTTGGTGGTGGAGCGGATACTTCCTACGATCAGGTCCACCCGTACATACCCACTGTTTCTTAGCTGTGATTACCAAACCCGAAGATGGTGATGGGTTTCTTTCCTAGATATCTTATGGGGATGGCCGCCGCTGTAAGGGTGAAGAAATGATGCTTAAGAAAGCTCCTTCGTCAAAGAACCCTCTCAGAACTCCACACCATTGATAAACACTGGGATGTACAAGGGTTTGTTGTGAGGAAAGGATAGTTGCTTATCAGCTTCGGTGAATGTGATTGGTAAGGAAGTATGCTTCAATATTTTATGGACGGGACCGGATTGTCCCATGCATTCTTCCCCATTTTGTTCGACGATCTGAAGTATGGCTTTTGTTGCTTGGAGTCGAGTTGGCTCCAAAGTCAGAATTAGTTAAAGAACCACTTGAACTTGGTGGAGATTTTGATGGTGACGGCTCTCTTTTCTTCGAAGGTCAGTAGGTCATGCTCTGCCACCACTTCACAAGTCACGGGCTCCTCCAGCTCATCGTGATGAGATATATCATTGTTAAAGCACCAGGGGTGGTGGTGTTGCCGTAGGTAACCACCGTTACTGCTTTACCCTTGTCTTTGTGCCCAGGAAAGGATCTCAAAGGACATCATTATTTTGGGGGAGTTCCAACGCTTCTTCTTTGAGCATCTTTTTGATGAGGTGTCATAGTTCCCAACAACCTTGGTAGCATGGTGTACCATCCGGTGATAGATGCAATACTCTGAATGAGAGACATCCGTTCTTGAAACGCTTCTTGACTTCGGGTAGTACCACCTTGCAATCGTGGACCCATGCATCAAGAAGTGCTTGGGCTTCTTATACCATTATTGGAAGGGGATGAGGCTCTTCAAACTCGGTTCGCTTGTTGTGATCATCACGCGCTCGATTGAAAGAGCCAAAGCCAGCATAGACGGTAGGGGCCCATTTAAAACCATGCCTCCAAAAAGAGGGGGCTTGGTATCGCAGCAGGCAAAGCGGTTCACGGGGATCAACTCTAACCGTTCCGCTAAGGTTTCTGGCTGCTAAAGACAGAGTTGAGAAATCTTGAAAATTTTGGTTCACCATATAGATCTTACCGGTGGAGCTCATTCCTCCAATGCAAAGCATTACCATCTGGTCTTCACTCAACAAATCCTAGATATCCACGGCTAGTTCGCAAAAGCGTCACATGTACGTCCTCCGAGTGTTTCAGACTTTCCCTCAAGAGTTATAGGATAGTTAGGCGTTCCTCCATGTAGAAAACCATAGCATAAAACTTCTTGACCAACTCTTCCCATGAGGAGATAGAACTTAAACCCAGGTTGGCATACCATGAGTAGGCTTTATCAGTGAGGGATTGGATGAACTCCCGCAGCCTGAGATTTCTATCTCAGTTGTGAATGGTGTCTACAAATCAAGGGATGTGCTCCTTTGCGTTTCCTCTCTGCCTGTCAAAACAGGTGAACATGGGGACAACATAACCCTAGGATAGGGAGAACTTACGACCCCCATTGGGTATGGGGTACGTAAGTCGAGGTCTGGAGTACTGGGGACTTTTACTGATTGAAGGAGGGCACGTACATGCGCTTTCATTTGTTCCAAGGTGAAGTGAGCTGCGGAGGAGCTAAGTTGACCTTGAGGATGCAGAGTAGAACCTACACTGTGAGAGAAAACTTAGGGGACTCGGTTTAGTGGTTGGTCTGCTAGTGGTGAGGACAGTGGGCATTGCATCTTAGGTGCCTTGGGGTCCGTGTGCCTAAGTTTCTAAGTCCACCGGAAGGGGTGGGTCAGCTGCTTCCGTCTAGGAACATGGTAGGGAGCGAGGTCCCATCTGCAAGGCGAGCAGAGTTTCCACGAGAATGTTTTGAGTTTGTTGCATAGCCGCAAGGTTAATGGCTACAGCTTGAACTTGATCGACAATGACAAAGCGAGCCGGTTGCTCATTCTGGGGTCCGTCAGCATGGTGTCCCTCTGAGGTCTCTGTCACCTCAAGCCTGGCTTGGGAATTGTCGATATTATAAGGACCTGCTTTTTAGGAATAATATTAGCAACGGTAAAATAGTCAATTAGGATCGCCAACAATCTCCGAACCCAAAGAATTATTCAATTAACAAAAAAATATATAATAAATAAATAAATAAAACAAAATAAAATAATAATAATATTCATGGAATAATAATAACAAATAAAATGATAATAATCATGGATAAGCAAATAGCCAAATAAATAAATAATAAAAATAATAGCAATTATAAAATTACAATTAATAATAATAGTGAATAAAATACTAAACTATAAAATATGAAATTACAAAATGATACTAAAATCTCACCACCTAGTTACAACCAACACACACACATTCTCCAACAAAGACCTTTATATAAGTATATACAAAGAGTTTTATATATACAAGTATATATATATATATATATATATATATATAAACCCAATAAAATAATCAAAAAGTAACTTTAAGCCAAATCTTATATTAATATAAAGTGACTGAATTAAAGTAAGAATATACCACATAAATAATTAAATAGTGATAAAATACTATTAAATTAGGAAATTACATTTTAAAATCTAAATTCATCAAATTAAATTAAAATATAAATCAATTAAAAATATACACCTAGTTACAAAATTATATAAAACTCGTAATTTAACCCAACAACCACAACTAAATAATGCCATAATTAAACTAAGATGTAAAAATTAAGTACAACACCAAAAATTATTATATTAATTCAAATCTTTAATATTCATAATTAAAAATATACATTAAGTTAATTTTTTAATTTAATTCTTAGACTATGTAATATATATATACCATCAATTATACAATATAGCAAAATAATAATACAAAATTCAAATCTTAGAGCCAAAACCCCTCACATGGCCAACCATTATGGATACTCAAACACTCCACCTCTTTTTTTTAATTGTTGTGTCATAATGCATGTAAACCTAGTAACTTAAGTCATGTCTTCTCTTACATACACCATCATGAGGGCTCCACTACCAAGATTGCTTTTAAAAGACCACCCCCCCTATATTTTCGGCCAAACAAGCTCCCCAAACCAGATTTTGTTTGCAAAAATTCTCTAAGTGTTGCTTGAGTGAGTTAGAGAGAGAAAGTGAGGAAAAAGCTTGGTATTCCTAGGAGTTCTTCAAAATTCTCTATCATCCATCATATGAAGCTTCTAAACCAAGGTAGGAACAATGTTTTTATACATCTATTTCTCTCTACATTGGTCTTCTTGGCTCCTAAACTCACAAAGGCTCAAGATCCATGCTCAAAACCATGAGATGTGGTCTTGAACCCTATTCTTGTTCCTTTTTTCTCTCCTCGACCATCCACTTTTTTTTTATTTTGACCTTTGAAAATAGTATATATCTCATATATTATAAGCCATATATATGAGAGATATGGCCATGCATGCATAGGCCATGGACCTAGGAGCCAAGAAATCTCACGACTTTTTCAAATTCAAATCTGTCCAGAAATTTATTTTTGCTAGAAATCCGTATTTCCTCAATTTTTCGTATGGATCTAGACTTGTTTGTTTGCTCTGAGATTTTTACTGTAGTTTGGTGGTAATGTTGTTTACATGTGTGATTTTTCTTGAGGTCCAGATCACTCATCTTGTAGTTTTTAAAAATCGGATTTTAAAATGGTTAAAATGGACTGTCTAGAATGACAACTTTGAACCAACACCATTTTCTGTAGGAGTGAACTCTCGGTGTGAGATTGGTGTAGTTAGCTAAATATACATCTTATCTTTCAAACCCCACTACAATGATGTGGAATGCTTAAGTATCGAGAAAATGGCATTGATTCTCCCAAGATGTGTCAAATCTGGACACTGTTTGGTAGAAAATTTATATAAAATAAAAGAAAATTGATTTTGATGCAAGGCCAATCTCATAGCTTCAAAACTCATATATCTACCTCAGTAAAAATTTGAAAAATCTACCTTTGAGGTTAAGTCCTCCGTTTTGATTTTTTAAAGCCACTGAAAATCGCGCCACCATGCTGGAGCAAATTCTCTGTTCTATCACACAATTTTGTTTTGCAAAAACCGAGACCTTAGAGGCCAAATCCAAAAAAGTGTTCTAAATGAAAACTGTTTAAAACATCTTAAATATATTACTTACCAAATTTCAGATTTTAATTCCAAGTCTAAGTACTTTAAAAACCCTAAAAACAGTAGCTAAAACTTGAAAATCCTGACTTTTGTTAAATTTGCTGTGTTTAATGTTGTTATTTTGGGTTACCTAAGTTTGTACTATGCATGTTTGAACATTTAAAATGTGTGATGTTGTTTTAAAAATGTTTCCATGATTTTAGTAGTTAAAACACTTATATGTAAGTTAAGCTAAATCATTGACACATGATTATCGTATTGCTTGTTGCTAGCCTAAGAATTAAAAATGTGACTTTGCACTCATTAGTACATTTTTGCCATATATGTTAAATGAGTCATGCCATGCATAGATTAAGTTAAAATTTGTAGTTTTAGCATACCATGTCATGCCACATCATCATTGGGCTTGGGTTTTTACGGAGTTCACTTAAAAATTTTAACAAAGAGATGAAACTGAACTTTAAGACCGTATCTTGACTTATAGAAATTGGAATTTGGAATTTGTGATATCGGCTATATGTTATGGATTGTTTTCGGACGGTTTTTCCCCAAGTGCTACAGGCACCAATGATTTTATGAATTTTGGTGAAGGATGGATCGGGTGGCGAAATAATAGGAGTTATACTTTCGCGATCCCGCGCTAGACCTTGACCTGAGATCCGAGGGTCAGACCGTGTCGACGATGTGATTCTCCACACCTTGCCGTCAGTGATGACCCGGCTGGACACTTAGTTCGGCTACGTAGTCATCCCACGGCTGAAGAAACATTCCTTGTCGGTTTGTAGACTTGATCTGCGTGATGAGGATCAAAGTTAGGATGGTTTTCCCCCGGTTAGGAGAAACCTTGAATAAGTTAGGTTTAAATTGGATTAGAATTTAAACCGGCTGCATCATTTTTTCCATATTACTGTCATATTTATCTGTCATGATTTGACCTGTTGCATGAGAAAAATTTGTATATCTATGTTGTTCCTTCTGAGCTTTAGCTCACGGCATTTTATTCCAGGTTTTGGGAACCCGAGTCCCCCGTTGCCGACATTGTGGAAGAGGAGGTGGAACTGTGGCTCCCGTGATCCCGATTCTCACCAAGTCTGCTGCACCAGACCTTTTCGCTACCCTACCTTAGCACAGCTTGCTTTATATTTTCTTTGTCTTAACTTTATTTTCGGGTTTGTAATCATAACTATTACACTACTTTTACTTTAATTGCTTGAATAGGTATTATCGTTACTTAATTTCTCACACCATTATTAGTTATTGTCGCTCTAGATGTCCCCGGGTTTTGGGGCGTCACAGGTATTAACAGGTATGGCTTTCCTGGGAGACATGTGGCAAACACCACTCTTCCCCAACAGACTATAATGTAGGCATAGAGTTCCAGCGTGAACTGAAGTAGTAGAGTCTGGAGAGATAGTGTGCACCATGGTTGCTCGAGGATGCCAGAGGTGGAAGTGAGAGCTTTGGGTAACCTTAGAGAGAGAGAGAGAGAGGGTGGCAATGAATGGCAAGTAGAGGTATGGAGAGGTTGAATCTTGTAGAAATATGGCAAGGGTAGAGATGTTGCGTCCCTTGGAGGTTGGGGTGTACCAATTTATAGGCGATGCCCAGGGGACACCCATATCTTCAAGATCACTACGAACGACAAGTGCCCCATCCGTCATTGGCTCTGCAGATACGATCTTCTAGTTCCAACGGTCCATATGATATGCTGGGGAGTTTCATACGTCGTATCATACGGTTTGCAGGCGTGTGCCAGTTGGTCGGCTAGATGGCAACTCTGAAGCCTATGAGAGCTCTGTGTCTTGGTCATGTGCCACTCTCTTTCTATGGCTGGTCAACTGAAGTTGCTTGGAGACCACTCCATTGATAAACCCTAGAGCTGTAGCCACCAAACCATGTGCTTCCTTTGGTTTTGAGCAAAGAAGTACCTAGGCCCTGCTTCCAACCTAGGACCAAGTTGATGTTGGAGATGGCTTAGGCCGTGTGCTAGCCCACTTGCTCGGAGGAAATTGGCCTGGTGGCCAACTTGTCTCGAGGCGAGGAGATTCACCCCACGGTCCACTTGCCCGGAGACGTGGAGATTGGCCAGACGGCCCACTTGCCCGGAGGCATGGAGATTGACCAGACGGCCCACTTGCCCGAAGGCGTGGAGATTGGCCAGACGGCCCACTTGCCCGGAGGCGAGCAGACTAGTCGGGCAGCCCACTTACCCAGAGGCGAGAAGATTGGCCCGATGGCCCACTTGCCCAAAGGCAAGGCGATTGGCCCAACGGCCCACTTGCCCGGAGACAGAGACTGGCCCACTTGCCCGAATGCAAGGTCAACTGGATACCCACACCATGTAAATTTGCTAGAATCATGAATGAACATAACATAGTATCGATTAGTGCCTGTAGTTGGCATACACTTAGGTTAGGGTACGAAGGTGCCTTAGTGGGATTATCGAAAGACAAGGATCCCCACACATCAGAATGCACCAAGCTTAAAGGAGCACTAACAGAAGATGACAAAGGGAGTCTATGACTCTTAACGATTCAGCAGTGTTCACAAAGTGAAGAATTAAACTGATGGGAAGTGACTGACAGAGTTTATTCATCATTTCACATCTAAGTGTTTGATGAGAAGGATGCCCCAGACTATTATGCCAAAGATTAGAAGTCCTCTGAGAAGAACTGATAGCCACTGATGTAATTATTGATAAACTGAGGAACTTGGCATGTAAAGCAAAAGTTGAAGCTGCAGTTGTTGATAGCTAATATAAGCCTCAAATCAAAGGACCTTTATAAAGAATAGTCTTGGTTGTCTTGTCCTGAATTGTAAAGAATTGAGCGTAAAAAACTATAATACAATTGTTTTCTGATACCATCTTAACAGAAAGGAGATTTGAAGCAATCTCTAGAACATGTAACACATTTGTAAGTTGTAAAGGACACGTGGGATTGGGAAGAATAGCATCACCTGTGTTTTGAATTGGTAAAGAAGCGGTATTGGCCACAATAACTTCATCATTTCCTTGACAAGCATGATACAGTTGCAAATTATTCAGATCATTGGTGACATGATCTGTGGCACCAATGTCCAAATACCACTGAGACGGTTCAGATCTAGGTGCAGTTGTCATGACAGTTCTAGAATTGTTGTAGGAACATGTGCAATGGCAAGAGAGGAGGACCGATAATTGTGATCATGCCGATTGTAACAATCAGCAACGGAATGGTTGTTTCAAACATAGATTTGCAGAGGCCACGACCCATGTTACATGGACTCGGGAACGGGTATCGAATGCGGATACGTATCTTAAGTGTTGGATTCATCTAATTCTCATATTAAGGATATTAAGACACGACAAAATAATCATAGTCATTAATATATTTCTTTTATCTTTTAGGGTAAAGAGTGTTTACAAGTTTTTATTGAGCATTTGATGCATAATATGAGAATTTATCTATAGTTTTATAGTAAACTTTAATTACTAAATATATTTTCTAGGTCAATGTCAACCTAAAAATATCGAATACAGATCCCATATCCATATCTAAGTGTCGAGTGTCAATTGATCGAGATTTCTGGCAGAGCCACGTAATTGATCATTTTAAAGATCAAGACAATCAATCATCATTGAAACATCATACGCACTATGATAGTGTCAATGATGATATCCAGTTTCACAACTTGAATCTTCTCTCGAAGCATGGTAATACTCAAATGCATCTCGTCTCATATCCTCAATCAATGACAATTTGCCTCTTCATCAACTCACCATTTTTTGTCAATCTCGATTACGAACTTTTGATTTGCACAAGACATCTTCCTCAATATGCGTCAAAACTCGTCGTTGACAGTCGACCTCCTTCATTGTGTATGGGAGATACAAGGAGATTTTGACTTAGATCCCATACTTGCACCCGGGTCATGTCGTGTCGACACGAGCAGTTACCCCAAAACAGTGAGTTCCTGAAGGCATAGTATCATGCCTTACCTTCTGTTTTGTAAAAATTAAAGAAGAGTTGGAGAAAACATAATATACCTTTGCATATGGAACATCCAAAAACCCTCAAGAGAGGCTTCCCAGGGTTTCAAAGTGACATCAACGTCAAATGACCAAAATGCCCAATCAGCCTCCAAAAAGGTAGTCTTTCCACCATTATTGTATGGGGTATGTTACTAGTATGGAAAATTGAATTCACCATCTCATAGTACTTTCAAATATCTTCCATCCATATTGAGTGAGTCTTTATTCGATTTAAGATGAAAAAATTATGAGTGCCCTCCCGAACAGTGCCCAACTCTTCCTGAGCAAAATGATCAAAATAAAAAATAAAAATAATGTACCATGAATTTAGAAAATCCACCATTAGATCTTGTTAGAAATAATATATTTTAAGAAATTATGATCTCGTTAATTATTATTTAAGTACTAAAATCAACATATTAAGAAGTTAGGATTTTATTGATTGTAATTTGAATTGCAGGTTATTTTTTTCATTTTCTGTAATATTTCTATATCATTATAAATAAATAGCTATAATCTTTGAAGGTAAGCCAAAATATTGAATTATGTTATTCTACTTGGTATCAAAGTCAAAATATGAATAACAAAAGAAAAAAAAAAACTATTCGGAAACCCTAGCCGGCATCACTGCTTTCCCTTACCTTTGTCGTCGGTATTCCTTCACTGATATCACGAATCTGTCGCTGGAATACCATCACTGTCGAAGTCTTTGCCGCAACCATTGGTTTTCCCTCACCACCACCGACGCCGCTAGTCTTTGTTCACCTCTGTTGGTCTTTTTTTTCTTTTCTTCGTAGTTGTCGTTGTTCCTTCTCTTCCCCACCATTGTAGGTTGCAAGTTCCAAATCACTGTGCTTCCTTAATATTAGTGTATTATTAAAGTCTCAATACGTTATATTATTAGCTTTGACAGTGCACTTTTTGGAGAATTATTACTCTTTTGTTCTTATTCTTAGTTTTGGGGGCTACCGATGTTGTTCTGGTAGTATTGTTCTTATTATTGGGGGCTACCTATGTTGTTCCGGTAGCATTGTTTTTATTTTTGGAGGCTACCGATGTTCCGGTAGCATTGTACTTGTTTTTAGGAGATACCGATGTTGTTCCGGTAGCATTATACTTGTTTTTGGGGGCTATCGATGTTCTGGTAGCATTGTTCTTATTTTTAGGGCTACCGATGTTATTCCGGTAGCATTGTTCTTATTTTTTGTGGCTACCGCTGTTATTTCGGTAGCATTGTTCTACAATCTAGTTGGTGTTTGAAAACTGAGAAGCGACCTTCGGAGACCAATCCTAAGCATGTCCAGTGGAATCATTTCTGCTCAAGTCTTCAATCATCAAGCTGGGTTTGATTGATATCTTTGTCCCAGCTCGAGGAGGGGTGTTGGAAATAATACATTTTAAAAAATTATGATCTCGTTAATTATGATTTGATTACTAAAATCAACATATTAAGAAGTTAAGATTTTATTGATTGTGATTTGATTTGCAGGTTATTTTCTTCATTTTCTGTAATTCTTCTTTATCATTATAAATAGATAGCTACACCTCTTTGAAGGTAAGCTAAAATTATTGAATTCTATTATTCTACTGATCTACAAATAGACTCTTCAACCTTTCCAACAATATAGGGAACACAATCATCAAAATCCGAATGAAGACCAAACCGACAAAGCAAGACGGACGAGATTGCACCATGTGGCGCAAAAAGAATGGTTAGGCACTATAGGGACTAACCAAATCAGCAAGTATTGTGTCAAGCACTCATTAGATTGATTCTACATGCTTTTTCGGCCCGCGTCTACATGCTTTGTGGGCCCACATCTTGCTTTTTAATACCAAAAAAATAAGTTCTCATCGATAGAGCCGAAAATAAATTTTTACCCAAAATCAGCCTCCAGAATCTCCCAAACTTAGCCCAAGATGAACCTGCCAAATTCTCCCTACAAATAGGCTTCCTTGCCTACTTAAAAATCGCAGATGGCTCATAAAGGCTATCCAGTGCTTTACTTCTTCGTTGCCTTACTTCTTCCTTTGGCCCTCTAATACTGAAGGTGAAATAAGCCAGCTCCCAGAACAACTCATCGACAAAGTCCTTTCTATCCAACCATCAAACAATTTAAAAGTTTAGACGAAGTGCTGGCAACATACTTCAACATTTTCGACATTACTCCAAATTGTTGAACAAGTTTCCGAACCTCTTTTTTTATCGTGTGCTAGAATATAAACTTTTGCATAGCATTGTCAAAGTAATCTTGAATAACTACTTAGCACGGTCCGGCATAATATAGTTTTTAATAATGCATTATTAAATATTTGCAACTTTTCTACCCCTATAGTTTTGGTTGACCAGCAAATGGGCTAATGTCCGGCTTTATTATGAATGGGTGTTGTCCGTAGTCATTGTTGTGCCACAAATGTTGATTCTAATTATATAGCTCTAGTGGGTGTGTAAATATAAAAGAAATTAACAGCATACCGACTGGTTGATGAGTTGGGTAACCCTCTCCTCCTCATCATTCATCACCTATGGATGGCTCAGGTAAGCCAGTAAAATCTACAGTGGAATAACGACGATTTGGGAAGTACAATACGATTCTTCATTTATGTCCTCATTATGTTAATTTATTGTCACATGGCTCTTTAGTTGGCGTGAAATTGTGGACCTTAAATTAGCAAAATGATTAAACATGGATATTCCACCATGACTAATATTGCCATAAGATTTCACAAGAAACCCTCGTAGGATGGAAAAACTCATATGTAACTCACAAACAAGTAAAATCTCGTATCGAACTATGATTGGGCCTAATTTCTTTTTCAACGATGCGTAGGCAGCAATATATGGCACAATCCTAACCTTTTTATATATCATTACTGTTATTTTGAATAAATTTTTGAAACCATAAATTGTCCTTCAAATATCAGCATAGATAAAAATCAAGGTGGAACTTAAGCCATTAATTTGAGAAATGCATTACTGAAAGAGCAATATGCAGTGCCAAACACCTTCCCACTCGTAATAGTAAACCACTAAACCCACAAACCTATATCTAGATTTCACAAATCAAAACAAGAGTTGGAGACCTATTATGCGATTTTAAAAATTAAATTGTTTTCCAAATCTTAAGTTGTTCTCTTTAAGAAAAACTTAAGAGGTAACCTAGCACACATTAACTCAATGTCTAGTGGCTACTTCAAATTCAAATTTCATAATTAAATTGACATTCCAATTGTGTTGATAGATGAAGCTTGTGAATTCTTTGATATCATCCAACACCTTTTCCATAGTATTTTTCTTTCCAATGTCCTTGGGTATAAGAGCAATGCAATATATTACATAAGTCATCCAATAAAGATGTGGCCTCTTCTCTTCTTCCTTGCAGGATTCAATGCAGCTACTTGGACAACATATTTCTCTCCAAATTCATCCAATGTGAATCCATCTCATGGAACATCAATATTTTTAGAAATCTTGATGATCGTGAAACAAATGAGTTGATATCTTTTTAGGGATTCTTGATTAATTTTCTTCTAGACCTAATGCTTTTGATAAATGGGTGCGGACACTTCACTCTTCAGGGATTTTCTCATGTAAGTTGTTTTTTCAAAGAAATAATTGATAATCTTGATAATCACACGTCGTTTCTGTTATGAGATGTATGTATATTATGTCTGTAGATAGGCCCGTTAGCTATAAGGGCCCATTAGAGTTTGGTTGTATCTTTGTAATTATTATATATAGTGGACCTCTCTAATTGAGAGGCTAAACATTCAGATAATCAATTATTCTTTCATTACATGGTATCAGAGCTAAGTTAAGCAAAACCCTAAACAGTTTAGTAGTTTCGACGTCGGCAAGCTCTGTTCTTGCTGTTTCGGTGGTGGCAAGGCTTGTTCTTGCTGTTCCGGCGTCGGCAAGCCCTATCCTTGGGGTTTCTGTGGCCGGTAAGAGTTCGACTGGAGCTTTCGGTGGTCGGCAAGGGTTTGGATGGGGTTATCTGTTGTCGACGAGGGTTCGACTGCAATTTTCGTGGTCGATAAAAGGGTCGACGGAAGCTTTCGTCGACGGAAAGGGTCAACGCACCCTCTGGTCTGCTCGAAAAGAGTTGTCGGCGGCTAGGGTTTGGTCCATAGGGGTCGACGCACCCTCTGGTTTGCTCAGACAAGGTCGGTGACACCCAGGGTTTGGTCCAGGAGGGTCAGTTGTGCCTAGGGTTCGCTCAGACAAGGTCGGCGGTGCCTAGGGTTTGGTCCAGGAGGGTCGGCGACACCTAGGGTGTGGTCCAGGAGGGTCGGCGGTGCCTAGGGTTTTGGTCCAAAGGTGTCGGCGACGGGGTTGCTATCCTGTTGGCTACTGGTCAACCTAACGTGAACGAACACGCAACCTTCTGATTTCCTATTGGCTACTGTTGATTTCCCTTGGAGGCTATTCTTATTTTCTGTTGGCTACTGTTTGGCTTGTCCTTATTTCTTTATCTCTCTATTGAATCTTGTGACGTCTTGCAATGGTTGAGGGAACCCCATCCAGTGGATCTAACCTCTCTAAAGGCTCACAGAGCAGTGTTACGGAGATTATTTCTTCATCCTCACAACTTGTGGATGAAAAACTTGATGGTACTAACTTTCTAATGTGGCGAAAGACGATCTTAATGACACTTGGGAGCCAAGGGAAGGAGAGGCTCTTGAAGGATGACCCCCCAGATTCTAAGTCTGCAAATTTTGATAGCTGGTTACAGGAGGAC
>JAOTRH010000001.1:18881135-18914744 GCA_034768845.1 Heliamphora exappendiculata | reverse complement strand
TAGAGGTGGTGGTGTTGGTGGGTTTCGGCGCCAGGGGTGGTGCGACGAGAGGCTGGGAGCCTTGCTGGATGGACGACAAGAGACGACGATCCTCGCTAGGTGTGTGACGAGGAGCGGCGAGGGGCTAGGGTGGTCTGGCAAGGGTCGTTGGGTGGTCGGCGAGGGTTGTAAGAGGTCAGCGAGGGTTGTTGGGTGGTTATCGAGGGTCGTGGGTGGTCGACAAGGGTCTTGGGTGGGGCGACTGGCGTCAACGACTGGTGAGGGTTTAGTTTGGGACTGTCGACGACTGGAGCTACTGGTGTGTGGTTTCCGACGACTATTTGGGTCTGGCGGCTAGGGTTTAGGTGGCGGCTAGGGTTACCAGAGGTCCGGTGGCTCTGATACCATGTTAATAGACATGATTAGATTGAATGAATGCGTTAACCCCAATAGGGTACGCAACGGTTTTATTTATAAAACAACGAGACCATACAATAATAAATGGTGTGCCCAACCACACCGAATAATAATAATAATAATAATAATAAAGCTAATATAATTATAATAAAGCTAACACATGATACTTATCGGAGTTAAGAGTACAAAATATCCCAGCACCTGAGAGGAAAAAAAATTTCCGAACAACAGAGGTTTGGATCAAGGTCACAAAACAACAACCAACAGTAAGAGTTTGCTATAGGTGTAACCAGCCAGAACATAAGATGATGCACTGCCCGACGAGAATTGGAGAAGACAATCAAGGAGGACCACTACGAAATAACAAAAAGATCACAAGCTTGGAACCTTACCCTCAAGATGACCAACGAGAACAACAAGGAAAAAGGATACCAAAATTAAAAATCTGCTATCAATGCCATAGGCTCGGACATAAAAGATCTGAATGCCCATTACGAGGAAGACTAAACTACAACCACCGTCAACCATAACAGAGTTTTAAGGATCAAACAAAACTGTTGCAGCCAGGAACAGAGAGTGTGAAAAAGGTGGTGCAACCTGACCAACCAGAGAGTAATAACGGGAGTGTCTGCCATTCACAAGAAACAAGCTCAACGATCTGCTTTAATTGTAATAAGTTCGGACATAAGAAGTTTGAATGCCCGCTACCAAGGGGAAGAAACTATAATGTTCGCCAAAAGGGAATTGGCAGTTCAGGAAGGATGATACAACTTGACCAACAAGAAAACCAATGGACCGGAGGCTCGCCTTCCCAAGAGAAAAAGGAGTATCCGTTAATGATCCGAGGTACACCTGAATTCGCAAACTCTAAGATATACGTTAGTTAGACCTGTTGCATTGTTCCGAGAAGGGATATGCTTGAAAGACAAAGGCTCTTAGGTTAGCTCTGGCCAGACAAATTCCGCGCCACGAATAAGCGATGTGACCTTTGAGAATTATGTAGATATCGGTCTAACATGTTAGTAAGATAAAATAACAATAACTCAAAGTAATAAACGTGCAAGCCCAACCTTATCCGTATTCTCAATAAAGAACGGCTCAAGTAAACAAGGATAATAACTTCGAAGAGAAGAAGTGCAAATAACCATCCCCAACCTTTTGCATAAAATTTCGAAGATGAAATTTGTTTAAGGGAGGTAGATTGTAACACTCCGGTCCAGACCCTAGTAGTAACCGCCTAGATTGTAACAACCCGGCTCAAACCCTAGTATTAGCGACGAATAGATAATAAGAAGTTAGATCGCTACATGAACAAGGAAAACCCTAATTAGGCCAAAAAACCCAAAGTAACACGAAACCCTAATTTTAACCTGGAAACCCTAAAAGAAACCAAACACTCAGAGGCAAAACCCTAACACTTAGAAAAGTCTTGGAATAGCTTAAATTAAGTAAATAACATAAAATATTAAATTAAAAATTAAAAATTCTCATAACTAAGGTAAAATGACCATTTTGCCCCTAGTACAGCAAAAAGTCTCAAAAATTCAAAATTTGACACATGTACACCCAAAATCAGACATTTATATACAATTAATTAATAAAATACAAAATAACAACAAAATGACCAAATTACCCTTGCATGGCCGGCCACCTAGGAATTTGTGCCCAAAAAACTACTTTTTCCCTTTTTAAGCTTAAAAATGAGAAAAAATGTATAAATTAAATATTATTTTGACCCAATACTTTTTATGCAAGTAATATATATACTAATATAATAATATAGATCAACAAAAGTAAATAAATAATTATTTAAAGTCTCTATACAATAAATAAGCCAAAAAGTCAATTCTAGTCAAACTAACGTAATTTAACTTAAAAGCCTATACTTATTTAATTAATTACTATTAAAATTATGATAAATCATGGGAAGACTAAATTGATTATATATACATTAATATAATAGGTTTTAGTAGGTTTAGGTATATAAAATTAATATTTTATGCATTTATATTCACAAAAATGTATTAAAATATAATTTAAAACCCTAATTAGATACAAAATCAGCTTTTTAGTCTCCCAAACATGCCCCAGCCAACTTCTCATGCTGCCAAACCTGAAAATACTTTCCTCAAGAAAACCACACCTCTCATGCACCTAATGAAATCCAAGAGAAATTAAATTAAAACTTATTATCATCATTAAAACCACTAACCAAATTTTCTATAAAAAACTAAGACCCAAACCACCCCTTTCATTCTCCATTTTCGGCTGAGAGGGGTAAGAGAGAGACTACAAAAATTATCTAAGTGTTCTAAGAGAAGAAGGAGAAAAGAAGAAAGAAGGAAGAAAAAGAAAGGAGGAAAGGATCAAGAAAGAAGCATTGAAACTAAGTCCTATTCTCCTACAACCATTTGAGCATCCAACAAGGTAAGCAACTCCCTTAAACTTTATGATATTCTTCCTCAAGATGCCCCTCAATCCATCTCTATAACAAACCCTAAGAAAAGAAATGAAGAATAATTCAAAAAAGACGTTGTAGATGCAAATAGTGGACTGCTAGGTCAAGATAGTGTTTTGTATGAGCTTGCATGTGTATGTTTTTAAGTTTTATGGCTTGTGTGTATTCTGGAGTTTTGGTTTAAGTAAGTTTATAACATGTATGCAAAGAAAACATATCAAAAATGTACACAACAAAAAATAAGCAACCAAAACCCTAAGTAGCCTGATTTTCTGGACTTACTCACTTTCTGCCACCAACTTTAAAATATCATAACTAATTGTCGAAAAATGATCTTAAAGTGATTTTTTTGTCCAAATCTAGATTTTCGAGTTATCTTTCATACAAAATTGGTTTGAAGTGACTTCGTTGGGTAGAACTCCAGATATCTCATTTTTGCCAAAGAGTGTCAGATCTTAACCATTATGAGTTGCAGACCTAAAAACCTTGAGTTAAAATGAGAACCGAGCTTAGGTCAAAACACAAAACTTGTAGATGACACATTTATCCTTCTGTTCACCAAAAATTAGCCAAAAATACGAAGCCTTAATGGGTCAAAAGCCTTCCCAAAGTCACTGTTAAGGTTCAGTGACTGACAGACCTCTCTGTCACACATTTTTGTGAGACTTAAAACTTAACTTTTTATAAACCAAATCCAAAAGTGGTAAATATGAACTTTGTAACTAACATATTAAATTAATTACTGAGCAAAAATCAGCCTAAAATACCCTCGGGTGATACCCCAAAGGTTTTAAGCATTCTCTATTAAAAACGCAGTCTGCAGACCCTTTTTAGGCTTACTGAACCCATTTTATAATTTGGCCAAAATCTCAAACTTTTTCCAAGTAACTAGCCCTAACTCAAAACATGAAACTTTTAGGAGACACCTTAAACTAAAACCCAACCAAAATTCAGAGCCATAACCCTTGAATTGATATCCCAAAACAGTGACCAACAGAAACTCAATTTCTATGTATTTCTCTGTAAATTGCCTAACTGTTTTTACTTAAATAAAATAAATGACCCCCGTGCCTTAAGATCTAGCATTAGTGATAAACATGAAAGTTGTAGGAAATATTTTTATCTAATTGGTGTTAAAATTTCAGAATCTAAATCAATGTCTAAGTGCTTCGAATCACTGTCGCAACCTTAAAACTAGCAATTAAAACTTGTACCTAAAATTGGCTAAGTGTTTGAATGGTGTGTTGCTTATGAGATTTGAGTGCGTGAACCTTATATGAACTTCGTAAGTAACTAGCGTATGAAAATGATGCTTTTGATGAGATGAACTCATGCCAATGGTTCGAGTCTATGTTGCTAAATTGTGGTCATGCTTCATATGCTTGTACTTAATGCTTTATCAAGTTGTACCATGTGCCACGTCATGTATATATACCATGCAACGATTAATTGTACACGAGAGGCATATTGCACGTCATGGGCATTTCTCCGTTTCATCTTAGGTTATTGGAGTCCCCTTCGTATCTTTCGATTGGGTTGGGTAACATGGAAATCAATTATTCAGTGGTTGTGGATCTAAGGCGTCCCTGATTGCTAGATGTGATGTTAACTTAGAGGTTTTTATTGTAAAAGGAGGATTTAGGCACCATGGGATCGTCACTAGCTTTAATTAGACTTTGAGTTGACGCTTAATGAGCATCCTAGTACTTAATATGGGATCGGCTGGTCCGGATAAGGGTGGCTGATAAATTTGGGTGACCCCCCCCACGCCGTTGCCATTGAGTAAAACGGTTGAGGTATGTAGCCAAGGCGAGCGTTTACCTTTCGCAACGAGGCTAGGATAGGTTAAGTGAGCAACACCATCAAGTCTACTCTGTAATTCCCGACGTGGAATTCATGATACTGTTCTGAAAGTACTTGGGATTGGGCATTTGCATTTCATTTATCTGCATCACGCACTCACACTCCTGTTCTTATATGTGCTCATCCTGTTGAAAATGATAGTTTGCCTATATTTCTATTTCCTTAACTTTGTATTGGGTGTTATACGATATGTATTGTAGAATATCTTACCGTGAGTTTGTTAGACGGTTTAGAAAATTTGTTTCTGGGCTCCAGCTCATGGCATTTATGCCAAAGGTAAAGAAGAAGAACAGTTCGAGGAAAGCGCGTTTGTTGAGGAAGGAGACTTTGAAGAAGGGGGAGTGTGGCAAGAGCAGGATAATCCTAATGACACAGTTTGAAGACGTAGACTATTTACTTTTGAACTTTTGTTCAGTTTTCCACGGACATAATGTAACTTTTGTTAAACTTTCTGGATGACTGTACTTATTAAGTATTTTGAACAATCTCTGAACCGTTAATGATGTAATAGTTACCTTAAATATTTATGAACATTCAGCTAGAATGTCCCATATTTATAGTTACATATGTCCCGACATGCCCGGGAAATGGGATGTCACACCCTACCCAACCCCGGTATTCCAACTTTAATACCATATTACACAGTCTTAGGTAGAACTCAACCACAAAAGCTACTTATTGAGGTGAGAGTATCCTCATACTTACATACTGCATATTACTTTTGTGCTCAGATAATGTGAGACTGCACAAGCATCGGTGATTAAACCTATAAACGCAAGCACTTACGCACTTCAAGTAAACAAAATTACAACGACAATAAGCATGTATTTTATGCATGAAATAAATTTAACATTTGTGTGTATGTGCGCGCACTTGTGCACGTGCTCCATACTTGCCTCGAAATGGTGAATTTAAATGGCAAGCATTTCCCTTAACAACTTTCGTGGTTCTAAGGTCCTTATCTTCTCCTATCAGTTGTTTGCATAAATATGTTGAATTTAAAAAGTGCATCTAACATGGAAAAAAAAAAGAAAGCACACGATTGACAGTCACATTAAGCATCAAACATCCCTTAAAAATAGAAAGACAAAAGAAATGGAATTAAAGCTTCCTTCCTCAAAAAAGGAAGAAGGGGTGTGGAAAACACAGCCAAACAGGACTTAAACCTTTCATAATAGTTGTATTTTTTAAATAAAATGTGATCCTGTTGTTTATAAACTTATAGAACTTATAAGCTTATCAACATAGCAAATCAATAGAAACAAGTTCTAGATCTTATATGCCAGACTACAAAAATAAAAAAGGCAAATGGTTAATACATAGTTACCCTTGGTTATCCAGGAAAGAAACCAGGTTCTCCAATATGCATCCTGCTTCACATACCAGGATACCGCTTACCTAAAAATCAGCATAAGTGACTTACTTCACAAAAAATTAGTCATATGTGTTGGCACCCAAGAACATTTCACAAAATCTAAAATGTCACCCTATCTCATCAAAACAAAGATAAGAAATGCTGAGTTAGAAAAGCTTAAGGATGACAATAACTGTTAGGAGGCTAAGAAGTGACGGGAAAAAAAAAAACCTTGTCCCTTAAAGACACAATGCAGTGGCAAAAGGAAGAGGAAATGAGCTAGCACTATCCACATATCAAATCCTAGAGGAAAATGTTTTGATTAATGAATTATATGGGTAAAAGATTGAATCAAATAAACTATTTAATGGTGAGCTTTTACCTCGTCAAAAGAAATGATGTTATTCATGGAACCCATCTGGATAATTACCTGCAAAGTTATTTCAACACATTAGAGAAAGAGAGGGGGAGAGAGACACTCGGATCATAAGAAAAAATAAGTTTGCAATATCTCAAAAAAAATAAAAAATTCAGACAGAAAAGTAATTCTGGACATATTTACTTTCATATATATCCAAATATAACCATTATAGGGAAATTGTTGTGCCCACTCCAAAATCAGCCCATTTTTGGGCGTGCTAAGGCATGATAGGTGTTGACCAACTTGAACGTGATCTAACGTTCAACACCCTATATTAGCTCTATCCCCTGCCAAGCACGTCACAACCTAAAGTTGCTATATGTTTAAATGTACTTGTACTTCAAGGAATACAATCTGTATCTCTTATGTTAACTTATATCATGTTCCCACGATAGATTGGCTAAAGTGAGAAAAAGGTTGATTTTTCAATGAGGTCCTACCTATGTCAAATTCTTAATTTTGACCTAAATTTTTTTATTATGAGTCCAAGAAACAGTGATTTGAGCTATGAGTTGAAACTGGCCCAAACTCAGCCTGCGCCACACTGTGCATGCCCGAGACAAACTCAGATCAACTTATAGCTGATTTCATACATCTTAGTCCAGCCAATTCAAAAACCTAATTGTAGTCCCATATGGAATGAAATAGGTAGGAAAAAAAAAGAGAAAGAGAGAGAGAGAGAGAGAGAGAGAGGATGCAAGCACAACTAAAAGGTGGGTAAAGTTAAAGGCGTGCATATCCACACAGAAATCAACAATCCAGAAATCAATACTACAGGGTTGAGGCAATTACTCACAGCTTGTTGAGTACGAAGTCCAAGGGCAAACCACTGCATGCAAATGGAATTAGAAGTCAAGTCTACACCATATCCACCCCAACCAGCCTTCTGGACCAGCAACACTAATGGGCTAACAGCATTAATAATTAATGATTATCACTGATTGGCATGTGTTTCATACAGCATACTGCTCTCTTTATCTCTGCCGAAGTTTCTTAAATGCTCATACATCATTAGTTCATCTATGGAGACTTGGTACGTTTTAAATTAATTGCTTTAGCATAATTAAATTTATGAGGATGATTTTGATAACGTAAATTCCAATGGACTAACGTGATATAATGATTTTCATTTGTTAGATACTTCTGGGTGAGTTTGGACGTTTGGCCCAGGAGAGAAAGAAGTCACAAAACCCATTCAGGATGGGACCGATCGATCGGTCCTTCGATCGATTGAGCAGTCGGTTGGGAAATTGATATAAGCTTAGCGGGTGTGGCTTCTCCTAGAAGCTTCCAGACATCTCTATCTCCTCCCTTCTCTCCATTGTTGGTGAGCTCAAGAGCTCTTGTCTACCTTCTCTCTAGAAATTGATCTAGTTATACACAAAATTGGGTGCCGCCATCCGGGATTCGAGGAGTACACAACACGAGCTTCGCATTGGACCGATCAAAGTTCAAATTCGCAAGGGCCGAAATTCTAGGGTTCAATGGTTTTTGAAGATTGTGGCTCCAAGAGGTAGGATTTTGACAAATTTAAGACGTTTTGCTTTGATATGTGTTGGATTTGTAGTTTAACTCATAAAATTCTAAATATTTTAGAGTTTGGATTGAAAACCTAGTTAATTCATGAGTTAATGGTGTGATTTCATAATAATTTGATATTGTGATGAAATTGGAACTCTTAGTGAGTCATTTGAGCTTTGTAACTTGATGAATCATGGAATCAAGGTTGAATTTGTAGTTTAACTAAGAGATGTGAAAAATTTTGAACATAAACCCTAATTTGTGTGGTCTTAAAGCATTGAATGCGTGAAATGTGAGTTAGTTTTGTGGATGTGAACCAATTTGATGTTGTATTTACTATATAAGTAATGGAATCATGAAATTGGAAATAAGTTCTGAGTTTGATTTTATGATATTTAAGGATTTAATTTAAAACCTTGGTTTTATCATATAAATTTGGGTATACAAGTCTTAATTATGATGATAATATATGTTGTGAGTTGGGTTTGACGAGAAAAACCAACATTTGTGGTTGGACTCATGGTTAAATAGATGAAAATTAAATTGTTGAATTGAATTGGGTACCGACGGTTGGTTGTGTTGAATAAGTTGGGCTTTGACCATCTCCGCGGTGAAAGACCAGAAACTTGCGCAAGTTGGGTGCCCTTCCCATCGGGTTAACCCCCGTAAATGTGGCTCGGGTTTCCTTTCCATCGGTGTTCCTAAAGGAAACCGTAAATGGCGGTTGTTGCGGTGAGTTATAGAATAAACTATTATCCATAGGACTTCGCGTAGTCGATTGGGTACTAGGGCGGGGTTCTATAAACTGCACCCAGTGTCAGTTCAAGTTAATTGATGAAATAAATGAAACCGCAATTGAGATAAAACGGTTGGAAATGATATGGAATGAATTAAGGTATGAGGAACGGTTCTTATTGATATCCTACATATTAGAAAGAATTGGAAACTGGAAACGTTTTAGGTAAAAAGAAAGAATCTATATGGAATATATGGGGCCCTTGGAGATATTGCCTTCTATGATTGTTTGGTAATATGTCATATCGAGTTATAGTGGGAATTGTTAGTTTGAAACCTTTGAGTGTGTGTGAATGGAAGTTTAAGAATGAAGACTTGTGTCTTTGACATTGTGACCTTCATATTCTCGCATCTCGCATATCATGCATCATATCTTTTTTAGTCACTATCCTATAAGTTTCGGCTCACATTGTTTAACTTAATGATTTTCAGGTCCTGAAGATAAAGGGAAGACCTAAAGATTACATGTCATGTTTATCATGTTTTGTAGATATGTAGAGATCGATATCTTTAGTATTTTGATTAGTCCTTTGGTAGTGCGATTGAGTAATGAACTTGTATACCATTTTGAGCTTTAGAAGGAGGTGATGTAAAGTTATGAAAGAAAAAGAAACCATGTAATTATCTTTTGTATATGAACATCATATTCTTTTGGGAAGGGTTTAATGGTTATGGTGTCCATATGGTATTCGGTATTATTATTGATGTTATATCTAATGAGTTGAGATGGGTTTTATATCATTAGATACCTTAGATTGCTTGGTCATGAGATGCATATTAAGTTGGGAGTTGAAATTTTCAAAACAAGATTTGAAAAAGAATACAGAGCCAGACCGCTCGATGGACCAATCGATAGGTCTATCAAGCAGTGAAGTGGTGCTCTCTGTTTCTCAGTTGCTGAGTGAAATTGCTGCGAGCAGCATAAGACCAATCGATCGGTTTTTAGACTAATCGAGCAGTCTGTCAGAGGAAAGCATTTTTCACTTTTCTCGTTTTAAGCCTATTCTACAAATGGATGTATTTCCTTTATTTTTAAAACACTTTTTGGTGAGTTTATATTCGAATGCAAGTCTCGGGAGTCTTTCTTTATATGGTTTAAATCCCCTCTCTCAAACTGTTTATTTAAATGACATTTTAACGAGATTTTTGACCCTAAAACCAAATTTTAATAAAGTTGTCTTTAAATTGGCTTTCCTTGACCGGTTATTGTGGTTGGTTCGCTTGCCCCAGTTTTGGGGGCGTGACATTATCTCTCTCATTGATAGGTTTTTAGGCAATACGATTCATTTTTAATATGTTACTCTTCGGTCATTTTACCTTTCACCCTTACTATTTTCCTGGGGAAATTTTTTATTGTGCAGGTTTGTCTAGAAGAAAGGATGAAACATTGTTGGCGACAGCCTAAATAGTGGAAATACTGGTACTCTTAATCAAGCAATATGTAGCACATCTTTACACTCTCCTTGAATCACACATTGGGTTTTTTAATAAAAAAGAAAAGGATTTAAAATAGGAATAGCATGGCATATTTACTAGTTATGTTAACAAAAAGTTTTTCTCAAATAAAACATTGGATAGGCTCTTTTCTAACCCAATTTCTTCTTCTTTTACCTTTAAATGCAAAGCCCAAGCCAATCCTGGGAGTAGATAAACAAAAAATGCCTTAGATTCAATCAGTGCGCATGGATGGTGTGTATATTATATTTATTGGGTGCATGTATAGAGAGTAAGACAGACCGAGTAAGGGGAAGAGAAACCTGGGAAATAATAAAATATCAAAGATTAAAATATCAAATATCACATATAATCCAAAACCAATTCCTAGGTTTTTGAAAAACTCAACATAGTTGCATTGAAGAATGACAGCATTTTTTTCAACTTTGCTACACAACTCTATTGTAATTATTTGAAATATACCATAGAGTCTACTACTCCCTCTGTCAACAATTGTCACTCCATCTTTTTCCACTTTGGGACGTCCCGATAGTCCACTTTGGAAAGTCAAAAAATTAATACTTTATCACTTTCAAAACTACTACTACATGGTAATGAATATTTTTAGGAGTGGCAATAAAGGGACAATTTTGGAAATCAATGCTTTATTTTTTGTATTAAACCGCACTAATTATGTGTCGCCCAAACAAGATACAAATCTCAAAAGGAACTAACATTGTAGGAAAGAGGGAGTAATATAAAACCATATGTAAAAACAGTTTAGTACTTGTTCATTAAGGTTACGCACGTTAATCATCTCATAGTGCCTATTTTCAACTATTGGGATGGAAAAGAAAATTCTTTTCTGCCAGTTCCAACTGTAAAAATAAAATTGAATAAAAGCATGATATTAAAATTTCTTGCTATGCCTCCATGTGTACTTCCAAGATTTCCTCCGAAGCTTCCAATTCATACTAATTAACCTTATCATGATTCTATCTAACAACATAAGGAGTTCCTTTTTTTGCTCTTCTCCCAAGCACAACAACAACGAAGTTCGGTTTATTCCTTTTCACAAACCAGCTTCAGAATTGGTAAAATGCAGATTATTTGGTTCGGAAGCTTACCTCATCGAAAACAGGAACACTCCCCCCTACAAGACCTGTATTTCCACCTTGAGGAACAACAGCAAGACATCTGGAATTACAGTATTTAAGAATCTGAGAAACCTGCAAAAATGAATACAATTCGACAATAGCAGCAATAACAGACAATCTTGGAAGACAGATCAGTAACCCCAATCAAATTGAGAAACAAAAAAAGAAGAAGAAGAAGAAGAAGATGATGATGATGAAGATGATGCTGATGAAGAAGAAAGAGAAGTTGCTCTACGGCAGAAACTATAGTTTGAGGGAAATCCATCTTCATAAATAGTGCAGTCAGAGAAATTGGAATGAAAAAAGACAACAAAGCCGTATACCCAAAAAAAGTCCCAAATGATTGTAAGAAAATGGAATTGTGTCATTCAGGAACCGCTAGACTAAATCCATGACATCCATACAAGTGATGGTTCCTGCTGCTTTTAATTGTCGCATCCTATATAATGGTTTTGAGGCGTCGCAAAATCAATAGATCGGCCACATGTCGAACTGGGTAAATTGGGTAAAATATGGGTAAAACTGAACAATATATTGTTCCCTTCGGACCGAACAGGTTCAATTGGGGATGCCCGTCTTAACTGAACATAATGAGTTTTTTGACCTGGCCCAACCAATATCATCTTCGACAATCAGCGAAGTAAGGGCATGATTGGACGCGCATTAATTATAGCCAGGAGGAGGCCATAGCCAATGCATGGTCAACACATGACCGCATTACCCACCCACACGTGTCCACTAAGATGAAAGGGTGTTCTAGAAATTGGGGCATGCAAATAGAAGTCAGACTCCTGTGCTCATGTTCTCTGACTTTTAGTGTACGACACACCAGGTTAACACAAGGTATGAAAGGGACAACATACATCTGAGAGAGATATGCAAGCTTTAGTAGCCAAAACTATGTCTCTCTTGAATTCTTGCTCTCACTAACTCCATTCACTGATATAACCAATGGAGTGTTACTCCGGCCACCTAACTGTGTAGCACTAAATGCTTTTTTACTTTCAGATTATCATACCGGTCAGAACGACTCACTTGAAGCGGAATTTATAGGTTTAATTCCTCCAAACCATTCTAAACCAATAAATTCGTGACACAGTATGAAGGATTTACATGTGGCATAACCTCCCTTGTTCAAAGTTCAAAGCTTAAGTATGAGGAAGCTGATGGAAATAGAACTCTTAAACCATTAACTGGTAGTAACAAGCAAACAGCTAAAAACTCCCAGGAAAGGAAGATGTAAACCTCCTCAGTGCTCCTAGGTTGAAGTAGAAGTTTGCTTGAGCCTTTGTATTTCCACATCCAATCGGTATTTGCAGCAAACAGCCTCTCTTCATCCTGAATTACATTTTTCTCCCCTAAAATCTCCCTAAATTGGATGATGTCATCAGCATTTATAGTCGAAAACATTGGGTTCCTTCCCGTTACTGTTGCCATTGAACCAAAGAATCTACAAGGGGTTCTGTGAGCATGTCCAGCAAATTTATTTGGAGATATAAGACCACTACCTATGTATCCTCTTAAGGGATGGACACATGTTCGAAGGTTTTGCTTCGGATGTGCATGGCACGGTTTGAGTAGTACGGAAGTTCTACCAAAAGGATATCTGAAACCTGAAGATTTTAAGCCAAAAAAAAAGATAAAAAAAAATTATGATTAGCCCATGATCAGAGAAATCAGTTCCACTACTTTTCAAGAAACTATGGTTCGATATGTGGTTCTAAATAGTTGTCTGTGTCAATCTGGTTCAACAATGACAGATCACTGATAATTAAGAATAATCCTGAAATCATCAGCACTTTAATATACACGAGTATATGCACTTAGAAATTCCGGGTCTATGAATTCTGAGATTTTGCCGCCAGTTTATACTTATCCATTCAAGCACCACTCGGTTCTCAGCTTGTTCATATAAAATATAATTCAAAGTTCAAATGAATCATTTTCATAGGTACGAAATAGGAATTCAATTGACAAAAAGATCAAAAGCTAGCGAGAAAATGAAGCAGTACCCTAAAAAAACCTCAGAGAATTTAGTGTTTTGAACTCTCTAACGCTATTACAGATGAAGACGCATTTCTTCATCATCAGAAGATAATTGCACATGAGTTGTAATAGAAACGTATCGAATACATATCATATCATTATATATGAAATGAGAACTGAACCTGGAAATTGGTTTGAATACTGGGAATTAGAGTCCAATCGTTGGCCAAATGGGCTTCTAGAGGAGCGTCTGAGCAGAAGACAAGTAGCTCCCCACTTCCCCCTCTTCATTTTCTGTTGATGGTGTTGAATTTGTTGTCCTGTAAACAAACGAGTCTGCGAATGAATGAATTCTGGGAGAAGTTTGTGAATTTTTTTGCTTTTTTATTTTTGATTTACAATTTTTAATTGGTTTGGAACGGATGGGAGGAATTGAAAATTGGCCCGGTTTGGGCTAAATGTTCAGTATTTATGTCTATTTTGAATTTTTTTTTTTTTATTAAATTTTTTTTTTTTTAAATTATCTCGGTAATTAATCTAAAATTAAAAAATTTTAATTAAAAAATATAAAAATCTACTAAAAACGAAAATAAGTTATAAAAAATTTGACCTATTGATTTATTTTAAATTTTTTTTTTTTTTTTTTAATATTTTGATTAAAAAATTATTTTTTCAACTCGTCTCAATAAAATAAGTCAAAAAGTATAATAATTTAATTAACTAATAAAAAATTTACTAAAAATTAAAATAAACAAAATTAAATAAGTAAATAAATAATTATTTCAAACGAATAAAATATTTTACTAAAAAATAAAAATTATATAAAATAAAATAAGTAAAACATTTGGTTTATTTTAATTTTTCTAAAAAATCTAATTATTTTTTTATTTTTCTTGATAAAATAAATTCAAATATTATAAAAACTTAATAAAATAATAAAAATATTATAAAATATTAGAAAAATTAAGTAAAAGCAAGCTTGCAATTATTCCAAATCAGATATGATATCAACACAAGCGTTGAACCGCGCGCCTATCCTTGTTAGGTGGCGTTGTTTACGGATCGCCTTGTGTTAGGTACTATGAATTTGATATTAGTTATTTGTGTTATTTTAGTAGTCTCGTAAAAATTGTAAATAAAAATATTAGATTTTATTTGGTAATATTTATATATATTTTTTTGTTATTATTTTTAATCACCATCTTTTGACTATTTTTTTTATCATTACTTTCGAACACCACTTTCAATTATATTTACAGCCACTATCTCTGATTATCACATACGACATTCATCTCTCGCCACCACCTTTAACGATCATCATTACTTATTTTTATTATTAACGGTTATCACATTCGATTATTACCTCTAATCACCACTTTTTAAACATATATGTACTAAACATGTTTTTGTTTTTATTTTATTATAAAAATAAATAAAAACATATTTTTATTTATTATAAACGAAACACAAAAAATTGTAAATATTATCAAATTGGGCTTTTATAAGAAAGAAAAAGTTTTGAAAATATTTTTTGAACACACTTTTAGAGCAACGATATATAGCAAAATAGAACACTATATCTGTTTAATAGAAAATAAAATAAAAACGAAAAACTTGAAAACAAATCTCTTACAATAGTACTATTGCATTAAAGAACGACATTATGATCGAGTTGAACATTAGACGTTGTGTCCTTAAGACAGAATTCACTCTTACATCGATGTTTACAAAATGATGAACGTCTGTTTCTTAGAATAAAACAATCACCGTATGCAGAAAAAATACTACAAACTTCTAAGACCCAGCCCTTCTTAATTTATATAATTAAATGAATTTTGTGATATTTTACATGTGTGGTATTGAATTGCAACATATGTGCTTATTATATATATGTAGTAAGTGAATTTGGTAGCATTTTAACAAATATTATTGGATCCGCATGTGTGTGGGAGGCCTAAAAAATTTAATTTATGGATAATTTTAAAATTTAATAAAATTTTAAATTATTATAAAATTAAAAATATTAATTTAAGAGTGATTTGAACATTTGTATGTAAATTAAACACATTATGGAGGCTTGGCAATATTTTGGACATGTTTAGGAATAATGGCATTGGTATTGATCAAAGCTTCTTAGAAAATCTTCTTCCTCCCCCTTTCCCTTTGAGGTGGTCAACCCCCCTCCTATTTTCTCTCTCTCTCTCTCTCCTTTTTTTTTCTCCATTGATGTTCAACCAAGATTTTGCTCATTTTTAAAATTTTGGAATCCATAGTCTTGTAATTGATCTAAATCACAAGAACAAAGAGTGTTCTACTCGACGAGAGCTTCGTTTTCAACTGAGTGAATTTTTTATTCGGCAGGTTCAGGTTCGTTGGAGGTGTTAATGTTATGATTATATACTAAAAATCATGATTTCAATTTTAGTATTTAATTTTATTTTAATAATAAACTTATTTGTTTTTATTTTATGAGAATTTTAATGAGTAATGTATGCGTTTTATTATTTATTTAATGTAATACATTGATATTTTTTATTTTATATAGTATTTAATTTGGTGTGTAGAGTTTGACTTACACACGAAATACCAGATTAAAATTTTTTGTGAAATATAAATTTTTGGTTCACATTTTAAATGGAATGAGACAAATTATCGGTACAATTGTAGCAAAATATTTTAGTATATCTGTCTTGATTACGGAAAACAGTAATTGTCTCGACAATTATTCTAACTCATTGTGCTAGTACACTTTATGTGTACTGAATAAGACAAAGTTGAGGTAATTAATTTTATACTGACTATATAAATTAATTCACATTCCATAGTTATTATGAGTGCTTATACTCTTAATTCCGAAATAATTATTAGACACATATATTTAATATTCGTTATTTTAATTAATTAAAGGGTGCGATCTTTTATGAATCTATAATTTCATTGAGTTGAATAATAATATTAATTATATAGTGGATATTAATAATTGACGAAATTCACGTCCTAAAAATTTAGGATTGATAATACCTCCTTAAAGAAATTTATAAGTTTTGACTTGAACAAATTTTGCAGGTAGATTTTATAATCCGATAATCAAATAAACTAAGTGGAAGGTCTTAAGAAATTTTCGAATAAACCGATTAAATATAATTATCAGTAATTTAATTTAATCGACGGGTATCTGTAATCTTAACGTATGAAAAATAAATATGAATTTAATAACATGAATTTGAATACTACGATTTTGATAATAAGATTAAAAGCGCAATTATAATTTTTTAATGAAATGAATTATAATTTATGTTTTTATGATATTATTTTTGGTTTGAGGTAGAATTTTAAAATTATATTAAAAACCTACATCTTATTTACTCTACAGGCCCTTACTGTAACCTATTTATATGCAGTTATAAAATCTAATCATCAGTTAATTAATATCAGTTCTAGGATTTTCACGTCTTATGAATCCAAAGAACAAGTGACTAGATAGGTTTTAAAGATTACGATAGATTAAAACTCATATTTTATTCATATTCTAGCATTCGAGAATACAACAGAAAAGTTGTGTTAGAGAGTTGACTTCAAGTAAAAAATTGTGACGAATTATTGACTAAAAATTGTTGTAACAACTGAAATCATCTAACTAAATTTCGAAAGATATAATCCTAAAATTAACTTTGAAAGTATTATCGAATTTTATTTTGATTGTTCGATATCAAAAGTTTTAATATGGAGCCAATTTCGGTATTTGCCCGTCCAGTTATTTTTTGACTAAAATTATAGAGATAATCTTTGGATCTTGATAGTTTGCTCCCAATTAGTATCAGAGCCGTCTTTGATTATGTATAACTTAATCATGGGTTCAGGTAGATTTAGATTAAGCTAAATCTATTTTGTAGTCAATCCAATCTTGATTTTTAATAGTCAATATATTTGCATATTTGATGCATAAAGTTTATTGATTATTAAATAATTTTTTTAACCAGAAGGGTTGATCGTGGTAGATTGATTGTGAGCTTCTCGAAGGCATAGAATTAATGTAAAAATAATTAATTTTCAATTTTTAGTTCTTATATTTTGATTTCTATGTAATCGAAAGAAAATAGAACGAAGAACAAGATGAATAGCATGATGCCGCGAAGCAAGCAGCGGCGTGAACACAGACGCATAAACCAACTAGGGATTAAAATTCTCTGGCCTTGGAATTCATGCTAATCCACGTGAAGGAATTATTCATGCTTAGAACAATCATAAAGTTGGAATGCCTTGAAATCTATTGGACCGGTCCAAGTATTCACAATTGGAATGCATTCAAGAAGCTATCAAGGCCACGTGGTGATCAATTGTTTATCACCATGATTATTGGATTGCACTAAGGAATTAAGAAAAAAGAAAAACTGTCACGCAAGAATAGAACAATAATCTAGAATTTCAAAGCTATGAAATTTACTTCTTTGATAGCCCACTAAAGCAAATGACCGTTGGTGGTAGGCAGATGCAATTAATGCTCTGAAAAAGTTACAATTTGAACCACCCCACTTTTTTGAAGTTCGTCGCAGGTGTCGACACATAGCTTCTTGGTGTCAACACAAACTGGTCTTTGCATTGGTTCTTGGACAAAAGTGTCAACCCATTCTTCATGAGGTGTCCACCCAACTTTTGGACTTTTAGCACCAACACCTTAGTGTCGACTCAGTCAATTTGGTGTCGACCATTTAATTACTTTTTAGTTCTCTATCTTGAAGCTTGGTGTCAACTCATATCAGAGATGGTGTCAATGAATGGCTTCATGTCTTCTATGGAGTCGACACAAGTCTTCATTAGTGTTGACCTAGTTGAGAGACTTTAGCTACTAAAATTTTGGTGTCGACATATGTTGGCGTTGGTGTCGGCCCAAACCGAAAGACTTGGCTATTGAAAAATCGGTGTTGACACTTCTCATCTTTGATGTCGACCCAACCAAATGATGCTGGCTACTGAAATGTTGGTGTCGACCTAAACTTCTATTCTTTGGAGGATGGCTTTGGTGTCAACTTATCTCTTTGTTGGTGTCGACACATATAGGTCAGAGTCTGGGGGATTACTTGGTGTCTTGGTGTTAACTCATTACTTCTTTGGTGCTGACACAAGAATCAGGAAGTTCAGAGGATCATTTGGTGTCGACCTATGTAAGCATTGGTGTCAACACAAGTATGTGTTGGTGTTAACTCACCTTGCTCTTGAGGCCTTGACTTGGTGTCAACACAGGTTGTAGCTGGTGTTGACTCAACTTGGATCCCAGTCCAATACTGAAGGTGTCGACACAAGTCTTTGTTGGTGTCGACACAACCTGTTATCCTGAAACGTTTTAAGCAAAGCATTAGAGGTGTCGATCTTAAATCTTAATGGTATCGACACACTTGAATTTGTCAAACGTGATATGCTTGTAAATGTCGACCTAAAAGCCAATTAATGTCGAAACAAAAGTTACGTACGATAACACTGAGTGTCAACCCATTTAGCACTAAGTGTCAGCACAAATGGCAAAAGTGTTGACTCATTAGCGTGTAGTGTCGACTCAATCTTTTTGGCAAACATTTCATTTAATATCTTTTTAAATTTTAATTAGAAAATGTAACTTAATAAAATCATCAAAATCTTATATAAAATGCCATTTGGCTAACAATCTCCCTTTTTTTTTATGAAGACAACATTTTCTATAAAATATTTTTAAAAGATTTTTGACAAGAGTACTCCTCTTATCATCATGCCTCAACAAGTTTGACAATTATAACATTTATGGCATAACTAAACCTTTTATCATTTTATTAATAAGAGAAATGTGAACACTTAGACAAACATTCACATGATATGCTAAAAAGATGTGAATTAATATACATTGCATCCATGAAATTAACCATACAGAATTTTAAATGTTTGAACAACCAATAGACCAAACATATTTAAATCCTCCATACATCCAACATCAAATTAAAATGTTTTTCAAACACAACAATCACAACCACATAAATGAAATGTTTTTAAAAGATAACTTCAACTTTCTACAACTGCTTCACTTTTTTCTCTTTTTTTTCTCCTCTTTTGGCGTCATCAAAATTCGTCCATTTGGTGCTTAAATGCCTTCTATTCCTCTTGCTTCTTGTTTCTTTCTGTGGCTTTTTCTTTGGAGGTAGAAGCTTTATTGAAGTCCTTTTTCTTCTTTTTCATCATCTCGAATGTGCAAGGATGGCCAAATCTGCTTCTCGAGTCAGCCTTGCTTCCTTTTTAGCAGTTGTCTCCTTTTTCTTGAATTGCTTAGCCCTTACTTCTCTAAGCCATGCCAAGTGTTCTTCAACTTTTCTTATGTTTTCCTAGACTGCTATGACCACGCCTTCATCATATTCCTTGTGTACTTGTTATAGGATCCTCATATTCGCCCGTACAATTTGGTCAAGACTTTTAGCCATGCTCTACCTAAGAATGTGGCCAGCCTCACAAGCCTGTTTGACTTCCTTCCTTAGAACTTTGGTTTTGCTGCTGATGGTAACAATACCTTCAGTTATGACATCTTTACGTGTACTGAGGTCGAATATTTCAGCTTCAACCTTTTTGTGAAGGGATGCTAGAGATGAGGAGAGAGAAGAGCTCATGCTCTGAACAAGAGAGGTCAACTCAGCCAACTGCTAACAGGACGGAGTAGATTGAGATGTAGAGGCAGTAAATTGAGGAGGAGGAGCAGAAGAGGATGGAGCAAAGGAGGAAGGGTTAAAGCGAGGAGGAGAATGAGATCTTGGAGAAGTGGGGTTAAAGAGTACATGAGAGACAGGGGATCGAGGAGGAGGTGGAAGAGGGGTTTGATTGGTAGAGGGAGTGACAGAGGAGGGAGCGACAAAGAGCTCCTTCTTGGTCCACACACCGTCAACTTGGATGATGTGCATGTGTTTTAAGGTTGTTTTATCATAGAGTGAGTGATTTAAGAAAGGAATCCCTTTTTCTTTGGTCAGATCAAGACCAAAGTGTCGAGTCACTTTAGCAAGGTACATGCCATGTGGTAGAGAAGTGTTTCTTTTGGAATGAGACTGAATCATGCCAGACACATAAAGAAAGCAAAAATCGAGTTTCTTGTCTTCTATTATGCACCACATTATAAAAATGTGTGTGAATGTTACATCACCATAATTTTGTGACTGTGGTAGAAAATTGTGGCTCATAAAATGGTGCAGCAGTTTAATTTCAAGGCTCTGAAGATTGGCCTTAAGGGGTTTAGATGGATCTACAGTCTCAACATTGAAAATCTATTTGACAGCATCATGGAAGGAGAAAAAATCAAGGGTCCCCTTCTTTTGATGACAAGGAACATGGATGTCCCCATTGGGGATACCCAGTATGGTGTTCAAGGTTTTGTAGTTAAAAGAAATTTCAGTGTTATTTACCCAAGTAGTGATTTGTTTGTCTTTCAGAGGGTCGAGAATTTTCATGTGAGCATAAAAAAGCCTCACAAGTGTCGAGTAATGAGGGTCCTGAACTTGTAGAAGGTTTGTTCACTCAAGGGTGTCGAACCATTGGAAAATTTTCATCCCAGTAGAATCGAAAAAAGAGAAATTGATGGTCCTACCAGGCATGATTTTTCGATTGATGAAAGAGTTGTAGAAGAGGTTTTTGATTTGAGTCGACTGAAACTTCAGAGTTGTGTTGAATCCCATCTCTTGACTCAGCATCGTCATCTTTTTCTTTTTGTTTGATCTCGAAGAGGAGCCTTTGCTAGCGTCCTTTCCCTCAGTGCCTTTTCCCATGGTTTGTGGTGCCATAGAGTCGACACTAGGGTTTCTTGATAAAGAAGGAGAGAGAGAGAGAGAGAGAGAGAGAGAGAGAGAGAGAGAGAGAGAGAGGAGACGAACAATTTTAAGAAATTGAACAGTTTGAGAGTGCGAAAATTAAAAAGGAGAAATAACCTATCTTTTGTATTGACACTTTCTTTTTGGGTGTCAACACTTTTCAAGTGTCATAGGGGGTATCCAAAATGGGTTTTTGTGTCGACACTACTTTAGCATAGGGTCGACACTTTTGGCTCTTAGTGTCGACACTTTTCAACCTTGTGTTGACACATTTCACACAAAAGATATGATAGCATATTGTGTCAACACTATATTGCTGGGGGTTAACACTTTTCGCAAATTGTGTCGATACTATATAGCGATGTGTCGACACTTTTTATATTTGTGTTGGCACTTTTTAACATTATGTCGACACCTTTCAGACTGCAAAATAGAGAATGAAATGCCGTAAAAAGGCATAGTTAAGGTGGCATATAGACATTAATTTGGACCACATAACATACAAAGTTCTTTTCTTATATGGAAAAATCTTTCTTCATTAAGAGATTTGGTAAGGATATCAGTGAGTTGGTGGTCTGTGCCTACAAATTTAAGTTATATATTTTTTTTTTGTACATGTTCTTTTATAAAGTGATATCTAATTTCAACGTGTTTTGTTCTTGAATATTGTATTGGATTCTTGAAGATATTAATGACACTAATGTTGTCACATTTTATGGGGATGCGATCTAAGCTTACATTATAGTCTTCTAGTTGATACTTTATTCGTAGAATCTGTGCACAGTAGCTATCAGCTGCTATGTACTCAGTCTCAGCTGTAGAAAAGGCTACTGAGTTCTGTTTCTTACTAAACTAATATATAAGAGAGTGTTCTAGGAGTTGGTATGTTCTACTAGTACTCTTCCTATCTATCTTACATCCGATAAAGTTGCATCAGAATAGCCAAATAATTTAAAGACTATCTCTCTAGGATAGAATAATCCTAAATTTTGTGTACCTAATAGGTATCTAAAAATGCGGTTAACAACAGTTGTGTGTGATTCTTTAGGGTTAGCTTGAAATCTTGCACACAGACAAATACTAAACATGATATCAGGTCTACTGGCAGTTAAACTAAAGTAAAGAGCCAATCATAACTTGATATCTCTTTTCTTCTACTGCCTTACCATTTTCATCCTTGTTCAGCTTTATTAAAGAGCACATTGGAGTTCCCATAGATTTGGCATCCAACAAATCAAAACCTCTTCAACAAATTATTGGTGACTTGAACTGATTAATGAAAATTCCTTCATGAGTTTGATTGATTTGAAATTCAAGGAAGTAGTTGAGCTCACTCATCATGCTCATTTCAAATTCACCATGCATTCACCTAGTAAAGTTCTTACAGAGGTTCTCATTAGTTGAGCTAAAGATAATGTCATCAACATAAATTTGTACAAGTAACATATTTTTTTCCTTAAACATGATAAAAAGAGTTGTATCAATTTTGTTTCATTAAAACTCATTTTCAATCAAGAATTTGTTTAGCTTTTTATATCAAGCTCTGGGTGCTTGTTTTAAACCATAAAGAGCATTGGTTAGTTTGTAAACATGATTTGGGAAGTTTGGGTTTTCAAAATTAGGAAGTTGTTTTACAAAGACTTCCTCGGCAATAAAATCATTTAGAAAGGCACTTTTAACATCCATTTAATAAAGTTTGAAAATTTTAAAACAAGCAAAAGTAAGCAGCATCCTAATGGCTTCAAGCCTAACCACAGGTGCAAAAGTTTCATCAAAATTGATGCCCCCTTCTTGATTATAATCTTAGGCTACCAATCAAACTTTGTTCCTAAGAACTATTCAATTTTCATCCATTTTATTTTAAAAATTTTATTTTGTTCCAATAATGGAGTGATCCTTAAGTTTTGGGACTAAAGTTCAAAATTTATTTCTTTCAAACTTGTTTAGCTCTTCTTGCATAGCAAGATCCAAAAATCATAATTTTTGACTTTCTCAAAATATTTTGGTTCAATTTGGAAAAGAAATGCTAGATTACCACAAACAATATGAAGAGAAGATCTAGTCTTTATACCGTGAGCAGGGTCATCAATGATCAAGTCTTTTGGGTCACCATGGGTATACCTCAATGCCTTTCGAAGATCAACATTTCTTTGATTTGAAGGTCCTTCAGCCTATTGATCTGCATTTTGTTGCTCACTAGTGTTTTGCTCATGATTTTGTTTTTCTTGATCCTTGACGAAAATATCCTCAAGTCCCTTTTCAATGTCTACAAGGTCATCGTCACGAAAATTCTTAGAAGAACCGAGGTTAGATTCATAAATAATAACATGAATAGATTCTTCAACAACAAAGGTCCTTTTGTTAAAGACGTTATAAGCTTTACTAGATATAAAATATTCTAAGAAAATACTCTAATTAGATTTTGCATCAAACTTTTTCAAGAGCTCTTTGTTGTTGTTTAAAATAAAATATTTGCAATAAAAATATGAAAATAGCAGATGCTGGATTTTCTTCTATTTCATAGCTCATATTGAGTTTTCTTAAGAGAAGATTGAATCATGGCTCTGCTCACGATATAATAAGCAGTGTTGACAGCCTCAGCCCAAAAGTATCTTAGCAAGTTACTTTCGCAAAGCATGGTCATAGCCATTTCTTCAAGGGTCCTATTCTTTCTCTTAACAACACTATTTTGTTGAGGTGTTCTAGAAGCGAAGAAGTTACGGTCAATACCATTTTCATCACAAAATTTTTCAAAGTCTTTGTTTTCAAATTCGCTACCATGATCACTTTTGATCCTTGTGATTTGAAATTTTTTTTTATTTTGAATCTTTTGAGACAGTTTTAAAAACGCAACAAAGACCTTATTCTTATGAGTTAGGAATAACACTCAAGTGTATGTTGAGAAATCATCAACTACAATAAATGCATATTTCTTTTCTCCAAGGCCAATAGTCCTTTTTGGATCAAACAAGTCCATGTGCAATAGTTGCAATAACCTAGAAGTTGAAATTGTTGGAGGCAAGACTGCCAAAATCATTATTTTTGTAAACGATTAACGAAAAAAATTAACTAGACGGGCAAATGCTAAAACGGGCTCTAGGTAAAACTTTTGATGACGAACGATCTAAATAAAACCCGTGCATCCAAAGTTAATTTAGAAGAATATATTTTTACCGGTTGAATCTTCAACTATAATTTGAATCCAAGTTGAAACTCCTATTAGATCTTCTAATATATTCCCTTATGCGACTCTTGAATATAGGGTGGACTACAATCTATCAAGAATGTGTACCGACAAAATCTGGACATCTTTAGTCTTAGAAGACAAGTTATGAAACTGGTTTATCTTACCCGCATATTTATAAGGATACAGCAAGGACCTGAAGAGTAATTATGAGTAAGGCTTTTAGTGAAATACAGACACGTATAAGCAATTTTTACAATTAAGCAAATCTCATAGCGGAATCTGTAATTATGAAAAATCAGCAGCGATTTCTATAATTTCTATAAAATACTGAATTACAGTTCACACCACTAAAGAACTATAATTGCACTATGACCCATAATTTTAAGACCATCTTGTATTGAGCTCATGTTATTAAATGCTTATCATTTATTGATATGTATCAGAAATTTTATCTTTTTCAAACTTGAGTTGCGGTAAACTAACTACCAACTCTTTTTTCAAAAGCTTTGAGATCAAATTCATGTGAGTATGTCCAAGCCTTTTATGCCATAACCAACTGTTACCACTTAAACCAACTAAGCATTTTGTGTCACTTTTAGACAAGTCATTCAGATTGAAAGTGAAAACATTTCATGCCCATGATCTTCAAAAGTAACTATGTAGTTAGTTGTACTTTCTATGATACACTTAGAATGATCAAAGACAATTTTGTGGCATTTGTCTCAAAACTGACTTATGCTTAAAAGATTATACTTCAAACCATCAATAAGTAAAACATTTTCAATAGAAGGGGAATGAGTTTTACCAACACTACCAACTCCTATGATTTTAACCTTGCTATTGTCTCTAAATGTCACAAATATACCATTTTCGGTGTGATAGAGGCAAACATTGACTTGTCTCATGTCATATGTTTTGAGCAGGTACTGTCAAGATACCACTTCCCTTCTTTGGATGAGGATTGGAGACACACCTGCAAACAAAATCAATTTTTGACTTTTGGTATTCAAATTTTCTTAGGTCCATTTCAGTTAGTTCCATTTGGGTGTATTCCCTTTGAAACCCAACCCTTTTTGTTGCAGCAGCATAATTCTTTCTCAAAGGACAATGTGTGACAGTGTGACCATGTTCATAACAATGACAGCAAGTAGCATGAGAATGATTAGAAGATACTTTAATAAAAATATTACTTAGTAATTTTTGTTTTCTCCTTAGTTGGTATCTTATGCCAGTTTTATCAAAAACACATTTTTGTATGTCAAAAAGTTTTTTCAGGTTCTCTTTTCTTAGAGTAAATTTATGTACAATTTTAGTAAGATCTTCAACATTATCAGTTAAAACTTGATTTTTAGTTTTTAATGAGGTAATATGTTTTGATAGAGAAAATTTTTCTTTTTTTTTTAAAGATTCAACTTCAGTATTTAGAGTAAAAATTATTTTCTTAAGAATGACATTTTTAGCATATATTTTTCTTAGTTCATCATGCATATCTTCAAAGGCAAGTTGAAACTCATCTCAAGAAAGGAGTCATCATTTACCTCACTTTCTTCTTTGGTCAAGAGGTATAAGTTGGCAATTTCATTTTCATCTTTCTCTTCGTCAAAGCTGCTGTCATCGCTTTCTCCCTATGCAGCTATTAGGGTTGTATACTAAAATCATGGATTTTAGTTGGTTTTAGTATTTAATTTTATTTTAATAAAATTAATTTTTTATTTTATGAGAATCTTAATGAATAATATATACAATATCATTTCTTTAAATATTATGCACGGATGTTCTTTATTCTGTATAGTATTTAATCTAGAGTGTAGAGTACGAGTTGCACACAGAAGACCAAATTATAGGTTCTTGCAGCATATAAGTATTTGTTCATAATTTAGATGGAAATGGACATACCATAAGTACGACTGTAGCACAAAATTTTAGTAGACTTATTTTGATTTTGAGAAACAGATAATAGCATCGTCTATTACTCCGACTTTCTGTGCTAGTACACTTTGCGTATATTGAACGGGACATATTAGTGTAATTAATTTTATACTAACTATATAAATTAATTTACATCCCAAAATTATTATGAGAGTACTTATGCTCTTAATCTTGAAATAATTAATTATTTGCATATATTTAATACTCGTTATTTTGATTCACCAGAGGGTGCAATCATATATGAGTCTATATTCCCGATAAGTTGGATAGCGGTATTAATTATATGGTGAATATTAATTATTGACGGAATCTACGTCTTGAAAGATCGGGATTGACGATCCCCCCTTAAGAAAACTTATAAGTTTTGACTAGACTAAACCCTGTAGGTGAATTTAATTATTCGGTGGTCAAATAAGTTAAGCGGAAGAACTTAAGAAATTTAAAGATGTCGATTAAATTCAATTGTCAGTAATTAAATTTAATTAGTGGGTATCAGGAATCTTAATATTTGGAGAAAGGATAAGCATTTAATAACAGGATCTCAATGCAAGGTGGACTTGAGATTATGACTTAGAGTGTAATTATAGTTCTTTAGTAGTGTGAACTGTAATTTAATATTTTATGAAAATTACAGAAATCGCTGCAAGATTTTTATAATTACAGATACCACTGAGAGGTTTACTTAATTGCAAAAATCGTTGGATGGGTATTTGGGTTATACTAGAAGTCTTTGTCATAATTACTCCACAAGTCCCTATTGTAACCCTATAAATATGTGGTAGACTGAACCAAATTCATAACTCATCTTCAAGATTAAGGTTGACCAGGTTCTGTCGGTACAAGTTTTTGATGGATCGTAGCCCACACTATGTTTGGGAATCACATAGGAAAATACAGTAGAAGGTCTGACCGAAGTTTCAACTCAGAATCAAAAGTTTGTAATTGGAGAATCAACCAAAAAGGTATTCATCTGAATTAACTGTGGTGGCACGGATTTTATTTTGATCATTCGACATCAAAAGTTTATTCTGGAGTCTGTTTCGGTGATTGCTCGTCCAGTTATTTTTTACCGAAAAATCGTTTACAAAATAATGATCTTGACAGTTTACCTCGAACAGCAGCTAACATTGCCTTCTTGTATTCTTTCTTGTAATGCTTTTTAAGTTGGGGGCACTTAGCCTTGATGTGGTTTGGTTTTTTGCACTCAAAACAACTGATTTCATCCTTCTTGTGGCTGGTTTCACCTTTGTTTTTGTTGTTGGTTTTGCCTTTATGACCTTTCTTTTTGAAGAATTTCCTCCTCCTTGTTTTTTGTTTTCCTTAGAAATCATTTGAACTTTCTGATGCTGAGAGCAATATCATCATTCTTATCGTTGGAGGTTTCTTCTTCTGTTTCTTCTCTACGATGGAAGATTTGAAGGCTATTCCCTTCTTTTTCTTGTTATCTTCATCATCATCCTTCTTGAGGTTTATCTCATGAGTCATGAGTGACCCAAGCTGCTCCTCCAAGATGAGCCTCATGAGATCTTTAGCCTCTAGGATGGTTGTTACTTCGGCCTCTAAGCTTTTAGGCATACACTTAAGAATTTTTCTTAACATTTCTACATTTGTATGCATTTTACCAAGAGATTTTAGTCCATTAATGCTGGTAAAAAATGTGGTAAATATATCAAAAATTATTTCATCATACTTCATCTTAAAAAGTTCATAGTTATGGACAAGCAAGTTAATCTTATATTTCTTTGACTTGATTGGTTCCCTCATAAGTAACCTCTAATCTATCACATATCTCTTTAGTTATATCATAGGTAGAGATTTTATTGAATTCATTAGGGTCAAGAGAGCAATATAGTATGTTCATTGCCTTGGATATTTTCTGTATCTCTCTTATATCAACTTTCGTCTACTCACTTTTAGGCTTAGGGATATAGATCCCTTCCACCACTTTGGTAGGCCTTTTAGGCCATTTATGATGACTCTCCATAAGTCATAATCAACAACCTCGATGTAGATTCTCATTTTGGATTTTCAATAATTATAATTTATTCCATTGATCAACGGAGGTCTATTGGTGGACTGACCCTCATATTGTACTGGTCCAATACTGGTTGTCATGGATCATTTTAAACTGTTAAGCCAATAAGTAAGAGTCCTTACTCTTATACCAATTGTTAGTCCTAAACAATCCAAGAGGAGGATGAATTAAATTTTAAAATAATAATAACAATTTTACATATCCTTTGAAAAACTTTTTTAATTTCACAAAACAAATATGGCAATGAGCATAAATAAGTTAGCAGTAGTGCGGGCATTTTCATTCGGGTGCATTCGAAAAATGATGCATCGAATATCTATTGTTTTTAGAAAAATACTATTTTTTATCAAACAGAAAAATTCAAGATATCCAAATACATTTTTGAAAAAAAAGAGTCGCCAATTAGTTTTTGAGAAAAAAATCAAGAAAAACAAAATGAAGGCCACATGTCATTTTTAAAATGTAACTAGAGAAAAAGAGCTTTCTAGGGCTAAGGTACGAAAATAGAAGGTGTTAAGCACCATTTTCGCCCAACCGTAAGGTTGGCCTTTATTTTTGTCAATGTTGGATCTTGTTTTAAACATTTCAAAGATAACATATACAGAATAGGCGGTTAGAGAGAGTTCATACAAAGGCAAATAAGGAAGAAAAATCCTAACTACAATCTTAAGGGTCATGCAACTTGGTTATCATTTTCAACATGTCACTCGTATTATTTGAGCAAAGCAAAGCGAAAAACATGTAATAAATGCTCAAATAAAAGAAGAAAGGCTTAAGGGTTATATGATAAATTTTTTTTATCTCTAGCATGCTGTTTACAGGCTATAGAGATGGAATAGGGGAGACTCAAACACTATTTTTAAGTTACTGTACGTACACAAAGCTCATGGTCATGGCTACCAAATATTGCGGCCATGACAAAATGGGTTACAAAACACGCGGCCGTGACAAAATACATGGTGGCCGCAAGAAAATGGGCCACAAAGGTCTCAGCTATGACAATGAAAGGTTGCATCCTTGATATTTTGGGGTCCATAGTGATTTTCAATATATAAGATCTAAAGGGACTCAAATGGATAAGACACAGAACAAAGATCACAACCCACTTCGTCAAGGCAAGATTTACTATTCATTACTCTAACAACAAAATAGATCTTAAGATAAAATACATAAAACATAAAAAAAGGTAACCGGAGGCTTTAAACATAGTTTTCATGCTATTAATCTCATAAAAAGTTTGCGGCTATAGCAACAGAAAGTTGCGGCCGTGACAAAAATGAGAAGAAAGGTTGCGGCCAAAAGCAAATAAGTAGCGGCTGTGATATTAGGGTCAAAATAACTCATGGTTGTGACAATCAAGGGTCACGACCGTCTGATTTTTGAAATCATAGAGGCTTTTTTATGTGTTCAGTGTGCCAGTGAATACAAAAATAGATTGAAATATGCTATTCTACACATTACAGAGAGTTATAAACATACTATTTTTAATGATAGCTCACATGAGCATGCTTGATAGAAATGTAAATAATGAATCGAAACCTTAACTACAACACCCTCGGGAGTGAAAAGATGAGAATTTAAGGAAACATCACGATTTTCTTCAGGTTACCTAGTGTAGATAACTGCCTCGAATCTCTTCTCGGATATGAAAGATGAGAATCGCCAAATAATTCGTGCTCTGATAACCTTACTAATGTAAGCAAAGTCGTGAACGAGGTTCGGGAGTAACGAGAATGTAAGTATTAGGCATTGAAATATCGGGTGGGAATTAGATTCGGAAGAGTATATGTATCCAAATCTTTCTCTCCCTAGTTTCTATGGAAATGGGTGCCTATTTACAGGTAAGGAGATAACATAGACATCCTCTAGAATGCTTCCACATGTCCAAAAAGGTGTCAAACTTGCGGCCGTGACTTTAGTTGTACGAACAGTGCCGACCATGACTTTCATTGTACAAAATAGAGCAAGTTGTGACCTTCAAAGGTCGTGGTTAGATTTAGGATTTCAAAAAGATAGCGGCCATGACAAATGAAAGTCACGGCCTGCTCTAGGTGTTGGAGGCAAAACTGTCAAGATCATTACTTTTGCAAATAATTTTCGGTAAAAAAATTAACTAGACGGGCAAATACCGAAATGGGCTCCAAATAAAACTTTTGATGACGAACAATCAAAATAAAACCCGTGCAACCAAAGTTAACTTAGAAGAATACTTTTTGTCGATCGATTATTCAACTATGATTTGATTTCGAGTTAAAACTCCTGTCAGATCTTCTACCATATTCTCTTATGCGATCCTCGAATATAGTGTGTGTTACGATCTATTGAGAACTCGTATTGACTGAACCCAGATATCTTTCGTCTTAAAAAAAAATGATATATGATATATCAGATATCAAACTGGTTCAACCTACCCGCATATATATAGGGCTACAGTATGAACCTATAGAGTAATTATGAGTAAGAATTTTAGTGGAACACAGATACTTACTAGCGGTTTCTGCAATTATGAAAAGACGCAGCGATTTTTGTAATTTTCATAAAATACTGAATTACAGTTCACACCATCAAAGAATCATAATTGCACTATGACCCATAATCTTAAGACCTTCTTGCATTGAACTCTTGTTATTAAATGCTTACTATTTCTCCCACGATAAGATTTCCAATACCCGCCAATTAAATTTAATTACTGACAATTTAATTTAATTGACATCTCGATATTCTTTAAATCCTTTCGCTTAATTTATTTAACCGCCAAATAATTAAATCTACCTGTTGGGTTTAACCCGGCCAAAACTTATAAACATCTGTAAGGGGGTATCGTCAATTCCGATCTTTCGGGACGTGAATTTCGTCAATAATTAATATTTGCCATATAAATAATACCGCTATCCAACTCACCGGGAATATAGACTCATATAAGAACGCACCATCTAATGAATCAAAATAACGAATATTAAATATACAAAAAATTACAGAAACACCCCTTACACTATTCGCGAATATCACTTAACCATCTGAACAAAAAACCCGTACAAAGTGACCCTACACTATTTGTTTGTATCATTTTACCCCCTTCCCAAACTATTTTACTTGTGTCACGGAACCCTAACGGAAGGGGGCAAAGTGATACAAATAAATAGTGTAGGGGCCACTTTAAACGGGTTTTTAGTTCATGGGAGTTAAGTGATATTCGCGAATAGTGTAGGGGTGTTTCTGTAATTTTTCTTTTAATATATGAAAATCAGTAATTATTTCAGGATTAAGAGAATAAGCACTATTTATAATAACCTTGGAGTGCGAATTAATTTATATAGTTAGTATAAAATTAATTACTCCAAATGTTTTGTTCATTACACACAAAGTGTACTGGTACAGAGAGTCGAAATAATAGACGACGCTATTATCTGTTTCCTGTAACTAAGACAGACCTAGTAAAACTCTGTGTCATAGTCGTACTGATGGTATGTCTATTTCCATCTAAATGTGAATATAAAACTTATATTCTGCAAGAACCTAAAATCTGATCTTCTATGTGCAAGTCGTACTCTACACATAAGATTAAATACTATACAGAATATCGAATATCCATGTATAACAAAGAAATGATAGACATACATTGCGCATAAAGATTGTCATAAAATAGAAAATTAAATTTATTAAAATAAAATTAAATACTAAAAATATGGTTTTTAGTATACCAACCTTAACAATCTCTCACTTATGTTCAAAACCATGTTGTCAAAATAAAATTTATATTCTGCGAGAACCTAAAATTCAATTTTTTGTGTGTAAGTCATACTTTACACACTAGATTAAATACTGTACAGAATATAGGACATCAATGCATAACATTAAAAAAATGATATTACATAACATTAAAAAAATGATATTACATACATTGCCCATTAAGATTATTATAAAATAAAAAATTAATTTTATTAAAATTAAATTAAATACTAAAAATATAATTTTCACTATACCAACCATTACAGAAAACTAGGTTTAAAATGGAACAAGAACCATGTTGAGTTTCAATTTTGAGTCTTTGGTACGAATTAGAAACTAGGTTGGCTTGAAATTGGGAGTTTGAATGCTGATTTGAAGTTGAATTAAGAGTTTTGATCTTAAAAGTTAAATTTGAATTGAATAAGTTGATTGTTCGAGTTTTTGCGTTGGGTTGAGTTTAAGTTTGGATTTGATTTGATTTGAGTTGAGTGTTAATCTAAACTTTGAATTTGAAGTCGGACCCTAACTTTTGAAATTGATTTGATTAAAGTCGTGTGAATTAGATTTAGGTTTAAAAGTGGGAATGAGATTTAAATTTTGAGTTTTTAAAATAGGACGAATTTAGTTCTATAAAATTTTGAATTTGAATTGAATTGAATCACGTCATCGTCTTTTAAGAATTGAAAATAAATTTTGGATTGGTTGGAAGTTGTATGCTTCTGAGAATTAGAATTGAAACATGAATTTTGAATGAGGTTTGATTTTCATGAATTTTGAATTGGAATTGGAATCCATTTTGTGAATATGAAGTTGGAGATATTTTATTTTGATTCACATGTTTTAGTTTGGAGAACTGGTTAAGAACCTGTTTTAGTTATCTCATTGGGCATTTTGATTTAGATTTTGTTATTATTTACTGATTTGTTCGTTTATTTTGTTTCAAGGGATGCTTCACATCCAGGGTTTTGGTGGCTCCTTCAATGTTCTAGAGTGATTTACGGCTCTACCTTAGCGTAACTGGGATATTATCAATGAGGTAGGATTCGGCCGCTTCATCACCGTGCTGGAGGAGACCAGCAATGACCGGGTCCTACTCATAGCATTAGCAGAGAGCTGGTGGGACACCACCAGCTCCTTCCACCTCCTTGCCTTCAAGGTGACACTTACGCTTTCGACTTCGCACTCATCACTGGGATTTGGGTGGGTGATGACTCGATCCCATTCGATCCCGACATCCGCCAGAGTGATGAGGCTCTAACCTACTTCCTCGGCTAGGTGCCCCCAACCATTGAAAAGGGGAGGCATCAGGTACACATGGCTGAGGAAGTCCTTCTAACACTTCATCTACTCCGAGGCCCGCCACTTCGAGTGGGTGGCTCGTGCATTCCTTCTCAACATATTCAGGATAGCTCTACTCCCGAGATTGGAGAATAGGGTGCACCTCCACTATCTCGCGGCTTTGGTGGCGGTGGACAGCATCGGCACATACGTTTGGGGGGGGGGGGGGCTGCCGCCGTGGCTACCGGCCAGGGCACC
>JAOTRH010000001.1:18865013-18881035 GCA_034768845.1 Heliamphora exappendiculata | reverse complement strand
TTGAAAGTTAATTAAAGATGTATTTTCTGGATCCCCGAGCATGGATTTATATTGGCGTTGGAAATTCTCCCAACACACACCACATAAATACATGAATGTAACATAAGGAATAACTTCTTCTCGTCTTCCCCATTTATTTAAGCATATGTTAAAAGTATAAAAAAATAATTCATACCTCATAATAGCCAGTTGTGCTTGGGTCCGCATGGAATCACTATTTAGCATCCTCTCATTTATTCCATTTTTACCTGCCATACATTAATTGGATGATGAATCTCCCTTGCCATAATTAGTGATGGTGATTTTTAATTTTTTTTATTTTTACTTCAATTTAAACTTTAAAGGTAGCATAGAGGGAGGACTAGAATTATTTAATATTAATTTATTATTAAAGAATATTAGATAAAAGTTTAAATCGATTTCATGTTAATTAGATATCTCGTTAAAAATAATAGAATTGAAAATGCTTTTGAAAAGTATATATATATATATACAATATTTTAGAAAAATAAATTTGAAATAATACTTAATATATTATAGTATTGTACTAATAAAAAATGGATAGGGGTGCAAAGTTGAGTTATACAATACTTATCAACACAAAAGAGTCAGACAAAATGAATAAGCGTGGAGCTATTGCTGAACCTAAAATGACTCACCTCATTTATTGAGAATCAAAAGCTTAGATCTACCGAATCTCTCTCTGTCAATTTGAGATAAAGCTTCCCCTCCTCCCATTCAATTCTCTCAACCAGACAAAAGAGAAGTTTACTCTCTCCGGGTTTTTCTCTCCCTCTCTCCAAACTCCAAAGTACGGGAATATAACTTTCCTTTTTTCTTTGTTTTAGAAGTCTTACCCCACAAGGGCTCTACAGTTCTATCTTAGCGTGCGTGCGAATGGACTGGGCACTGGGATGTTGGATTTTAATGGGTATAATTCTCGGATGGGGATGGAGATTTTATTATAAGGTGATCAAGACGAAGGAGGAGGAGGAGGAGGAGGAGGAGGATACGGTTAGACAAGAGACGAGGAGTGCGCTTCCCAGAGGGAGCTCAGGCTGGCCTTTTGTAGGGGAAACTCTGGACTTCATTGCTTCTGCTTACACAACTCGGCCTGTTAGCTTCATGGAGAAACGCAAGTGTCTGTAAGCATCCTCCTCTACTCTACCCCACTCTCCCCTCCTTTCTATTAATTCTCTCACTACTTATTAACTAGTTCATCAATTTGCTCACGCAGCAAAATGGTTTGTTGATCGGTTTAGCTGACAGCAAAAATACCCAAGTCTAAAAAGGATATATTATTTTCCGCCTCTTTTGGGTTGTCAACCCATCCAAAAGTGGGTATCATCATCATCATCATCATCATCATCATCGTAATCACCATTGGTCTGGTTTTTAGTTTATTTGCCTGTTCGTTTTTTTTTTTCCCTTCACTTTGAGTACATGCAATACTATGGCTACCGCCATCCAAAGCGGAGGAAAAATGTATACTGCAGTATGATTATTACAAAAAATTTCTTTTTCTTTTTCCTGCCTCTCTCTCTCTCTCTCTCTCTCTCTCTCTCTCTCTCTCTATATATATATATATATATATATATATATATATTGAGGAAAAGAAGATTTTCGTTTCGAGCGAAGCTCCAAACCTTCAATTCAATTTTTAAAAAATTCTAAACTAAAAAATATTTTTTTTTAAAATTCAATTAACTATTTATCAAAATAAATTACCAAATCATTTCAAAGATTTTAAAAGATATTTTCCTTAAAAGAGATTTTTTAGAATATTTCTTTAAAAGATATATTTTTAGAGATTTTCTAAAAATGTTGTCTATAGATTTTCCTTAAAAGATAACCAAGTTTATGTAAAGAAAACCAAGCAATCAACGTGTGAATTTAACCGTTAAAAAAATAGAAATATCTATATTTATACTATTCATATTTTATATATTATAGCACAACGTTATTATTGTTTTGAACTTTAGAAAAAAGATCTAATAACGTTAATATAAATATTATAAAAAATTTAAATACATTTATTTTTTATTATTTTTATAAAATCATATTTAATCGTCAAATACTATTAAATTATGGTGAGTTTAAATATATTTTAGACTTTATGGATCTTCTTACATTTTTATTTTCTTATTTGCATTTAAATTAATCTTTATTTATATTTAGTTGATGTGTTAATGATTACATGAATTAATTTAATAATATAAGAAACTAAAATTAAAAGATACTCAACATATTAAAATTTAGAACTTCATTAAAATTTTTATATTCAACATATTATTAAAAAAATATTTATTTTATTTTGTGCATAGCGAATGTTAAAGTGCCAGTGTGTAAAAAAAAGGATTAGGTAAAAACGAAGTTTCATTTCGTAGCTATTGAAATTCAATAAAATCCCTACCAAATGATAAAAAAGATATATTGTTCCAGAATACAAACAGAATGTTAATAAGATTATTTTTACCGAATACTAATACCAATAAGATTATTTTTCAATTTTTACATCCAAACACAAAGATGAATCAGAAAAACTAAGTACTTGTATTAATCGTTTTATTGAAAGAGAGAAAAACTTACATTCAGGCATTTTCTTCTTTTTTTGGGCCCAATTTCATTGAAATTCTAATATTTCAAAATTTTATAAAAAATTATAAAACAAAAGGATGGAAATTAAATTGAAGAACAAGAGTCAAGAGAAAATATGAAGCATAAAATAATTGTTGAGAATGATAAAGGGTTAACAAATACTATTCCAAATTAATATGGAAAAAAATAAAGAGTCAAGAGACAACATATTTTGATAGTGACACGCGAAAGTTTTAGAACTTACAAATGAAAGGCTCTTCTTTACATTTCTATTATATAATTCAACAGATTGCATGTAATTAAATACGATAAATTTTACTATTAGTTGTTAATATTTTATTGAAAAATGAACATAATAGTTAAAGATTAATACATGATACGACATTACAACCACATAAATTACATAATTCTTGGCGTTAATTATTCTACATATATTAATTCAATCAATAGAGAAAATTCCTGTTTGGATTAAATTTTGTTAATTTTTCTTTTTTTTCTGAACTTTCTAAATTTTTTGCCTAAAAATTTTTACTTTTTTGAACAGTAGCGATTAGATAAACCAAAAAAGTAAAAAATCTTAATTGAAAGATAAAAAAAATTTACTAAAAATGAAAATAAACAACATAAAATTTGATTTATTAATTTATTTTTGTCTTTTTTAACTTTTTATTATTATTTTGTCTCTCTTCCGTGCTAGGTACGGGAACGTTTTCAAAACGCACATATTAGGAAGACCCATTATAGTTTCCACAGACCCTGACGTGAACAAGGTGGTTTTACAAAATCAAGGGAACATTTTTGTGCCATACTACCCCAAATCAATTACAGAACTACTTGGAAAGTCTTCTATACTGCAAATGAATGGAACTCTGCAGAGGAGAGTTCATGCACTCATAGGAGGCTTTTTGAGATCTCCTCAGCTAAAGGCCCGAATAACTCGAGATATTGAGAATTCTGTCAAACTCAGCTTGTCTGCTTGGAAAGAGAAACAACCCATATACGTTCAAGAAGAAACCAAAAAGGTCTCTGTTCCTCACCCTCCATATATTTTTATTTTTTTTTAACGGACATTAGTAACTTTGGTTGATGAATTATTTCTGTCTATGATTATGCTAGGTTACGTTTGAAGTCCTAGCACGAGTGTTGATGAGCCTAGCTCCTGGTGAAGATCTGAACTTCCTGAAGCGAGAATACGGAGAATTCATCAAAGGATTGATTTGCTTACCCATTAAATTCCCGACAACTCAACTATATAAATCTCTCCAGGTATATATTTAACTAGCTAGCTAATAACTACATATAAAGCAATCGGTCCTGTTTAGTACTAAGGGTTCATTGTTATCCACTGCTCAGCATTTTCCTAAAACAATATATATGTACAATTAGACACACACATGTACTGTTTCTGTGACGCATGGCAAATTCATATAGGCAAAGAAGAGATTGTTGGACATGATGAGAAGGATCATAGAGGAGAGAAAAATAGCTCTAGAGAAGGCACGCGACAAGGGTATGGCAAATGATGCGGTTGATGTACTATTGCGTGACACTGGTGAAGCAGATGAGATCAATCAACGTTTACCGTTGGATTTCATCAGTGGGAACATCATAGAGATGATGATCCCAGGGGAGGACTCAGTGCCCATGGTCATGACCCTAGCTGTCAAATTTCTCAGTGACAACCCTGTCGCTCTAAGCCGCTTAGTGGTATTGATCTCAACTTGTTACAATTTTACGATATTTCAGTTTTCATGCTTCATTTAGTGGAACCAAGTAATATATATATATGTAAGTTGGATAATTCTGTACCCAATAGTACTTCATGTGGGTATGGGATTGATATAATGGCATCAAGCTTTTTCGTTGTAGGAAATGGCTAAAGTGCAAAAGGCTTGGTATAGCTCTTAATTTGAATGTTTTGAGTGATGATAATAATGTAGTGCTTACGTGTTTATAATTTGGTTGCACTGACGGTAGGAGGAGAACATGAGTTTGAAGACGCACAAGGCTCATACCTGCGATGATTACACTTGGACGGATTATATGTCCTTGCCTTTTACTCAAAATGTGAGTCTATTTTTCTAATATCATGAAGCAGAAATACAAGCGAAAAAACAACACACATTTAGGTTTTGCTTGTTTAGACTAAAAATATTTTATAATATTTTTATGTAAAATAATTTTTTTTTAAATATTTTTTTTATTTTGCAATGTTTGGTTGGTACATGAAAAGTATTTTTTTTTTAAATATAAACTTTAAATAAAAATACACTACTATTTTAATACAATCTATCACCACCACCACAATCATGACTATTCCCCTCACCACCATCCACGCCACCACAAAAACTATACCCCACCGCCATCATAATCAACGCCATTGTCACCCTGATCCAACCTCCTCTATTGTTGCTTGCACTGCTTTTATTGTAACCATCACCGTTTTTACTATTGTCGTTGCTGCCATTACTACTGGTGCTGCTAACACCACAAACCACTTCCATGACCATCACTATTATTTCCACCACCACAACCACCTCCGCCCCCACCACACGCATCATCATCGTTGCCTCCCCTACCACCATCACTATAGTTGTCGCCCCACTGTCACCGTCGCCACTATTACCACCACCACCTCCATTGCCACTCCGCCACCATCACTTCCATCCTCACTCGTACTATCACCACTGTTGCCACCATAACCACCACCAAGACTACCACCGTCACCACCACAATCACCACTGCTATCGCTGCCCCACCACCTGCTATTGCTACCACTAGATCCCCCACTAACACCAAAAAAGACATATTCCATTTTTTATATAAATTATTATTGGTCTTTTGATGTAAAAATATTTTACATTATTTTCATTAAACTAAACTATGGAAAATATGTAAAATATTTTATTGAAAAATATTTTATAATAAAACAAACGGAGCCCCGAGGTTCAGTGACATTTGAAGGGAAGAAGGAAAAAAAATATATAGTTCTGATTTTTCTTCCCCTCCATATTTTTCATTAGGTGATCAATGAAACTCTTAGAATGGCAAATATCATCAATGCAGTTTGGAGGAAAGCTCTAAAAGATGTAGAAATCAAAGGTCAGTTTAATAGTTTAGCATGCTGCTTCTTGGAGGATTATCATGAACTTTCTCTCGAAATATATTTTCCTGTTAGTTTTGATTATCCCATCTGAATTCTTGATTCTTGACGAAATGTTGCTTTAAGTAAAATAGTCTATTTTTAGAAGATACAGCACTACAATAATTAATGCCTAAGCATATGTTTGGACTAACTTTTTTAAGAGATTTTTTGCTTAAAAATTTCTTAAAAAGCTTACTTGTTTGACCTCAGTTGATTTTTTTCACATATTTTTACATCTATTTTTTATATAAAAAAAAAGCTAAAAAATCAAAAAATCTAAAAAAAAAAGCTAGTCCAAACATAAGCTAAGAAATTGATGAGATAAAAAATTCAAAGCCTTTCCGTCTATAACTTTTTTGCAGGTTATTTGATACCAAAAGGTTGGTGTGTATTGGCATCTTTCAGCTCCGTTCACATGGATAAAGAAAATTATGAAAACCCCTATCAATTTCATCCTTGGAGATGGGAGGTATTAGTTTGATATTTTGAGCTTTGAGCTACTTAAGCGAATGTTATTATCATTGTGAGGGTTTTGTTCCTGCAGATAAATTATATTTATGGGACAAGATAATTATTGAAAAGCTGAATCAAATACATCAAACTAGAGCTTCTCTAAAATCAACCTTTTGAGTTAGTTTGTGACCTATATCGAAAAACAGAAGTTGTGACTATATAATTAACTAGCAAAAACTTCAAAAAAAAAACTGTTTTCACGAATTTTGACAAACACCTCTTGAACGTAGTTCTTGTCATATATAACATATTGGCATTAAACTAGCAAAGCGATCTCCCTTTTAACAAGCTAGACATCTCTTTTTAAATTATACGTAAACCTTTTTCATCATTTCACTCTAATTCTACTTGAACCTTTTCTATTTTATCGTCAGGTTTCATAATCTCTTTGAATACTTTGGTATTCATCATGCAAACTGTAATATATAGACCTATTGCTAATCAAAAAAGTTATATAGCTCACCGATTGAGTTTACTCATAATCTTCTCTCTCTATCCTTTCTCCTACAACCCCAGCCCCTCTACGGCTCCGCTCCCCAATCTCCCTACATTTTAAAAAAGAAAAACTAAAACTAATAAAGTATAATGAAAAAGAATAATAAGAAAAGAGAAAGTAACTAATCCATCTTTTACCATTCAGAAGATAATTATCCTGTTGGTGTCGGCAGAAAATAGGAGCTGCTGTCAATAGCTATACCTTCACACCATTTGGTGGTGGACAAAGGCTGTGTCCAGGATTAGAATTGTCAAGGCTTGAAATCTCAATTTTCCTCCATCATCTTGTGACCACATACAGGTAAATTCTTACTTTTTTTCCTTTTTATTTTTTAACACGTGAATGCATGAGACATGGCAGTGTTACCATCAAAAACTGAAACAGTGATCATGGGGAGATATTTGAATATGAGCATTAACCAGAAAGGTTGAAAAGGAAATCAATTTATAGTACAAAAATTAAAAATGTTCATGCCCAGTCAGCTCAAGCAAGGACAACCAAAAATGGGCTTCGGGGTGTATGCATCAGACCTTAGTATAAATTAGAAATTAGATGTTATGCCAAAATAAGCCAGAAGGTCGATGATGACAGTGAAATGGGGACACAATGCATTATTAATAGCATGCACTGCACTTCTTCTTGGTTTGACAAGTCTTCATTGGCTGATTAGCATTGTTATAACGTAAGATATTTCTTGTGGCCTTTCAATTTCTCTTTCTCCTATGCAGATGGGTGGCAGCGAAGGATGACATTGTCAATTTTCCAACAGTGAAGATGAAACGGAAACTGCCCATCACCATAATGTCAATAGACCTCTGAGTTATGTCTTCTCTGCTGACAGTTGTGACTGAGAAGTGAAGAAGTTAACTATTGGAATTATGGTCAAATTTGGTATTTGTGAAAGTGATAAGTCTCACCTCCAAATGGCACCTAAAGGATTATCTTGTTTTGTTGATGCATACAAACGGACGTGTTATACAAACAGAAATCTATGTTGGGAGTTGCTGAAATTGAATGCTCTGTAGATTTATCGGCATCAGCAACCACCAATAAACTATCGAATAAAACATATCTCATCCACATTGCACAAAGATTTGTTAAACTACAGCTGGTAATACTTATTCGTTAAAAACCAAATACTGGAAAGGCTACAACTGAATCAAATTCCTGAAACAGTAAGAACCAAGAAGAAACCAGCCTACTAGAAGGAAGGCAAAGAAGGCCAAAAAAATTAAGAAAGTCCATCCTCCAAAGGTAAGTCCCAGACCAAATACCAGGATAAATGGTAAGTATGATCGCAACATAGATGCCTTGTTCACCCACCGTCCCTTGAGGAAAATCAGAGCTGCCAGGTTCACCACATTCCATCCCCCAGACTCAAACCCCAGCCTGTTCAAGTTGTTAGCAACAAAGCAATGACAGTTACAGGTAAAAAGGTTGTACGATCGGTGCTGGAATTCTTGAGTGCCTTTCAGCAGAGCATCATCCCATGTCAACAAGTCTCTCATACCTTCATCCTGAATATTGTATCCCTCTTCATTTCTCTTGGCAGCTGGATGGGGACAAACGCAGCAGTACTGTAAACCAGAATTTAGAGAAGCAAAGTAAAATTAGTAGTTTTTCTGCTATTTCCCATGATGCATAAAAGAACTAAACAATCATTTTTAGAAAAATGACATCGACAACTGCCACACAGATCAATCACCACGAAAAGAATCAAAGACAGAGGGCAATGCAACCCCTCTCACAGAAGCAGCAACACGCCATTGGGTCATTGGCCTCACTCTACTCAGAAAGATGAAAGTAGTTTGCCGCCTTCAGACATACGGCAAGCTGGAAGTGGGCCATTGAAGCAACAATTGTAGAGAGATGTTTGTACAGGAGCTAAATTCCTGAACTCAGAATCAAGCAGTATCTAACCATACCTTTTCTTTGCTTATTTGGATGTAGCGGGCCACTGCCCCAAATGTAAAGTTGTCTACACACACAAAATTAGGGCCTGCAAAATCCAGTATTACTCCATCTTCTCTGCATATCCCCATGTGGCCTATAAAAGGAACTAGCCATGATATAACAGGAAGTGGTGTCCACACAATGCAGCACGGAAAGCGGGATCTCCTTGAATCAATTTGCTTAGTTTGTGGTGCACTGTGTTCAATCATCAGGCAGTGCTCAGAGTCTGGATTTGGTTCCATTGCCAAAACTATAGAACGTTGCATGTAGGTCACCCATAAGAGACACAAAAATCAAGCAGTCAATTACGTATAGAGCTGCTTCATGAACATTATCCATTGACACTTTCCAAAGCACATCCAAGGAGAAAGTAGAAAAAATATACCACTTACACTGTTTTGATAAGCTATAACCCAACAAACACACATCCATTCCATATGGTTTAACAAGCTACTCAAAAGTAAATACACTTAAAACTACACGATGTTGTCACTCAATTTACCAATATCCTCCAAAGCATTATCTTTGGACAATCAACTCCTTGTAAAAAATAATATTCACTGCCTATTCATTTTACCATGGCTATCTGACAAAAGTGTCTAACAAACATAAACAACATGCAAAAAAGTTAAAACACATTCAGTAGTTACATTACTAGGTCATTTCCAATTCCCTTTCATTTCTACGTTTGACCTTTGATTGACTAGTTTAGGACCATTAGAAAGCCAATGCATGTAACAAGTCAATTAAAATCGAATTAAATGCTAGGTATTGAATCCTATATTTTATTTGATAAGTAAATATATTAGAAAAAAGACATTAAAGAAATGTCAGCCACCTACAACCAATCCACAAAATGAGCTCGGTAAAGGAAACCTCCACACAAAAATAATACCAAAAAGGACTCGATAAATCTACTATATCAAAGGAGGTTGAGAAGAACATCCTTCAACCTATATAACAGGGACTCAATCCCATCAAAAGATCTTCGATTACGTTCTGTACATAGAAGCCACGTCAAACAAAGGGGAGCCAACCGTGAAGCCCTCCTACACATCAACACCCTCCTCCCTCTCCATTCCATCGAAACCCCTGCTACCTCCTTCTCAAACACCCAATTAACCCCAAAAAGGAGGAAAATGAGCAACCACAACTCATTCTCAAAGTCAAATGAATGAGGAGATAGGCAACAGACTCTCTCCCCCTTTCTTACATTGACGAGACCAATTTTTTAGCATGTGCCCTCTCTAAGCTAGATTATTGAGAGCAAAAATTTTCCACAAGGGAGAGAACGCACCACAGCTATCCACCAGGCGTACCCATAAAAAGATGTGAACCTACCACTATGGTCCCCTATTCTCACTTCCACAAGCGTACAGAAGACGCAATAGAAAGTAACTAGGCTGCTCTCAATCCTGAATATCTCTCCCCAAACTTATGTCCCAGAAGCAAAGTTCAGAGGCCCTCCTAGCATAATCTACAACAAAAGCATCCTTATCCCTTGCGTAGGCGAAAATATCCAGAAAAGTCGTGGTGAGATCCATATCCCCACGCCAAACATCCGTTCAAAAACTAAATCTCTGCTTCCTATCTCAAAAAAAAATATGCTTCAAGAACTCATCACAACCTTTACTAATACCCTTCCATAAACTTCTGTTAGAGGAGGTTGAAACATGGGGTTGCCCCAAGAACCCATACTTGTACTGAATAACTCTCCTTGGCAACCATTCCCCTCAACAACCTATCTCCAAATTCACTTCCCCAAAAGCATTTTATTAAAGGGAATCAAACTTCCAATGCCGAGACCCCCAACCTTTACCTGGGAGCAAACTATATTCCAGTCCACCAAATGGTACCTAAAACCATTCCCTATGTTACCCCAAAAGTCCCTCTACAAATTCTCTATCCTCCTTACTACCAACCCCAAAAAAGTAGAACAAACAAGAAATAAGTCGAGAGACAAGAACGAGTACTCCTGAGAAGAGTAAGCCTATCCCACCAACCTCCTTTGAAATCTCTCAATCTCCTGTCCCAGACTGGTACCGCCTTAAATGAAGCCCCCAATAGCAAACCCAAATAAGTGGAAGCGAGAGCCCCCCTGTGCAACCCACAATTCCTGTTAGGTTCCCCACATCTGAAACATCACCTACCGAGATAATCTCCGACTTAGACAGGTTCACCTTTAGGATCAACAAACCAAATCGAACAACTAAAAGCCTCCATAATGACAATAAACTATAGGAGTGAGAACAGATCCCCCTCCCTCAGTCCAAAAGAAGCCAATTAGAGAGCTATTAATGAAAACTAACCTTGGTCCACAATCTCCACCTAACCCCGAAACCCAACCTCTGCAACGAATAGAGAAGACCATCCCAATTCACATGATCATAGGCTTTCTTAACATCTAGCTTACAAATAACCCTAGGGATCTTGCACCAAAGCTTAGAGTCAAGACACTCATTAGTCACCAACACGGCATCTAGGATCTGCTTCCCACCCACAGAAGAATTCTACAACTCCGAAATCACCAGATCAAGAACTCCCCTGAGTCTGAAAGCCAACACCTTCGCTAAGAGTTTGCTAATGGGTAACGTCCCTGGTGTCCTCGGCCCCACCTTTCTTGGGAATTAAGGCAACAAAAGAAACATTAAAGCTCCTTTAAAAAAACCCATGGCTAAAAAAAACTTGAACAAACCCATAACCTCTGCCTTAATATCTTAGCAGCGCTGGTAAAAAACCATAGTGAAACTATCGAGTCCAGGAACCTTATCCCCACTCAACCCACTCACGACCCGAACTACCTCCTCCTCTATGAAAAGTTGTTCTAGCAACTCAGCTTCATTGCCATCAATTGAAACAAACTGTAGACTATCAAGGCAAGACCTCCAACCACGTTCTCCTAATAGAGATGACGGTAAAATTGAGCAACCCCCTCTCTAATATTGACCTCTTTAGCAAGACAACCCATCCACACGCATCTTCCCACTGAAATTTGCTCGCTTGTGAGCATTAGCCACTCTATGAAAGAAACGGGTATTCTTATCCCCAACCATCAGCCATAGAGCCCGGCAGTTTTGCCTCCACTGAATCTCCCCCAACTTTGCTAATGGTTAACTCGCCCTTCAAAGCCTCTGGCTTCACTCCTCATCAAGCAAAAAACCTTCCTCTTACTTCGCATCAATTTCATAAATATCCAACAAGACCTTGGCTTCCTGAATATCAAGTATGTCAAACTCCTCTGCATTCCACCTCTTTAGCTTGGCCTTCGGCAAATTTAACTTACTGGCAAGAACGAAAGATGGGTCCCCCTCCATTGTGAAACTACTCCACCAACTAGCCACTTTATTCCAAACGCCATCAACTTGTAACCACGTATCAAATTTGAAAGGAGAATTCTCCCGCCAAATCCCTCCACTATCCAGCATAATCAAAGCATGATTTGAGAGAGGTATAAGCAAGGAAAGCTGAACCAGTGAAGAAAATCGCTCCTCCCAACCTGTGAGATCAGAAAGCAGACAATCCAAGACATGCAAGAAAAGCATTGGTTGTTACACCAAGTAACATGGCCCATAGTAAAAGAAAGATTCGCCAACTCCATCTCGTCAATAAAGAAGAATAAAGTTTTCATGGCTATAGAAATAGCTCTACAACCTAAAGTGCATCCCCCCTGAAAGCAACCGCTCCCCAGTTCGTCCCACAACTACTCCCTTAACCCATCATCTCTCTGCCCGTATATTCCAGAAAAAGCCATCGAAACCCATCCTCCACGCCCCGAAATAAAAAAGATTAGAGAGAAGCATCACTCCTCGTGATCCTCTTTAAGAGTACCCTCTGTTGTCGCCAAAGCTGGTGGAAAATATAATCAAAATAGAGAGAAGTATCCAACATCAAAAGAATACCCTTACATAGAAAAAATTCACCAACCTACTACCCCATATGCTGCGAACCACCAACTCTGACAAAGAATCCACCTTGGTTTTCAACAAGCACACCACATCCGCTCTCCAATCCCTTAGAAGATATTTTATTCTCACTCTCCTCGAATCCGAGTTCACCCCTCTCGCAACACACAATCTTCAGCCTCATTGGCAAAGAAACAAAGCTTCCATCTTCTTTAATTCAATGTCAGACCTCCTCCGACTAACACTATCCAACCCAAATAAAGCCATCGCTCTCTCCTCCTTGCCCTTGAAGGAGACACCCAACATTTGGCTCACTTCTTTGACTTTCTTCATAACCCACACCAAGGATGGACCGAGGGGTGGGGGGAACAAGTGGTGACGATCGCCACCCTTACAATTTTCAAAAATATTCTTACTATGCTATGTACTTATTATTTTCTCAAAATTATATAATCCCTAGTTTTTTTTCTAAAAAGATGACACTTAGCCACCCTTTATATTAATGAATTCATGGATTTGTTAAATTAGACCATATATGGATATATACCATTGTAACAATAGGCTATAGTGCCATATGCAATTAATTATAATTTATAACCTAGTTAAATCATTCTAAAGTCAAATACGTTATTAGGGCTTTTGTAGTTACTCATAAGAGTTCCAGCAGCAACCTCTTATTCTCCGGTCTCCACACAATTGCATTGCCTCATTTTTTAGTCACACTAGTCACTAGCTATCTTAAAGACCTAGAACAAGAACAGATAATTTCTTATTCTTATTAGCATGTATTACTATATAACTTAGGTAATTTTCTTATTAATTTAAGAAATATGTTTATTTTTAGGTTATATTAAACAATATTGTATATTGGTTGATGATTATTTTGGAAGATTATTAATTATAATTGACTTGTTAATAAGATTTGAGTTGTATGAAATGTTGGCAAAAATAATAAAAAAAGTTAACAATTTATTCTCTTATAGATAGAGATAGATTGATTTGTCTTGTAGTTTCAACAATTGCAACAAAACATGCATTTAGATGTTAAAATTATGAAAAATAGACTACGCAATAGGATGGAGAATCATTTTTTTGCTACTTAATTACTTTCGTTAAGAAAGATGTTGCAATGAATTTTAGCATCGATTCTTACATAGATATCTTTAATGATATGAAAGAGAACTAAACACAACTCAAGATACATCATTTTAAGTAGATCGATTGATTGAAAGTTCCTATCTTTTTTTTCTTTTATTGAATAGAATAAAACAAGCTTAGTTATATATGTTTTGATGTTATTTTTCTCCTTTTATACCAATAGAAATTAATGTTATAGTTCATACTTTTTTTTTTAAGTTTTGTTTGTGTACATATTTGCCACCCCTAGGTTAAAATCCTTGGTATGTCCCTGACCCACGCTGAAACCAGACACGATTGAAGGCCGTCTCTAAGCACTGTTAAAATCCCCAACTAATGGAGGGATCAAATATCCCCAAAGGAGTGCAGACTCGAGAGTCACACCCACCCCTTATTGTCATATCATCCAACATAGCCCCATAACCCGAACACCCTTCTCCATGACCCAAATCCACATATACACCATCAGCTACCTCCAAAAACAAACAACCCAGTCTTGTCCCTCACAGCCTCCAACAACCCCCCAACCTCAAAGCTATCTTCCAATGTGGGAAGAACAAAAGCCATAAACAAGCAGAGGCTAAATAAGAGAGAACACCAACTTGAGAGTTCACCTACGAGCAGTGACGCCTGAACCCGACTTGTAGACAGTCGCTGACATCTGAGACATCCTGGGCACACCGATCAGCAATCCCACAACCTCCATTGACGATATATCGCCCTCCCCTAATAGGTCTGAAGAACGCTCAAAAGGTATGGACTCCATACCTCGACCTGAATCCTGCTCCAAGGAGATGGGCCTAGATCCACCAAAATAGCCTTTTCTACATCCATACACAAGCCTAAAGAAGTGGGTTAGGCTTCTTTTGAAAAACAACCCACGTGCTTGGCCCCAACCAAAACATCAATCCCAGCCCGAGAGAAAAGTTTGGGCCTCCCCTAACGTCAACAAACGAAGTCGGATTTTGCTTGCTATCAACTTGTCCCAACTTCCCACACCTCATTCTTGAAACCTACTGCCCACCTATCTAGGGGTATTCATGGTTCGAATTGGTGTGGTTTTAACGTAAACCATAAACCAATCCATTTCTCAGGTATGCGAAATATAAAAACCAAACCGAACTATTTGAACATTGGAACCGAACCGTAAAATCCAATTTGGTTCAATTTGATTTCACAATTTCAAACAAATACTAAATATTTCTACAACAGTAGCGCTAGTTTCTTTTTAATTTGCAAATCCAACCACAATACATCTCAAATTTTGAGACAAATGTCACATAATTGTCAACTGTCCATAGCTCTACAATTCATTTTCAAGTAGATAATTTGGCATAATAGATGAGAGAAAGAGAGAGCCGAGCGACTGAGACAAGTTAATAAGGGAATTTTTTGATGACTTAAAATGTGTTAGGTAAGCTTACCATTTTCGGGGTTTTATTAACATTTATATATATATATATATATACACACACACACACACACATATATATATATATAAATACACGGTTTGGTTCGTTTGAATTTAAAATCGTAAGTCCCAATCTGTAAACCAAACTGTCTTTCTACGGTTTAAATTTTATAAGCCATAACCAAACCGATCAATTATAAAACCAAACCGATCCATGTGAATTGGTCTGGTTTGAACAGTTCTACGGTTTAAAAAGGCTTTTTTGTACAAATGTACACCTATCTCCACTTACCCAACCTCCACAAAACCTCCACGCCACTATCTTCTCTAACAAAAGACTTGGAATAGCCACCGCAACCGCTAGTACTTCTGGATTCTACTGTTGGCCCCAACTATACCCATATCCAACGCTCATGGAAAAAACCACTCCACCCCACCCTAACCACCGCCCAGCAAACCCCTTCCTCCACTATGAAATTTAATGCAAGCATAGTTCAAGTGACTCCTTGCCAACTCCCACAAAACCACGACAAAACTCAAGTATAGCCTTGTAACCTTGAAAATGGAAGAGTCCTACAAATGTGCCGATACAGAGAGTGCTCTAGCCCAGCAATCATGGTTTTAAATCACGGTATCCGGACACATAACGGTCACGGTGCAACGGTATCAGAAGTATCGAGTGAGACGTATCGAGAATTGATTATCACGATCGTGAATCCTTAAAAATCATCAGCAACATTTTGAAAACTCGATAATACGTGTATTTGGATAATTTTAATCTTAAATTTTTATATTTTGATTAACATTGTAAATATTTAAAAATATAACATGGAATGAAATAACTTATCTGTTCTAATTTTAAATATA
>JAOTRH010000001.1:18838263-18849402 GCA_034768845.1 Heliamphora exappendiculata | reverse complement strand
ACTATTACAATCATACACCTACACACACCGGATAATAATAACATAATAGTAATATAATAATAATAAGCTACTAACACTAGAAAGGTCTTAATTTACTCTCTTAGTGGTGGTTCACTTATGGTAGATCAACTATAAAAGCAATCCACTTACTGAGGGGATTAATAGAGAAGTATAGAGAAAAGAAGATAGATCTTATATGTTTTTTAGAGATTTAAAAAAAGCTTATGATAAAGTGTTTAGAGATATCATATGGTGGGTGCTGGAGAGAAAGGGAGTGACAAAAGGGTACATTGATGTGATAAGAGACATGCATGATATAGTCGCCATGACAATTAGATCACCTGTAAGACAAATAAGTGAATTACAGTAGGATTACACCAAGAATCGGTTTTGAGTCCTATCTCTTTGCCTTAGGTATAGATGAATTGATTAGATATATTTGGGATGATATCCCGTGGTGTATGCTGTTTGATGATATTGTTTTAGTAGATGAGATTAGGAGTGGAGTTAACGCGAAGATAGAAATGTGGATGAAAGCTTTGAAATCACAAGAGTTTCAAGTAAGTAGGAACAAAACTGAATATATGGAATATAATTTTATCAGTAATAAGAGTATTAATGGTTGGCTCAAGTAGATGAATGCTTCCGGAGTTTTATGTGATTAACAGATACCTACAAGATTAAAAAGAAAATTTTATAGGACAACTATTAGACCAGTAATTTTATATGGGACATAATGTTAGGCTATTAAGAAATATCACATAAATAAGATGAGTGTTGCGGAAATAAAAATGTTAAGGCGGATGTGTGGTAAGATTAGGAAAGACAAAAATAGGAATGAGAAGATTCATGGAATGGTAGGGGTCGCTCCAATTGAAGACAAGTCGAGAGAAATAGATTAAGGTAGTTTAGACACATACAACGTAGATTATTTGAGGTAGTAGTAAGAAAAAACGACAAGATCATGAGTAATAAAAATACTAGGGAGATAGATAGATCTAAATTAATATGGGATACCGTAATCAGAAAATACATGAACATATTAAAATTAACTGAATATATGGCTCTTAACATAGCAAAATGACTTAAAAGGATTTATTTAGTTGAGCCGAATTGATTGGAATAAAGACTTGGATTGGTTTGGTTTAGTGGTGGTTCACCTCTCACGTTATGACGTCCAATTTAATAAAATAACTACCACTAAGGAAAAGAAAAAAATTTCTCCTATGAACTTAATATTAAAACAATCAAAATAAAATACACACAATAACCTACGTCTCGAACTAGTAGACAGTAAAATGGTCTTCCGCACGATGGTGAACTTCAATTATCAATCTTTTGTCCCCTTGGTGTTGTAAAAAGACTAAATAAAGTTGCGCAAATGGGTTTAAATTGGAGTGTAGCAGTCTGACTTTAAGGTTGGAAAAAAAATTGGTTGTTTTCATTAGTAAAGACTTTGAAGGCATCACATGGACAAATGCAGATTGGAAATGCTCATCCCTTGCTTGTGTGGTGATCAAATGGGGGAAGGAGCAATATCCGGGTTGAATTTTGTTTCATGTGTGTCAGTAATGACTTTACATGTTTTTCAGCGTTTGATAATCTGGAGAACATTTCTTTTAACTATTTTGGTTTGGTACTGCAGGACTATTGGCATACAAATATTTGTTGTGCATTTTGGTGAAAAAATGTTTACGAGTGGAAACATCGATTTTGAGCCTGTAGTTTTAGTAACTGTGGGTTGTGTGGCTTCTGAGATTTATATATTGTTGGTGTTTATGTGTATTGTACTCATTTGACATTGTTGTCTGCTTCTTGATATAGGATATAAGATTGAGAGACGAGGCTAATCGTGGAAGTTCATCCAGAACACACAAGAAAGTACTTGAATTGCAATCTCATATTTCTTACCGTATCTGCTATTCATTTCGGGTGACCACCTCAATCTCCATTTTATTTGGGTTTCTCTTTATCAGTAATATTTGCTTAAAATTGCATTATAAATGCTTATGTATATCTGTTCAGGCATATGCGTCCATTTTGTACCTCAGAAACTTCACAAACTTCCAGATAGTACTGAGGGGCAAACCGGTTGAGCAGTTTAATATTAAAGATGTGTTGAAGTATCAAAAAGTAGTCATGTACAGACCACAACTTGCTACAACATCAAATGAGGTATAATTTAATTGGAAATATATGATTGTATTAATTTTTAAATGTGTGCTAGAATATGATGACCTTCCGCATTTTGTAATTCTTGTATGATATGCTAATTACTTACCAGATCACTTCTAGGATTTTGTTGGATGTGAACCTTTCTAAAGACTTTCAGAATGGTGTTGCAAACTTATAGAAGTGTTGAACATTGGTACAACGCTCTGTTTCATTTTTTTTCAATTCTCGGTGTCGTGAGCATGCATAAAAATTCCCACCGTGGTGCTTGTGGGCGATATGGGGTGAGTGGCCTTGTATCCCTCTGGGAAGTGATAGTGGTGGCTGACGTGACACCGAAACACCAGAAAAGGGTGAGGTGAGATTGCAGGCATTCGAGAGAGAGGTGGTTGGCCCCCATTGAGACTGATCGGTACGATATGTTCCCTAATAAAATATTGGGTGTTGTTTCAGATTTGTCACTACAAATATTAGTACTAATTTTTCTTTTTTTGTTTTAGAAAAATTAGTACCACCCGGTACTTTTTGGTACCTACCTTTACCACCCGGTATTTTAGACAAAATGGAACCAGAGCTTGCATTCTAGCTTTTGTCCAAAACGGTACCAGTTTGTATGGAATGGTAATTATAATCTTGAGTCAAACCAAAGCTATTGGTTACTTAGAGCCCGTTCACATAGAGTGACCACACAATTTTGGCTATCAACCAACCACATGCAAAGTCACATCTGACAATGATGACAGGCGCTCAAGAATCTTTTAGAAACTGCAATGGCTAACCGATGTACGATTTGGAGGAGTTTGTGCTGGATTTGAAGGATTGCAATGGAGAGAAGACTAGAGAAACTGTAGAGATATTTATTATGGGTAGGAAATGAGGATGGTATTAGATACCATTTGGTGGATTGAAATATTGTTTGCTCCCCCGTTGTTGAAGGAGGCGGTTGCTATCAGGAAAGTGCTACCTTTAACAAGGCCTTCTTAAAGAAATGGTGAGAGAGATTTGCTTTAGAGAGGGATAATTTATGATGAACACTTGAGCAAATATGGTTTTTTGTGTGGGATTGAGCACTTCGCAAGTATCCATTTCTTATAACAGAGGTTTGTGGAAGGGTATTAGTAAGTGTTAGTGCACCTGTTCAATTCAGTTTGTTTGCCTTTTTATGGCGAGACAATGTCGCACATGAGGATGGTATTAGATACCATTTGGTGGATTGAAATATTGTTTGCTCCCTCGTTGTTGAAGGAGGCGGTTGCTATCAGGAAAGTGCTACTTTTAACAAGGCCTTCTTAAAGAAATGGTGAGAGAGATTTGCTTTAGAGAGGGATAATTTATGATGAACACTTGAGCAAATATGGTTCTTTGTGTGGGATTGAGTACTCCGCAAGTATCCATTTCTTATAACAGAGGTTTGTGGAAAGGTATTAGTAAATAGGCCCAACAATGTATATCAAGTTATCGAACGCTCCTCCTCATGTGCGACATTGTCTCGCCATAAAGAGGCAAACAAACTGAATTGAACAGGTGCACTAACACACAATGCGCAATAACAAATATAAGAGGGAAGCACATATCACGAGACTTGAGCCCAAGACCTTGTGGAATCAGAGCTCTGTTACCATGTTAAGTCACCAATTGTCCTAAAAATTTAAGCTGTTAGGAAATGGGCCAAACAATGTATATCAAGCTGTTCAACAGTAAGGTTTGGGATGAGCTTTCTAAGCACGTATTTTTCAAGGTGGCCTACATCAAAAGGGCATTTTTTTGGTTTGATGCCTAGTGTGGGGATGAGGCCTTATATAGGGATCTAAATGCTTTTGCTTTCACCGCGGATAGAGGGACTATGGTTGCGTATTATTATGCCTAGAGGGATTATGGTATCCGTTTTGGGGATCTAGATTTAACGAGGAATGTATAGGACTAGAAGCTGGATCAACTTTTGGCCCTTTTGAGATTCTTGTACGATCACAACAGAGTGAGTGAAAGAGTGGACTCTGTTAGATAGCGACGAGACTACATGGGGGCCTTTAGAGTCAAGTCCTTCTACAAACACTCGTTGAGCAACAGAGGGGCACCCTTCACATGTAAGAGTGGGTGGAAGGGGAGAGCCCCTTCCAAAGTTTCTTTTTTCGTGTCGGTTGATGCGCTTTGTCCTAACTAACATTTGTTGTATGTGCAAAAAGTAGAGAGTCCATTTCTCATTTACTTATCTACTACGAGTTTATTAGGAAGTTGTGGAGTTTTGTTTTGATTTTCTTTGGCGTTCCTTGGGTTTTTGAGAAGAAGGTTGAGGTTTTGATGAGCTAGAGGGGACGAAATGTTGCATGGAGTAAGAGGAGGATATGGTTGTTGACGACTCATTTGTATTTGTGGTGGCTTTTTGTGGATAGAGCAGAATAAGAGATATTTTGAGGATTGACATCCATATCATCAATGTTTGCAGTCCACATTATGCACGGACATTGTTTTTGTTAATTTGAATTGAAAAATCGAGTCATCATTTCATAAACCGAAAGGGTTTCTTCTTTGTAATTTGTATACTTGGTTGTCTAAGCTTAGAAGCCCTTCAGTTGATGAAAGGGTTAATTTTATAGAGTTATTGTCTCCATGATACTTTTGTGGGAATTTTTGTAGCCTACTCCTTTTTGCCAATAGTGGTTTTGCCTTTCTACCATTTCTGTATAGGATTTCCCCCTTTTCGAGTGGTGCTCCTTTATTGCCCTTATACACAATTTTCATTACTTATAAATGGAGTAATGTTTAAAACACTACTCAATGGCTTTTGTTGCGGTTAAACAAATTCTAGAACAGAAATTAATTTCGGGCATGAACCGAGCTTTATTTTATTATTAATATTTTATGAGTCATTCTACACCTTTCGTCGTGGCCTAATTGGGTTCTTAATAAGTTTAGCGAGTCCAGAAAAGATGGTTAAGCATAATTGAGTCTCCCAAGTTAAGTATTTGTGATTTTGTCATCATAATACTTATTTAGGATACGAGTAGGATACAAGAGGGCTTTCATTTACAATGTCTTGAAGGTTGTCATTTCACAAGGCCACAAAGGGCGATTTTGAATTGCAAAGTGGGTTGTCAATTTCAAATCTACAATAGAATTTTTGGGCCACGCACAAAAACAAAAATCATTTGGACTACGTAGGGGTATTGTAGTAAAATAGAAAGTACTAGTAGTTGGGGCCAAAACTTTGTGGGTGTAATACGATGATCCATCCAAATGGAGATAGTTTAAACCAATTATAGGTTACATTTGTGGCATTGGAGTTATGCAATATCTATTTTCTTGAATTTCCGGAAGAACTATTTATAGGCATGTGAATCTTAAGCTTATCTCAAGTTGGTACGTGTCACAATAATGACACAATTTGGTAAATCAAATATTGCAATGTGTCTCAAATTAGGATTACATGAATGGTCTAACAGTATGGCATTACGTGTAAAATAATGTATTCTTCAACATGACAAGTCTTAGGTTAATTAAATTAAGCCACTTGACACATGAGACCAACATGAGAGAGAGTTAAATATTTTCTCTAAATCAAAATATAATGCATAATTTTCTCCTTATAATAAATAAAAAAGAGAATCATATTACTAGATAATTATCTTTCTAAAAATAATGAAGGAAAAAAAATTATATGCTTAGATAATTATCTATTTAAAATAAATAAAATAAAATAATTATCAAGTGTATGAGTCTCTTCATGACCCTTCACCACACAGTCCTATAAATAGGGGTAGCCTTTCTCAAAGTGGGAGAACAAGTTTACATCTAACATTTAGAGATATCAAGCAAACAAGAGAGCTCTGCAGATTAAAGCTTCAAAGTCTTGAAGATCTTTCTCACTCAAGTTCACCATCTTATTCAAAAACTCGAAGGAGGTTCTGTGATTCTATTCGGGAACACATTGTTAAGCCTTTGTGTCAATATCTGAGGAGAAGAATTAGATGATTCTTTTCTTTGATTTTGAAATTCTATTAGAGATTGTAATCCATTTACAAATTAATAAAATCTAAGTTGGTCCTACGAGTTTCTGTCTTAATTTTCGGATACGAAATTTGTTGTTTATCGCCATCAAAAGGCTTCTTTATTTACACCAGTTGTTGATAACAGATTTCTTTTCTTGGTTTTGATGGAGAACGAAGAAGAAAAAATGGGAGGGAGAGAGGAGAGGAGAAGTAGTATACCTGCACGTCAAAATGAATGCTCACTTCTGTGTCTCTCTTGTCATACCTTTCTTTTTTGTTTTCTTTCTTTTTTTCCGGATGCTCTCTGTACCTCTTTCTGATTTCTGCCGCAATGCCTCTCTGTCCAGTTGCTGTATAGGTTCTGTATATAAAGAGGGAGATGTGGCAGTTTTCCAGCAAAAAACCATGTTGTGATCATTGGGGACTTTGGCACCCATGCCTTCTTTGGCATATGGCCATGTTGCTTACCATATGCGGGTTGGTGGGATAAAGTCAACGTCCTTTTTTTTATTGCCTCGTTATCTTTTTATTTTGATGGCATTGGACATGAGTCTTTAGGCCCCTTTGAATAAATTGCTCCACATGGCCCTGCAAGTTTTGGCCATTTACAATTCTATTTTCGTTATTTATTAATTAGAATTATGTTTATTATCTTTTAATTAAGATTTTATTTTCTTTCTTTTTAGTTTAGGATTCTTAATATTTTGCTTAAATTTTAATTGGGATGCTATTTTATTTCTATTTAATTAAGGATTATGGTTCCCTTTTTAATTAGTGTTTTGGGCCTATAAATTGAAGGTCTTCTTGATGTATTTATCAGACTTTTATAAATGAGAATTTGAATTACAAGTGTCATTTCTTTCCCTTCCCCTCTCTTCTTCTTTCTTATGTCTCTTCATCTTCTTCTCTCCCTCCGTTCTTTTTCTTCTCTCTTTGGTTCTACATCACCCCCTTTGAAATTTTAAGTGTTTTAGATAAATTTTAATAAAACTTGTTATGTTTTTTTCTTCTTCCAAAACTATTGCAATTTTTCTTTGATTTTCTTATACTAACGAAGTACAAATAGTGGACTATTCAATTAATATATATTTTAAAATAAGTGATAACAAATAAGTATTTCATTTGTAATTGAATTAATTTGATTTATTTAATTAAATCATTCCATCTACATAACAAAAAAGTAAAAACTATCTTGTAAAAATACTATATGTTTTTTAAAATAATAATATTCGTACCATAATGGTCCCCACATAAAAGAGATAAATCAAAAGTCCCCATCTGTAAGTGCAGTTTTTTCTATTGTAAATTTTATAGCCCCCCTCCTACTGATGTACTGGCTTCCTCCCAGCATAGTTCGGATTATTCGATTTCAAAAGTCAGATTCAATCGCCTGAATTAATTTGAAAACTTATTTCTCAACAATTATGGTGCTTGATTTCTGGATAGTCTTGTGATTTTTTTACCGATTGGGGTTTTTCAATGTAAAAAAAAAAAGGATTGTATCTTCTTATTGTGTGATTGATTATGATTACTTGAGTTAATCCATAGTAGCAATTAGCAAATCAAACACTTGTGAAAAAGGGTTTTTTTTAGACATGCCACCTTCTTAGATGCACCACATTTCCTTAACCTTGACCATTTATAATTTGGGAAAGAGGGGCAAGTAACTTCCCAATTGGTGTTTTATGTGTAATATGGATGAAGGATTCGGATAATCGTCTTCTTTTGCCTTGCGCGGGGGCTGTGGTTTTTCTAGTATGCTCCTCTTTTAAATTTTGGAGAGAGATGATTTCATACTCAAGTATAGCTTCACAAGAGTTGGTTTAAGGGTGCTACTCCATAAATGTCGAAAAGGCATGGAAGGTGGCTCTTTCATGCTTGATGTGGTGTGCACGGAGGAAGCAGAATAGAGAACCTCTGAGGAAGTGGTTTTGGGAATTTACAGACTTAAAAGCGTTACTTTTACATTGCTTCATTTTGTAGTTTTCTTTATATAATAATCTCCCTTTTGTTGATTTTATAACGGATCTTAGTCTTTTGTAGATGTTGTATTGGTATTTTTTGAGATCCCTGTCGTCTACTTCCAACGAACACAGGTGTTTCCCCTTTTGGCGCCTTTGATAGAAACATTTACCTTCTAAAAAAAAAGAACTCTATTTGAAGCTAGCAGTAGTTTTAATTGTTGTCTTTAGTTCTGGGAGTTGAGCTTATGGTAAAAGTTGATTATTGAAAAGAAGAAACAAAAAGCACCAAAATAGAGCTTCTCAAAAATGAACATTTATAAGTTTTTCCTGGCCCATAAACCGAAACCAGAGGTTGTGCCAAACAAACTAGCACAGCTTTCAAGACAAAAAAGAACATTAGCTGCAGCAAACAGCCCCTTTGAATCATGTTGAAACAAGATAGAATGCTAGCATAATGAGAAAGGGCCTGTTTTTTTGAAATAAATATATTTTCCGCCCTCGAGTAAAAATAGATTGAATTTGGGTAGAGTATTTAGTTTCTTTTATTTTTATGATTATTTTTGAGAAAATTATTGCTTGCATATAGTGGAGAACCTGATCCTGACATGAATCAACTTGTGGGTGATGGATGGAGAGTGGTTCCTTACGCATTCTATTTTTAATTTGTTATAAAATTACTATGTAAAATAACGATCATTGGATTGGCCAAAGAATATGTGCTCCTATTTGAAACAGGTCAATGCGGGCCCAACTTGGACCTAATCCATTGAGAAATGTAAGAATCCTTTTTTCAATGCTTAGTAACTTTCTAAAATAGGATTTATGGAGCTGTAAGATTTTTGGCTACCATCTCATCTAAAAGCTTAACTTATTCAAAGAGGTAACTTTATTATTTATATATCACAATTACGATAAAAATATATGTTTGATATTTCATGTACTTTTTGCTCACCATTAGTACTTGGGATGAAAGTGCATTGCATGGAAATTACTGTTGGCACCTGTCGTTTCATTGCATGTTTGAAGATTCACCTGTCGATACATTAGTGAAGTTCTTGCTCTGTTGGGTGCCAATGGGAGACTAACTATTCAACTAGTAAATGATAAGCATTTGCTCCAATCCACCTCCAATGATGTGAACTCCATTTCTTTTCCATTTTGTTTCAAATAGGAAATGCATGTTAACTTGCTTGCATTTTTCACTATTAAGTAATTAGATGTGAACTTTTGGAAAGTTAAATAACATTTTGACTTTTTTGTTTTAGGTTTCCGTGGAAACAACCATCGGATTTATTAAAGAAGCACCTACTCTTGGAGTTAGTGGATTTAACGTGTACCATAAAAACCGACTTATCAGGGTATGTTTTGGCATTGCTTTAAAGTTATTTTCATTGTTTATTGTAGTCTCATGACTTCTTCTTTTTTGATGTTGATAATGTGAATATGTATCATTGAAGGATTTACGGATTTAATTTCTGTCTCCTAGTTAAACTTTCAGATTAAAATTGTATTAATCCGTTGAAATTTTAATGTAGTACACGAGTTTATAAAATTAAATGCAGTAACAGATTGCAACAGAACTTCTGCCAGAACTGGAATATAGTCATAGATGCTTATTGAAGTTCTAACCATTTATATAAGTTTTAAACTTTGTGCTATGGTATTCTTCTTTCTTATCTTTTATTGGTGCTGTTCGTATATCGAAGCTACAACTACTGTTAATAACTTGGCGAGTTTGGCACATTATTTCAGCCTTTCTGGAAAGTTACGAGCGATGGTTCTTCCAAAGGAAACGGCGTGGTTGGTATGCTTGTACATTTATTTTTATTCCGGCATTTTTTGTAATTTTAGGTGGTGTTGGTATGCCAATTCATTGTTTTATTCCGGCATTTTTCGTAATTTACAGACGACTTCTTTATGTATTTATTTTAGGAGTTCTTGAGGCAAATTTTATGGAACCAGCACATGACAAGCAAGATTTTGAGAGATCATCTCTGTTCATCCGGCTGGAAATGAGGCTGAAACAGATGGTAGCAGAATACTGGTTTGTATCTTCTATACGTCTGTTCGCTAACTCCAAATCTCTAACCTAACTTATTGGTCTGCGTAGGATGTGGTATTGGAATTGGAGTTAGCAATTATAGTTCGAACTCTATATCCATCAATTTTGGGATGATTTAAATGATGTCGTGTTTAACCTATAATAGGAGAAAGTTGCATGTCATCTGCTTTAACATGATCACCCTGGATGGGAGTTTATCCCCCTACCTAAAACCACTGATGGTATTGGCATCATTCTTATAGAATGTCTCTTAGTCTCAGAATGAAGGTTTTTACATTTCATTCTTTTGATAGGGTCCTCGTGTGGCCCAACACCATTTGATCATGTTTTCTTTCATGTTTTGACGCATTGCTAGTTTGTTATGGCTTCTGTGCTGTTATAATGGATACATGTGATTTTATTCCAGAGTTCCAGCAGAGTTTCACACTGGAAGTTTGTTTTGCATAACACAGGAAAGGCCACTGCCACTTTGTAGGGCACCAGCCTTGTGACCCCAGTTTGCGTAATAAGCAGGAGAAAAGCCCTGTTCAATCTCCTGTTGGACATGTGGCTGACGTAGGGATGCAGTTGCCAAATGGTCACCATATTGCTGGAGTCTCTGGGAATGCGCTAAAGGAAATGCGGCATGATCAGCCTATTATTGGTCTTGCTGCTAATCTAGGGCAGGAATTGAGTGGTACACAACCTGGAAACCACTGCAGAACCGGTCGCCCCAATGGACTGCCAGCTGGTCGGATTGATATTGCGGATGTAAGTGGAAAAACCTACATGCGTCATTATTATCTTTATCTTACAGCATCCATGAATCATTTCTTTCTTTCTCCTTTTCTTTTTTGGATCAGCAAAATGCATGAATAATATTAAAAACGTAAGTGTTAGATTGTTGAGAAAGTCATTTAAAAGCTTAAGCTTTTAGAGAGAGGGTCAAATTCCCACCACCACCACCGCCCCCCCC
>JAOTRH010000001.1:18811991-18838163 GCA_034768845.1 Heliamphora exappendiculata | reverse complement strand
TATTTTCTTTAAATGAGATGAAAAGAGTTCAACAAGGTCTCTCCTCTCATAAACAATTAAAACATATCTAAAACACAAAAATTGAAGCCACTTTCCTTCATCATATAATCTGTAGGAGTAGAAACACAGTTATGCTCTAGTCAAAAAAGTGTTATAACATATTTTAACTTGTTTAGATCATTTACCAGATCTGCTTTCCCTCAAAGCAAACAGGGCGCAATGAATGTGATGGGAAGAAAGGGGAAGGGTCGAAGATAATCTACAAAATGGTTCTAAAATTGCATTCATCCATTACAAGATAATTCTAATTAAACTTCGAGAGCATTCACTCACATGATATTTATAAAGTTTCCAACCTAAATGAATCTTCGAAAAATACCATCAGAATTTGTTTTTACCAAAAACAGCGACAAATCAATCGCAGAACCAAGTCAGAAATACACACACAGAGTTCAATCATTAAACAACTAATTTTCTGATTATTATTGTTTTAATTACATTATCGGTCGGAGTTAGTCCATCCAAATCCAATAGCCAACAATTTCACCATTCGAATTCTCGATAATGCCAAATAATAACCAAATTTCATCCCTCGCAATTCGCAAATGAATCTCTCTCTAAATTGAATAGATGATTCATACGACAGACACTATTTGCTTCTCTCTAAGCGTCTTTTCGAGAGCATTTTTAGATTTCTATACCTAAATCATTCGACTAATTACCGAAATTCCGCTACTTTTTCCATGAAAAATGAAGAAAGTTTGACGCACATCTTCAAAAGTTGTCCACTAAACCATGAAATTAACGAACACCACAACACATCACAGACGAAAGCAATAACAGAGAGATCGCTGCCGAGAACCAAAGCCATACCTCTCGAAACAGTACAAACTTCCGACGCGAGTTGACAATCGGAGAGCAAGTTTCCGGCGCAGTGAAATCGTTCCCGGCAACATAGATACTGAGGAAAATCTCTCGATAAAGGAGAGAGAAAGAGAAGCTCATCAAATACGGAGGAATTTTATAAATACCTGAATTACTGTGACCACACGCATTTCCCTCTACAAAAATCAACGGCCAGAACGACAAATACCCGGTACGGATCCAAGATTCTCAATGCTCTGGGTAAAAATTAGAAAAAACAACAGATTGGGAAAGAAATAAAAGTGAAATCAAACCTCCCAACCCAACAAAGAAGTGACCAACAAAAACCCTAGATCGGTATTCAAGAACCGAAAGAGGAGAAGCAGATCTTGGTCTGCGAAAAAAATAGTAAAAACAACAGATGAAGAAAGCCGCAACAAAATCGAAATGAAGACCCCAAAACCAACAAAGAAGTGAGCAACAAAAACCTTAAATCGATATTCAAGAAGCGAAAGAGAAGAGGAGCAAGACGCCAACCTCGCAGAAACCTGAGTAGAACCTGAAAGGTAGCAAGATCGAGAAGCATCAGGTAAAGAACGAAGACGCAAAACGAAAGCAACACGATGCTCTCAAATTTATTTGTTCACCTTCCATTTTATTTTTTGGCACGACAATATAGAGCGATAGTTACTCTTTTGCCCTCATTGGTACCATATTAAATCTGTATTTAAACTAATTTTTTTTGTCATTTTTAAATTTTTTAATCTTTTTTATAACAAAATATATATTAAATTATAATTTTTTTGTGAGAAAAAAATAAAAAAAATTTAACTTTTTTTTTATTACCCAAATCAAGTGACTTATTTTTATTTTTAAACTAAAAAATTTAACTTAAAAATTAGATCAAATACACTAAAAAAGTAGTGCCTAAAACACACCTTAGTATTTGCTAAATTTTAAATTTAATATAATTAGATTAAATGACTAAACTGAATAATAAACCTAATATTATGTATGATTTATATAGTTGATGAGATCTATGATATATATTTATAAAAATTTTATTCAATAATAAATAATTTAATATAATATAAATATTTATCTAACATGATATTTTAATTAATTGGTATAAATTAATTTTTAATCTTATTATTTATATTAATATAACTAACTTTAAAGTAATATAAATTTAATATTTAATATTTTTAACAATGATTTATCATTAATTAAAAAAAAAAAAGAGAAACATATGAGTTTAGAATTAAATAAAAAAATATGTGAAACTTTGACTATCCAACGAGAGAAAGAGAGAAAAAGGTGAGTTTAAAAAGGAGCTAGAGAGATTAAAGAGAGAAAGTGGTGCATATGAGAGAGAATTGATTTTTGGGTATAATATTTTGAAATTTTCATTTGAAATTTTTATAATTATTATTTAATTTATTTTAATTCATGACCAACACGTCATGCGCAGACATAATTACTTATTTTTTAATACAAAAATTAGTCTTTTAACAATCATGTATCGAATAAAATAGTCTCTCTCTTTCTATATATATATATATATATATATATATATATAAATTGACAATCTCCCGTATTTCTCCCAGTTAGTATTTTCTTATATTTCTCCTAGTTAGTATTTTCTTCTCACGCGCTTTCTATTTTTTTTCAAAATGAGTTTTTCTATCAGTTATTCCATTTTTTCCGCTCTATTAATTATTGTTAACCTATCATCATGTTTCACCCTAAAAACCTAAACTACATCTAATCAAATCAACGACCTAATCGGCTTGGAGAAATCTCATCTGCACTAAGGGTTTTCATAGAAAATTATTATCAATAAAAAAAACTTTTCAGTTCCACAAATAGAAATTCATCAAGATTTTTTGGTTTGAAATTAAGAATTTTTTAAATTTTAAAATTGAGAAATTGCTTAATTTTAAAACTAAAAAATGTATCAGTTTCAAACTTAAAAAATTGTCAAATTTAAACATACAAATTTTAAATTTTTAGTGCACATATAAGTTTTTGGATTAAAATATTCGTTTTTTTTTTGTAATGTTTTAGTTTACAAACATAGAAATTAATGAAATTTCTTTTTTTTGAAAATGGTGAAATTTCTCCATTTTAAAACTAAAAAATGTCTGAGTTTCAAAATTTAAAAAATTATCAATTTAAAAATAGAAATTTATTATATTTCTCTCTTTTAAAAAAATTGCATTCAATTTGATAGAACTCAACAAATAAGTTATAAAAATATCAATTTATAAAAACATAGATTTGTATATTGCAAGTTATGCAATTTTAAATTTTAAAATAAAAATAATAATTAACATAAATACAAATTTTTCAGTTTTATTTAGTACACAATTTACTATTTAATATATATCTCGTTTAAAAGCTCTCAACCATTAAGTTTTAAAATTACTAATTTGATTTAAAAAAATAGATATTTATATTGTCAGTTATAGAATGTTAAAATTTGAAATAAAAAACAATAATTAACATAAAATGCAAATTTCTTGATTATATATATATCTATATTCATAATTTACTATTTAATATGGATCTTATTTGATAAATATTAAAAAATAAATTTTAAAATTTTTAATTTTATATAAAAAATATGTATGTTAAAATTTAAAAATTTTTAAAAAAAAATTAATTATTACCTTATCACGTCGCCATACATTTGTATTTACACGTATATAAAATGCGAACACTCATCCATTATTCATCAATATGTATATATATCTTAATGGTAAATTAGTCTGCATAGTTTATAAATTTAAAACAGTAAGATTTAATACAATGAAAAATTTAGTGACGGACTAATAATAGTACAACATCTAAAAAGAGGACTTCTCATCAACTAATTTATTAAAAAAATTATAAATTGCAACCAAAAATTAGAACAAATTACAACGGGATTGGATTATGTTGAGTTGAAGTTGATGGACGAATTGAAATGGAAGCGTATTATTTTCACTATTTGCACACTCCTACTGCAAAGGATAAATAAGTGCGGCACGTGGCGTATATTGCTATTTTATAAAAAGTCTTTTTCATCCTCTGTAGTGAAAGAAGAAGAACATGAAAAATTACAGAAGTTTGGGATTCCCCAACATTCTACACGCGTCGTCGAGAGCTTACAATAGTGTCTTCCAAACTATTGTAAGCTTCTAGCATTATGCTCTCAGTTTTCAGATCAGCTAAGTGGTTCTTGAATTTTTTTTTTTGGGATAAATAATCTATTAATATTATACTAAAAAAGAGATTTTATAATAAGGTTCATAAACACACTTCAGTCAACAAACAAAAATAAAAAGCTCTCACAGCTTTTGAGAGGTTAGAAAAAATAAAAAAACATAAAGACTAACCTGACTCAAAATAACCACCAAGACGCATGATTAACAAGTGTCAATAACTTAAACTCTGCTCAAAATTACCATAAAACTTCATCTTGTTCTCATCCCTAAAAGATGAGTTTAATTTACTATTGCCTTTCGATATTATCTTATCAATCTCGTTGCGAAATAAACATGTCTTCAAAATAAGTATATTTGCATAAGAAATGATATGATTAACTTTTTTCATATTTGGTTTTTCTTCGCATTCAAGCTCTTCCCTTAGCTAATAGAAAAAAAAAATTGTTAAAAGCATTTGATAATTTCAAAATTTAAGAAGTGGAAGGCTCAATAAGCTTCCTAGATGAATGATCGCCAAGCTTCCTTAAAAAACTTGATTAATATTTTCTTTTCTTTGAGAAACTTGATTATTTTTATCTTTTATTTTTTTCCCATCGATCTATTCTTTACTAGAGTTCTTGTTACTATTTTCTCATCCAAACTTATTTAGAAATCTTCATACATTCATGTGCATTTAAATAATTATTGAGACTGTGCCGAAATATATTATATTTAATACATTTAAAAGGAATATAAAAAGTTTCAATCCAAATAACATAAGATTCTTTATATCTTAAATTTATAGAAAACGATTTCGGGATCTCATTGTTAGCTTGTACCTCAATGCAAATTTGAACAAAAGTTAGTTTACTCCCATAGCGTGTTGATTCATTAATATCCAAAGCCTTATCAAGGACACTTGCCAAATATTTCGTTCCCTCTTTTGTCTACAATTATTAAGCGGCACATTATATAAATTTACTCATAACGAAACTTTTGAAAATTCACTTTTAGAAAACGACATTCTCAGTTTTTATTTTTTCAGAACAACGTATCTTCCTCTACAATGGTATGGCCCATTTTCACGAATCTCATTAAGGATCTCTTCTTTCTTAAACTTGAAAATAAAGCATTCATTCTCAATTGATATAATATATTCAATAGTATATTTCTATATTCTTTTGACTCAAGTTTTAACATAATAGAATGATACCCGTTTCTCAAAAAAATAATTGATCAAAACATAATCCTAATGAGAATGATCAAGCTTGGAAATATATGAAGGAATGGTATACATGCTCTTCATTATTGGGTCAACATTATATTTCATGATTTTATGTCTTGATTTATCTATTGATATTTTTTTCACAAATAGTAGATTTCCAATAGAATGGTGTAATCACCATACCTACATTTGTGCCATTCTTATTAGGTTCTTTTGGAAAAAAGTTTGATGGAGTATTTTAAGTATTAAATTTCTCTGCGGTTATATCGAATTGTGAGGGAGTTAAAATTTTGTATGAATAATTATTCACATAAATACAATTGTTTTCAGTATTGACCTTATTCAGTACGCTTAGGTACTCCGATGCTATATTTTGTCAAAATCAAAAATGAAATTTGATTTAAGCCTTAAAAAAACAAAATTTTGGTCTAATAGGAAATTTGGGGACTACAAAATCGAGTGGAGCCACAAATTGTTGTATTTCCAACTTTCCCAACAACTTGAACAAAAAAATCTCTTAAAGAGATTCTCATGGATAAAATTTTAAATTTTCTTGAAATTTTTTTTCCATCTACAATATCTTAATGGAGCAAAAATTTAAGAAAAAGCAAAAGACAAAATGGAGGTTCAGTTTATGCTCTAAAGTTGCAGAGCGATTTAGCCCAAACCTGATACCCACCGATTACCAAATCCCCAACCAATTACCAAACCAATCGATTTCAAAAAACCTCCCAAACCAGGGCAAATTATCCAGAAGCAAACTCAAACCCTAGCGCAAGCAAATAGCCAGAAGAGAATGCTGAAAGTAACTCACCGGATTAGAGCGACGGTGGATGGACTTGCTCGGGGCGACGATGGTTCCTCTTAAAAATTTGTCCGCGCCGGACGCTAGAATTCGTCTCCTGCTCTTTAGCCTCTGAGTGAAGTACTGAAGAGCTTGATTGAAGTCACCCTGCCTGCAACTCCCGCCCTCTCTCCAGCAACTCCACCGCTTCAGCGACTCTCCGAATCCCTGTCTCCCCTTCTTTCCATCAACTAGCAACTTTAAATTTTCATTTTAAGAGAATTGTATCACTGCGCATTCGAGAATCATACATTTATACTTTATATACATAGATTATTAGGGTTTTAGGAGGAGATTGGAGATGGCAGCAGTTGCTCCTAGCGCTTCATGGATCCCTGAAGACGATCTCTTGTTGAAGAACGCTATCGAGGTACGAGAAATTGAACTCTTATTCGTAAATCGTAATTCGTAAAGCACTCTCATTCGTTTTCTACTGTTATCTTCTAGCCAAAAGTTGCTGATCTCTTTGGGAATTCGCTTCAGATTGCGCTTGAATTCCCCAAATTAGCTAAAATTTGGCGAGCCCTAACTCTTTGAAGTCAGGAACTGATTGATCTTGTATCGTTGTTGTTTAATATCAACCACTACTCAGAAATTTATTTGCTTTAGCGAAACACGACGACCTGTAGCTTTTGTTTAGGGAATTCGATGAGTTATGGTTTACTAGCCTTGAGCAGTGGTTTTCTATATAAGATATCTTCAGAGTATTGGAAGCCCAATCGCATGTTACCTGGGAAGCAGATTGTTTTGGCCCAAGGAACATGAACGAGAATGTGGTTCACGTGTGCCCTAAATTGTGGTAAGATAGGGGTAGACTTCTGTGGATAATGTTTGGTCTGATGAGTGTTTGGGAGAATAGAGGCATTCATTTTAGCTTAGAAGTCACCGGAGATAGAGGAGGTCAAAGTTGGCGGCCTTAGGGACGAAGATGGCAGTAAGGACCAAAAGATAAAGTGCACTGACATTGAATGGAGAGCATTTATTTTTAAAGATAGAATATGTTGATCTTTATAATTGACACGTGCCTTAGGGAAGACACGAAGAAAGAATACAAAAGGCCCACGCCAAAGAAGGGAGTGAAAGAGGCTCACGCTATCACACTTCGCAAGCCTGCCACTCCTAATGCTAAAGTGAAACGGCCAATAGAAACAGAGGCAAGCGACCAGAAATGCTGAAATACTATGCTTGCACTTAGACGAAAGGCATGGACGGAAGAGGGAGGTCAGTACTCCTTTTCTCACCCACAAACAGATTAATTGATGGATAGAGATTCATCATGCGACGAATATGCAACTTCAGAGTCTCTTTGGACATGAATTATTAGCTTCGATAACATCAACTCATCTTGCAACTCATTTCTCCACTGCAGTTTGAGGGAGGGACACCACTGCCTACTCTAACACAAATTATATGCATCGAAGTAAGGTGATTGGCCTGATTTGAAGAGGGAAGAGAAAGAATTTTCTTAATGACCTTAGTAAGGAAGAGAGGCGGAGTGATTTCGATGGTGGTGATTATTTGTAATAAATGAGAAACGCTCTTTATATAGGATGAACGGGCAAAGGGAGATAATTTGCATGTACGGCGAGACTTTTCTTTTTTGGTTTGACTTTTCCAAGGTTTGACCATTGTTGGTTGACCAACATCCCCATGATATGTACTTCAGTGTCAGAATGTTCAAGCCTCTTTTTGTCCTAAGGCGGTCAAGGTGGGGCCAATCTCATAAAAGTGGTTTGGCCATGCAATTTTGACGATCCTAACTCTAATCTCCATTCCACTTATCCTCCTGGTGATCCCGAGTGGATCTCTACGTCCTACTCCCAACCTGGGATGTTAATGTGAGGTTACTAACATGTCTTGCCCCCTGGAAGGAGTGAAGTCGTTGGTACGATTGCGCCGCTTTTGTGTTATCTATCCAAAGCTTCTATAAATTATAATATTGGAATGTACGTATTTTAAAAGATAAGTATCTTATAAAATAGCATATTATTTTCAACTACTCATGTAAAACACAATTCTAAGAAGCATTATAACCAGTTTTCTTACTTACACTTCCTTTTTATTTTAGTTTATTATGCTTGATTTTTTCTTAAACACAAATATTAAGGAAAGAAGTAAGAAAAACATAAGAAAACTAGTTATAATATTGGAATGTACGTATTTTAAAAGATAAGTATCTCATAAAATAGCATATTATTTTAAACTACTTATGTAAAACACAATTCTAAAAAGCATTATAACCAATTTTCTTATTTACACTTCCTTTTTATTTTAGTTTATTATGTTTGATTTTTTCTTAAACACAAATATTAAGGAAATAAATAACAAAAACTTAAAGAAAATTGGTTATAATATTGGAATGTACGTATTTTAAAAGATATCTCATAAAATAGCATATTATTTTAAACTACTCATGTAAAACACAATTCTAGGAAGCATTATAACCAATTTTCTTACTTACACTTCATTTTTATTTTAGTTTATTATGCTTGATTTTTTCTTAAACACAAATATTAAGGAAATAAATAAGAAAAACTTAAGAATCGCTTTTGAACGTTAAATCTATCGTCTTGGAAAGAAGGTGCACCATGGTTTGGACTTGCGTTCTGAAACGTAAGTCACTAAGGAGTTAGTGTTTTTTGGTAACGCAGGCCCAATCACGAGATAGATGTGAATAATTCCAAAATACTGTTAGATGTAATGGTAACTGTTAAAACTTTGATTTTTGTTTTCTAAAACCTTTTCTCCAAGTGAATTGTTTTTGTGTTGCTTCTCATAAATTTTTTAACATAAATATAAAGTCCTACTTTTCTACGCAAGAACATCGTCCTCGGAGTGGAGATGTTAGTAAATATTGAACTGCAGTACAATTACATTCTGCTTACTAAATCGTACAATTACATTCTGCTTACTAAAGCTTTATGCATAGAAACCCTAGAAAAGTGCAGCTGTCTTCCTGAAGGGAAGATTTCCACCACCAAAAATCAAATGGGGACTATTGGAAAGACACTGTAATATTGTTTTTCACCATTTTCCTCGATTTCCTTGTTTGTCTATCAGTTATTTTCTGGAAAAATGTGATTTCCAATCAGTCTTGTAAGACGGATAGGGCTGCATAGCTAAAAGTTCAAATATTACTGCCTTTGCCATAATTTTCCTTAAATTCTGTGCTTCTCACTTAATTTACACTTCCCACATTGTGTATTTTTAGTTTATATAATTTTGGCATTTCCTTTGTTGTTGTTATTACTGTTTTTGTTATTGAGCCAAAAAAATCCTGTTTTTCTTTACTGAAGAATTGAATGGAGTGGCATATGGGGCTAACAAGGAAAATGGGAAGGGAGAGAGAGAGTCTTTAAATATTTTGCAGTTTGTCTGAATGTTTGCTTGGTCATTTCTTTTTTGATTACCGAGAGTATAATGATTTCCTCTTTCTGATTCTTTTTTGCTTTGTGTTACCTAATACCTTGGATCTATTGATACATTTCTTCGTGCTCTTTCTGCAGGCAGGTGCTTCTTTGGAAGCACTCGCTAAAGGGGCAGTGCAATTTTCTCGCAAATTCACCTTTAATGAATTGCAAGATCGATGGTATTCTTTGCTTTATGATCCTGATATTTCAGCTCAATCTTCTGCTCTCATGGGTGAGCTTCAAGGTTCTACTTCCAATCTCTCATCAGAGCTCAATAGATCAGACAAAGCAAGACAAAGTAAAACGGTTCATGAAAAGAGGAAAGTTGGAAGCATTCGTAAACATTATTATGCCATGCGAAAGAGAATTCGAAATGATTTTTTTAGCTCTGCTGATCTATCTTTTCTTTCTGAACCCAATCTTCACAACTGTAGTGGAAATGGGGGTGATTTTCACGAACATGTACCCCTTGGTAATGGGCCTCCTGTTGGCAATTGTATGCCAAACCATTTTGGTATTCCGGAAACAAATTTTGATATCCGTCATCATGCTTTTCCACAGACAATGATGGGCATAGTTGCCACTAATGATCATGCCACTAATATTGGCGATGCATTTCATTCTGAAGGCCTGAACTCGCTTGCAGATAGTCATATTAGTAGAGTTGCAAGGAAGGATTGCTTACACGAAATTCCCAAGGCTGTTTCCTCCTTGTTGGTCCAAGATTCGCTAAGAAATAATGGAGGAGGTTCTTTTCAGCAGAGTAGCTCGCACGAAGATGTTCCTCATAATCTTGAAAATAATTTGGTAGACCTTGGGAAATGCTCAGCTGTTGAGGAAATGGGGTTATCACAACCACTGACAGATACCAAACTATTTGAGACTGATGACTCAGATGCAAAACCCTTGTCTACCTTTGATTCAACGAATAACAACCTCCAAAATGCGTGCTCTGAATTGGGAGGCACACAGCACTTAAATTCCCCCAATTCTGATGGTAGTACTTCATTCCATACAATGGGATTTTCACCTGTGTTGCCTAATATGCCTCTCTGGAAGGCAATGGAGGATATCTCAGCACCTGGTATGCCAGTCAATGTGATCCCCTGCGATAAAATACGGGTTGCAGAAAATATTTCAGCACTTCCTGATAACGATGATAGTAAGCATGAAAGTTCTTCAGGACGTGATATTATTCATTCAGGGCCTATGTTGGAAGACAGACAAAATAGTGATGGTTTTGTTAATCCAACTGCTATGTCAGATGGTGAATTTGCAGATCTCTCAGAATCACTTTTGGACTTCTCAAATGATGATGGGATTCTCTTCATGGATGTGGATGGGAAAGACACAACGGATAAGCCCTGTTATGATAGTTCATTGCTGCTGAGTACTGCTATGGATGCTAATGAAGTTGACGCACCCAAAATTGAACCCAAGAACGTGATTGTTTCAAATACTGGCCCTTCAACTGCTAGCTGCGCTTATCCAGCAGATTCAGAAATTATCACTTCGCGATTACATTGCGTTCACGGTGATCAACGAAGTGTTTCTCAAGCAGGGGTTAATATGCCAACTCCATCGGTCTTCACTTCCAAGCCTCTTGAGCTTAATACCGGCAACACCTACTGTACGTTGAACACTGAAGACCCAGAGATCCCATGCAATGATGATATTTTCTTGCTTATCCATCCAGCTGCATCACTTGCCTTTTCTGTAACAAGACCAATTACCGTAGATGCTATTGATCCTTCATCCTCTGGAAATGAGAAGGATACTGGACAGGGATTAAATTTCCTGAAGAAAGGAGAAGATTCTGCACATTTTTTTATGCCATCACAGATGGTTGGACAGTACATGTTGCCAGCAACGGGTCCAAAACATGCACTTGCCGGTTGCACTGTTAAAACTGAGTTGCCTGATTCTATCTGTATGTCTTTGGCACCCAGACATGCTAACAAGGCCATTGGAGATTCTCAATGCAAATCAGCACACACAACTCCAAATGCCGCAGTGGGTGGAAAGCTGGAGAACGATGTCACAAAAATTGAATTTGGGGTATTCTGTTTTCGATAGCAGTGACTGTTTCTTTCCTAGAACAGCCTATTAATGGTTATGGACACTATGGTTATGTTAAATTCTTTCTGAATTTGGCTCTTTGTGCAAACAGGTAGTAGACACCCCAGGCACTTTAGGGGAAATGACATTACACGCAGCAGAAGGTTCTCTTGAAATAACTCTTGCAGAATCAGTGGTAAATCCCTTGGTATCTGATCAGGAAGAACCTGAGAGTGACAATGATGTTCCGCACTTTTCCGATATTGAGGCTATGGTAAATCTTTGGAGTTTTGTTTGAGAGGTCTGATTCTTATATACGAGTCATTACAAGATTTTTGGTTTTCTGATTCTTGATGTTTCTTTTCAGGTGCTTGAAATGGACTTAGGCACATATGATCAAGATTCGTGTTTTACTAGGCAAGGTAATTAAGGTTACCTTTAGCTGATAGAAAATAGTGCTTACCATCTGCTCATGGTTCATTTCAAATGCACTTTTTCAGATATGGATGATTAATCTTTTATCAAAGTTATCTGACTTAGAAATTTTAAGTCTTTTAAATTCATTTAAATAGTCAACTAGTTAATGGTGAGATTAGTTGGTTATGCACAATATATATTTAAGACGTCAACGATAACTGATGGTGGATACCAATTGCTTAGATACCATAACGAATCTACTTTGTTGATTAAATGTCGTGATAATATATTATTATAGAAATGGTTATTTAACCAAGTGAAGTAAGGTTCTTATTTGTAACACATAACAAGCCCATACATAAATTATATGCCATATTGGTAGTTTAATATAGTTTTCGTTGTGTGATTTGGAGATTACGGGTTCGAGATATGGAAACAATTTTTTGCGAATGCAAGACAAGGCTACGTACTATAGACATATCGTGGTTTGCCCTCATTCTCGGACCCTGTATACATTGCACCGGACTGCCAATTGGTAGTTTAGTATAGTCACTTTGAGTTGATTTTGTAACCTGAAATTATGCAGTTTCAAAGTATCAACACGAGGATTCTAAGAGGAAAATCATACGGTTGGAACAATGTGCTCAATCTTCTCTCCAAAGAACCATGGCATCTCAAGGCGCATTGGCAATCTTGTATGGCCGTCGTTCGAAACATTTTATTAGGAAAAATGAGGTACCTACTCTAAATTGTGACATTTGAACTATATTTGTTAGTTTTCAAGTGCAATTCATCATGGATTAACCACATTTTATACAATGTTTTTGTTAATTTGACATATTAGAAGAATAAGAGAGTTTAATCTAAAGGGTTAGTTTCTCTAACCATTTATATTAAAATATATTGTACCATTTATATAAATAACTCTCAACACTTCTCCTCGAGCTGGTATACATATATCACATGTACCTAGCTTGGTACAAATGAATTTCACTCGTGAACCACACAACAGTTTGGTGAATAAATCGGCTAACTGATCCATTGACTTTACATGGCTTGTACGAATCATATTTTGTAACAGTTTTTCTCGAATAAAGTGACAATCATTCTCAATATGTTTTGTTTTCTCATGAAATACTAGATTAGATGCGATGTGAACTGCTGCTTGATTATCACATAACAAATTCATAGGACGATAATGTTGAAATCCAAGTTCTTCTAGCATATGCTTTAACCAAATCAACTCACAGGTGGTATATGCCATAGCTATGTATTTTGACTCAGCACTAGATCGAGCAACAATTGTTTGTTTCTTGTTTTTCCATGAGATGAAATTACCCTTAACAAATACGTAATAACCTGTAGTTGACTTTCTATCAGATGGAGATCCAGTCCAATTTGTATCTGTATATCTTTCGATTTGAGTATGTCTATAATTCTGATATAGGAAATCACGACCTGATGCACTTTTAAGATATATTAAAATACGCATAATAGCATTCCAATGACAATTCTTTAGAGTATCTAAAAACTGACTGACAACACTAACTGTAAACGAAATGTCTAGTCTAGTAACAGTCAAATAATTCAACTTTTCAACCAATCGTCGATATTGCCCCAGATCTACTAACAACTCATCTTGATCTACAACTAATTTTGTGTTGGGGTCCATAAGTATATCAATAGGTTTTGATCCTAACATTCCCGTTTCACTCAATAAATCAAGAACGTATTTTCTTTAAGACAAGGAGATACCCTGGCGTGGTCTAACCACTTTATTACTCAAAAAATTTCAACATTTCCATCTCTAGTATGAAATTTGGCTTGTAGAAACTATTTCAATTCTTTAATACCATTATAGTCATAACCTGTGATAACAATGTTGTCTACATACACAATTAACAGTGAGGGAGGTCAAATCTCGAGGAGAGCCACCTGGCATCTACGTGGAATGTCGTACAACGCTATCGGTTCATTTGGCTATCATTCTCCACCTCGGGGTGTTTGCTCTAGCGCGGGAAAAAGGTAGGCTGAGCAGTAGAGGAAGAGGTTTGGTGTCGTACTCTAAGGGACTGCTGTCGAGCTACAGAGAACAGGAGCTCGGCAGATCAGGCTGAGCACCAAAGGGGATGATTTAGTCGAGCTCTGGGAAAGAGGTCCCTAGTCGAGCTCTAGAGGATGAGTTGCTCGGCATCTGTGTGCCAAGCAACACATGTTACAGGACCTCGTAAGCTGAGCCTAAGAGAAGATATGTGGTTATCTGTGCCCGTGATGCGCTTATCAAGTCACAGTATCAGTAAAACTAGTCACAGTATCAGTAAACCTACCTACCAATCCAAGTCCGAGGAGATTATTTGAGTTCATATAATGACTTCTTCAAGAAACACCAAACTTGACTCCTCCTGCGTAACAAAGGCAAGAGGTTGCTTTACATAGATTTTCTCCTGAAGATCACCGTGTAAGAAGCTGATGTAAAGGCCATGCAAACGTGGCTGCGAGTGATATGAAAAGACGAACAGAAGAAATTTTTGCCATTAGTAAGAATATTTTAGAGTAATCAATGCCATACACTTGTGTATATCCTTTTGCCACAAAGCGAGCTTTCAGTCTGTCAACAATATCATTAGAATAAATTTTAACAGCATACACCCAACGACAGCATACAACTGATTTGCTTGAAAGAAGAGACTCTAAATCCCATATATTATTTTGCTTTAATGTAAGTATTTCTTCTTCTATTGTATGCTTCCAACCAGAATGGGAAAGAGCATCTGTATAAGACTTAGGGAAGAGAAATAGATGACAATGCGGCAACAAAAAGTGATAGGAAGGTGATAAATGATCATAAGAAACAAAATTAGAAATAGGATGGGAAGTACATGATCGCTTATCTTTTCGAACGACAATGGGAAGATCAACAACAGATGGTGGAGAATGGGGTTGAGGGTGATCTAGCGGCAAGGAAAGCATGGATGAAGCATGAGAGACAGGTGGAGCAGCCTCGACACGAGTGTGATGAGTGTAAACCTACAGGTCAAGACGACTAAAACGGTCGATAGCAGTACTGGAGGATAAGGGTGGACTAAAGGAAATAAGATTAGGAACAGGAAGAAGAAGATCACATACAAGATCATTTGCAGAGAGTTTCTCAGAATAATATGCAGTAAACTTAAAAGAATGTCAATTCACGACAAACAAAATTTATGAAGAGTAGGGTTATAACACCGATAACCTTTCTAAGCACGGAAGTAGCTTAAGAAAATATATTTAAAAGCTCGAGAATCAAACTTGTCAGTACTTGGAGCAAGATGATGAACAAAACAAACATAGCCAAAAATGCGAGAGGGTAAAACAAACAGAGGCTCCTGTAAAAAAAGAATATAGTGTGGAGTTTGTCCATTAAGAACTGATGAGGGCATACGATTAATTAAATAACAAGTGATAAGGACAACATCACTCTAAAAAGACTTGGGACATTTCTTTGAATTAAGAGGGTCCGGGCAACTTCGATCAAATGTCGATTCTTGCGCTCAGCTACTCCATTTTGTTGTGGAGTGTGAGAGCAAGATGATTGATGGAGGATGCCAGATTCGATCATAAACTGACTAAAGGAATGAGAGAAATATTCTTTAGTATTATCACTGCGCATGATGCGAATAGAAGTATTAAACTGGTCGTTGTCGGCAATGATGGCGGCGGATGTGGATTTGGTTAGGTTGTGTTATGGCGGCAACTGCTAGGGTTTTCTAGTTTTGTTTTTTGTTTCTCTCTCTCTATCTCTCTCTCTCTTAATTTATTAGGAATTTTTACTTTGATACCATGTTAATCCGACATATTAGAAGAATAAGAGAGCTTAACCTAAAGGGTTTGCTCTTCTAACTAATTATATTAAAACCATATTGTACCATTTACATAAATAATTCTCAACAATTTTGATGAGATTTATAGGTTTTCCAATTTTATACTTGCTTAATCGGATGTTCTTCTTGCCAGCTTAAGATTGGTTTATGTTTAAGTTAAATTACAATTTATACTTTGGATTCATATATTCATTTAAGCTTCTCTAAATCAAAGCAGCAGTTGATACAAATCTCTACAAGTTTGCATATGTTACCGTACAAATGAACATAAAACTTGTTATTTAGTATTTGAAGTCGTAAAACCCAATAAAATAATGATGTGGAGAACTAACAGCCGGACATGCTTTCTGTTAAGTAAGCAAGACCAAACACAGGAACTTGATTCATTAGTAAATAATGACATGGATTGTTCTAGTACGATGAAAGGGTACAAAATCGCACTACGTTACATGCCCTAAATTGTGATATGATAGGGGTAGGTTTCTTTATATGAAAATATAAGAAGAAAATATTATCTTTTAAATTCTTCACATAAAGCCTATATATATGAAGCATAATAGCAATATATTTTGACATTTTGTATTGCCAAAGCTATAGTGTCTTTATATTTTAGAGTATTATGTTTGATTTTCTTCATACGGAAAATGTTAACTAAATAAATAGATAGATAAAAAAAGTTTGATGGATTGCTAAATTTACCGTTTTGGAACGAAAGTGTACCATGTTTCGGAATATATGTTCCAAAGCGTAAATTGCTAGGAGATGAGCGTTTTCTAGTAACACAGGTTTGATTATTGTGATTTTTCAAGAGTTGACATGGCATATCTGCTAGGTGCTATTTGTTGCTTGGATAGGTTTGATGCCCATGATGAGAAATTTCAAGCATTCTGAGTTTGGCACCCGAATATTGATTTATATCAGTTGGATGGTTTAAAACTCATCCTGTTGGCCTTGACGTTTTGGGTCCAAACTTGAGGGACGCCCCTTTGTGCATGTACTTTCAAAGGTTAGCTCTGTATCTAACTGAGTGCTTCTTGATGCATGTTGGCTGGTACTACACTTAGAAGCATTACCAAGTTCATTAGCTCATTAGCAAATAAATCGACACTTAGAAGTATTACCAAGTTCATTAGCTCGTTAGCAAATAAAGCTTTCCATATGTGTACCATGGGCTGTGGCAAAAAAACTGCTTTGCTTGGTTGTAATCTATGCCAATAGTAAGCATCGGTTACAATTTAGGTTACCAAATGTTCTCTTCTCGTATTATTTGTTAAGGATGTATATAGTCATTTGTCTTATAACTTGTCTCTGAACATGTAATTTTGAGAAAATATTCGTGATTGTTGACTTTGCACATTTCGTTTGTGCCATTAGTAAGCATTGGTTACAATAGGTTACCAAATGTTCTCTTCTTGTATTGTTTGTTAAGGATGTATATAGTCATTTCTCTTATAACTTACCTCTAAAAATGTAATTTTGAAAAAATATTCGTGATTCTTGACTTCACACATTTTGTTATCCGCAAATTAATTATTTTTTCTTACAAATTTTTAAAACATGTTGGATAATGAGAATGGAGTCTTTTTACTGATCTTGACCAAGATGTGTTGTGTGAGTTTAGCATTGTTTTGATTGGTCTGTTTGCATTTGAGCGCTGATTCATGTACTTGCAATGCGCATCCAACCTTTTCTTTTCTGCTGATTGCTGTTAATTCTCAATGGAACAACTGTTTTGTATTTCAGGTCATACTTGGAAGATCAACAGAGGAAATTGTTGTAGATATTGATTTGGGGAAAGAAGGGCGTGCTAACAAAATATCCAGACGGCAGGTGCAATTTATTCTATAGATCTTTTTGAGTTACTGCTATTGTGTTTATTTTGACCCATGGCGATCAGTGTGAGAAGCGCCTTTGGTAATCTTGTGAGTGGTGCCTTTGGTAATCTTGAAATACAGGCACTACCATGTTTCTCTATGGAGACACTAGCATAATTGTCGAGACTTGCCTCGGTAATGAAAAGATCGTGGTCAAAACATAAGAACTATAAAGTATATCTTTAGCATCACTACATTGTAATCTGTTAGAAGGTCACACTTCAATGGGTCTCCTAGTAAAGGCCTTATGCACGTGTTCTTTATCACATTTTGTTAGAGTTAGGTATTTAACAAATTTGTCCCTTATCTATTCAAAATATGTTTATTTTGTCCCTTATCTATTGATTGAATCTATTTAGTCTCTAAACAAACTAATTTGAATCTATTAGGTCAAATCACTAACAAATGTTGGTCCCATTTTGGGATATTTGCTTATTTATTTATTTAATTTATTTTGTTTATTTTCATCTTTAGTGAATTTTTTTTTTTATATTTTAATCACAATTGTTTATTGTTTAATTCATCCCACTAAGACAAATCGAATAAGCCTATGTTTAGGCTAGCTTTTTTGGGAGGTTTTTTTGCTTAAAAGCCATTTGAAAAGCCTACTTGTTTGGCCTCAGTTGGTTTTTTCTACAAATTTTTATATCTAGTTTTTTACAAAAAAAAGCCAAAAAGCCAAAGATCCTACAAATAAAGCTAGTCCAAACATAGGTTAAGTAAAAAAAAAAAATCAAAAAATAAAAAAGAGTTCAAAAAAGACAAAAGTAAGTCAATATAAACTAATAAGTCATATTTATGTTGATTTTTTTCGTTTCTAGTAAATTTTTTATCATTTGGTCAAATTTTTATCCTTTTCAATTCTTCTCATTAAGGCAAACTGAAAAAGTAAAAAAAAAGTATGTCAAAAAATAGAAAAAGTACAAAAAAGACAAAGATAAATAAAAAATTTCATTGTTAGCCCAAACAAACTTTCATGTTAATAGACGGAAAAATAGTTGTACTAAGCACACAAGTAATAATACCAGAGTAAACAATAGTTGGTTTTTTTTTGGTCTATTAACATAATATCCATTGGTGATTTGATTTTAATAGATTCAAATTGGTTTGTTTACGAATTAAATATATTTAATCAAAAGATCATAGATAAATGAATATATTTTGAATGGTTAAGGGGACAAATGCATTAAAAGTTTCAATTATTTCAAATGAGCCCTACATTTGTTAGTGATTTGACTTAATATATTCAAATTAATCAGATTAGGGACTAAATAGATTCAATTAATAGATGAGGGATGAAGTAAACAAATCTTGAATAGTTAAGGGCACGAATGTATTAAAAATCCTTTGTGTAATAAATACATGTAAGTTGTAGGGTTTTATTCTGCAGCCTGCACCTATTCATTTCAGTCTCACTAATTTTTCTCTTTTTCTCTCTTTTTCACCATTTACATGATCCCAAATCCTTAGTTTACAGCTCAACATACGTGTCATGCCAATGATGGGTTGACAGACTCACTCCATGATATGGCCAAGTGTTCTAACTCAGAATGGTCTTGTCTGCCTGGTAGTTCAATTTCAATTGCTCCTGATGAGAAGAAAGTGCTAACACCTTTATATTACTTCTAATCTACTGATTTGTTGCTCTATTTATTATTGTTCTATTATACAAACAAGCTTCTCCAGCAAGATGCTGAAGCATGTATCCAACAGCAGCAAAGAAAAGTGAATGCTAGGGATATTCCATTAAGACACTGGATTTGTGTGCCAGGAAACCATAACCAAAAAAGATATATAATTTATTTTTACCAACAATGGGAAACACCTTTGTAATGCTGAAATTCTCAAGCAGTATTTTCAGCAGTTCAGTTTTAGTTTTTCAGAAGCACTGTGACTTTATGTGGAAGGTTGAAGGAAATTGGGTTGAACACACACGTGTAGAGTTCAAATGACACATTTCTTTCTAAAATTTAGCGTATTCATGCATTTTACTTAACTTTCAGTGCATCCTTACTTTTATTTGAACTATTTGGACTTGGGGCAGTACATAATGTCCATTCTATCTGCTTAGGCAATTATCAAGATGGAAAGAGATGGATCTTTCTTTTTGAAAAATCTTGGGAAGACTTCAATCGCAGTGAATGGCAAAACAGTTGCTACTGGACAGTCACTGGGTCTTGGTTCAAGTTGTTTGATTGAGGTATGCTACTTTCCCTTTCAATTTTGTATCTTGCCTCCCCTTAGAAGTTCGCATGTTTATTTTGCTCAGGTATTGAGCAGAACTGGTTCACTAATTTCTAATCTGATAAAGGCTTGTTTTTAACAATAGAGTTGTGCAGTACCATGCCAGTCTGTTTTAGATTTTCTGCATGCAGTTGTAATGGCACTGGTTTTGGATATGTCCCTGTCATCACTAGTATTTTCATCATAGCGACACTAGTATTTTCATCATAGCGACAACTCTTGATGTAGTAAGAATGAGGAGTCCTCTACGTTGCCTGCGTGATAGTTCTTTCAGCATCTATTTGTATGCCAATCCAACCTCATTTATTATATGCTTAGAAATTGCCTCAACTGAGTCTAAGCCAACAAGAAGGAATATATCCCCTAAGTGCAGCATTGTTTCATAAAGGGATAGTGGAAAGTTTTAAGTCTATTTTAGTGAAAATCTAATTGTGTATGAATTCTGAAACCTGACGAGGGGTGAAGAAAATCCTTAACAATAACAGACCGCTTGAGCGGTCTATTTGTAGCTCATAGCAGTTTGTACAAAACTGTAGGAGAAACCGAGACAGATGGTTTACCGATCGAGCAGTATTGGGACTGCTCGAGCGGTCTATGCAGGAATAATGTTTTAATTGCTACCTAGGGTTTTACGTAGCTATTATGTTTTGTAACCTAATTCTCTTTTCTAAACCTTTGAAACTCTTGTACTCTCTTTTCTCAATTATCTAGTGAAAGTGTGAGTCCGTGGATGCAGGCACCCATTGCCAAACTAGATAAAATCGTGTGTGCATCTTGTTTGTGGTTAATTGCTTGCTTTTTTATTCGTTATTCTTCTGTGGCTTGATTGCGTGTTCAAGAACGAGACTTAGTGATTTGGATTTGATCGTGTTTTGACTTAAATCTATAACAATTGGTATCAGAGCAAGGTTCGGAGGTTGAAGAATGCAACATGGCAGACGATAGGAAGATCAAGATCGAAAAGTTTAATGGTTCGAACTTTGTCTTCTGGAGGATGAAAATCAAGGATATTCTGCATTAGGACTTGTTTCAACCACTAATTCGGGAGAAACACGGAGAAGATGATGGCATGACGCAGCCCGAGTGGGAGACATTGGATCGAAAGACTAAGGACTGCGTGATTGAGTCTCACACCGTCAGTGATTTCTAATTTCGCGAAAAAGAAGACGACATCAGGACTGTTGGCGTTACTAGAGAAGATGTATGATCAGTCCTTTGCATCGAATAAAGTATACCTGATGAAAAGTTTATTCAACCTGAAGATGGCGGATGATGCCGCCATAGCAGAACATCTCAATGAATTTAATTCTATTGTCAATAAGCTAGAATTTGTTGGAATTAATCTTGATGATGAAATCATAGCCCTAGCTCTCCTGGTCCAATCTACCAGAAAGCTGGAGCGACTTAGTTGTGGCAGTGAGCAACTCCTCGGCATCAACTAAGCTAAAGTCGGAAGATGTTGCCGATTTTATTTTGGGAGAGAAATCATGCTGAAGAACAGCAGGTGCAGGGTCTACACCAGGGTCAGTGTTAAATGCTGAAGGAAGAGCAAGGAAGAATGATAGGAAGAATTAGAAGGTTCGGTGGAACCATGGATCCAAGTCACGGGGAAAATCACAGATTCAGGAGAATTCAGTTGGATTTTAGAATTGTGGACAAAAAGGCAATGTCTTAAGGATTGCAAAACTCTGAGAAAATATCATGCCGACATGAATCAAGGCGGTAAGACAACTTTTAATATTTCAGATGAAAAAAACATAGATGTTTTGATTTGTGCATTGGATTCTAGGACTGATTTATGAATTGTTGACTAAGGAGCGTCATTCCATGCCACTCCTCGCATGAATATCCTTCACGGGTCTATGAGCGTCATTCCATGCGACCCTCGCCGACCACTCGCCTACCTCCGGTGAGCCTCGCCGGACCTCCGGCAGTCCCTTCCAGCGGGTTTTTCTCTCTCTATTTCCCTCACTATATCTGTCTAGTCTGTACAATGGGATGTGGTATGCTGGTTCGATGATGCAATGAGGGTTCCGCACTGTTCTTGGTCATTCTCCCGTGTGGATGTAACTTGTGCTCCGTGGTATTTTTTTGTTTTTGGTCTCCTTGCTGGTAGACAAGGATATCAGAGGCTTCGGTGACCTGCGAACCTCAGGTTGAAACTGGCTGGCAGCGTATCACAGAGGTGTTTTTCTCATCCACACGGTTAGTAGATCGGTGACTTGATGGCGTCAACAGTTAGGCATTATGAAAGAAGAGTGTTTTGAAGTCGCTTCAGGGAATGGAGCTCGATTCCCATTTATTTGATGATCCTCCATCTCAAACCTTAGCAACCTTTCGGACCTGGACCCGGGACGATGCCCAGATATTCAGTCAGCTACTCAATTCAATGGAACCTTCCGTTTAGGCCTTGGTGGCTAACACTGATACTGTACGAGAGATCTGGTTCTCATTGGAGTCAATTTATTCATCCACCAATGATCTCTCCCGTTTATATGACGTTATGAAAGGCTTCTTTCAGTCTCAGCAATCCGAGAAGCCGCTTCAGGATCATTTTCTACAATTCAAGGTTTTGGCAAACGAGTTTGACCGGCTTCTTTCATTCACGAATCAGTTGTCCCAGTTTCAGCAGCAGAGACAACAACTACTGGTGGTGTGCTTCTTGGCCAGTTTGGATTTCGAGTTCGACTCGGTGCGTTCTCAGATTCTTGCCGGGGCAGATATTCCTACTCTTTTCGAGACGTCTCGACGCCTAAGTCGAGCATCTCGTCGGGATGACTCTCGAGGCCCTATTACATCCCCTGTTGAGGCATCTGACCAATCTGCTCTAATAGGTATTCATGGCAACCGCAGCAGTCGAGGCCGCGATCGTGGTAGTGTTAGACCTGGTCGTGGACGAGGTCGTAATGGTGGTCGCAAGACCTGTACATGCCATTATTGCGGGATAATGGGGCACATTCGTAGTGAGTGCCACAAACTTCATGGAAAGCCCCCACTGGTGGCCAATGCTACATTCGATTCCAGCCAGTCAGACTATATCCATCCGAGTTCTCAGGGAGCACCTAGTTCAGCCAGACAAGTTGTGGAGATGACCGCAGCAGAGTACGATCAGTACATGTATGGACAGATTGGACAGAATGCGAGCTCGTCTGAGGTATCGGTAGCCACATTTGCAGGTAATCCTACTGCATGTGTGGCTACTCCCCACACTTGGGTTATAGATTCTGGCGCTTCTGCTCACATGGCTGGATCATCGGGTATTCTCTTTGATTACAAGCCTACTCTTGGTTATGTTGGTGTCTTGGTGGCTAATGGATTTTCACTAGCTGTCAAGGGTTGCGGTGTTGCGACACCAACCTCTGCTCTCTCTCTTATATAATGTCTTGCATACCCCTCATAACTCCTTCAATTTGCTGTCCATCAGTCAAATTACCTCTGATTTGGGTTGTTCAGTGACATTCTTTCATGATTCTTGTATTTTTCAGGATCTTTCTACGAAGTTTTGAAAATTAAAGTTTGGGCTTAGTGGTGCAAAGTTGAAAAATTTTCAAAATTAGTTGTGAGACGTTGAAGTTTTGAGATTTTTACGGTATCAGTCATTTCGTGAGTGATTTGAAGAATATCTCATGTTTCTTTAGTCAAGTCACACGTACTAATTCTACAAAAATTCATTTTGTGTGACTCCACTCAAGATAGCAGTCACGGCTTTACTATTCCAACCTGCATTCTCAAAATTAGCTCCCTCCCATATAGCCACGGACGTAGGGATGGTGTCACCGTCAACAACAATGGTGGGAGACTTATGCCCTTCAACCACGGAAAGCTATATATGTTCGTTAATGGATTTTAGAAAAGTTCTCATTCTTACTTTCCAAAAGGGGTAATTATGGCCGTCAAGGAGGGGTGTGGTCTACCGGTAGAGGCGCCTTTTCTAAGAAAATCTATTTATGCAAATCAGTTAAAGGATCACAAAATTTTTAAAAAAAATTTCTTACTTTGATACCAATTGAAAAACTACGTTTGAAAATTGATTTGCACTAAATTGATTTAATTAAATGAGTCGAACGCTGCAAAATAAGCTAAACCAAACAATCACATAAGCTGAAAATAAAGCAATCACAATCATACAGGGAGACGACGATTTTTACGTGAAAAACTCCAAATCGGGTAAAACCTGCAAGACAACTCTAGATCTAGAAAATCAAACACTATAATATCGTTGGTTACAAGAGAATCTTACAATCTGACGTTGAATCCACACCCAAATGTTTGAAAGCCTACTCCTGTCGAATTCACGTGCACCAACTCTGTGCTTGACTGCTACTGGAAACTACCACCGAACTTCAGATACTGACAGATTTTTTCACCAAACTTCAAACACTTGATAATTCTCTCAAGCAACTCCACGGACAGGAGCAAATTGTTGAAAATTTGATTGGCTTGATGAAGTTCTTGAATGTGTGGAAGCTAAACGATTATCAAGTTTGTTGATTGGCTTACGAGTATGTTGAATCAACTTGAGAAGGCTCCTAATCGGCTAGGATTTCAATATAAACATAGGAGACCCTTGAAACTGAAACCCTGGTAGCCTATTTATACAACACCTCAAAAATTCTAGCTGATATCACAACTTAAAGTTTGTTTACGTTACAGTCCGCTTGATTGGTCAAGTTAAGCTCACAGTACTTTTTTTCAATTTCATTTCGGTGCAAAGTCATAGCAAAATAGATGCAGAAAGAGCTCCTATTGACCGCTCGATGGACCGTTCGATCAGTTGATCGACCGATCTGACAATGTTTGCCAAATAAACACATACACAAACCAAGTGTCAAATATCACAGAATAAAATATAAATATTTTAAATGACAAATTGTCACAGATTTTTCAAATAAGAAAAAACGAATTTAGACCAAGGCAAAAATTCCTAGCAAGCATTTTTTTTAAAAAAAAAAGACGAATAAAAAAAATTGAGGTGCTTAGAATAATTTTTTATAGTAATTTTTTTTCTTTTTTGCTTTTTATTAAAATGTCTAATATACCCTTTGTGCTTTTAAGTTGTATTGTTTGGCATATTAGCATAGTTTTTTTTGTTTTTATGAGGAGGGTCGACTTTTTTAATTGAAGGTATTATAGTAATTTTAGTTCAAAAAAAGTGAAGGTGTTTGGGACGTGTATAGGCTTTTTCTCTTGGATTAAGAGACGAAAATAAAGTTAGTTGGCTTTTTTGAAAAACCAAACAATATGGCTTAAAAGTTGGTTTTTTTTTTATTAATTAAAAAGGCAGCTTTTTTGGGATCCCAAATAGGCCCTGAAGCTCTCTTTGGAATGGTGTGATATTCTAGTTTTAGAACCTGATGCTTATGACAACCTAGGTGTGATTTCTAGCTTATTCAACTTTTCTCAATTTTGTGCACTTCTACTTTTTAAATTATGCAACTTAATTTAACCAACCATTGTTTGCTCTCTTTAAAATCTCACGTTGTATACCTAATTCATCCCTACTTCAATCCCAAACTATAACACAACCTGCCTTGATTTTGATTTTTCCATGAACTTAATTGCTGGAATAACCATTTGCAAACTCAATTGTAGCGCCTTATGTCAGACGTACCAACAAGAAATCGCCATCAAATTGCAATTGTTGGTCCTTAACTTACAATAGAAACATTTTTAACATTGAATGTCACAAAATCATGAAACATTTGCGTTAAATGTAAGGTATGTGGGTGAAACATCCCAACTTCTTACACATTTTAGGGCATTCATGGAATCGGCCAGCTTGCCATTCTTTTGACACATTTCTTTTCCCAGAAAGTTGTTTTAAACAGACTGCAAATCTGAAGAAAAAAAGAGGATATCTTGGTGACATCTTTGATAATGTTGTGACAGGAAAATTCTAATAGTAGATATGGATCAAAAACTTTGGCAAAATTAGGTGATCTGTTAGTAGTTTATTATTATTATATTACTATTATGTTATTATTATCCGGCGTGTGTAGGTGTGATTGTAATAGTGTTCTCTAAATTGATTATAAATAAGAGTTCGCCTACTCATGAGGGTACGACTTTTCATTTATTCTTAACATGGTATCAGAGCCACCGTAAAACCATAACCTCCACGAAACCCTAACCCTAGCCTCCCTCTTCCAGCCACAGCCACCAGCCACAACCACCAGCCACCCACAGTC
>JAOTRH010000001.1:18779180-18794569 GCA_034768845.1 Heliamphora exappendiculata | reverse complement strand
GCACGCATGGAAGGGGGGGGGGGGGGGTTGGGGAATGAAAGGTATAACAATAACACCGTCATCCCAAACAATAACAATATTGTCCGCTTTGGATTAAGTCATCACATGTTTGAAGAAAATGGTTGCAGGAAAAAACCTGTGTAATGCTTAAAGTATTATCTGTTATCAGCCGATCCCAAGTCCAGAGAAAGGAGGAGGATTATGCGCTAGATAGCTGACATCCAACACGTTAAAAAAAACAGTCAAATCTCTACGAACATGAATCCAATGAATTTATGGCGTAAAAATATTCATGTAGTCGATCCTAATTGATTGGAACAAAGGCTTAATTTGGTTGCAGGAAAGGACCTGAACTCTAGAAACTTTTCCTATCCAAGCAACATGGAACAGTAATACTACGTCTCCCTCCCCCCAAGGCCACATCTCCTTGTGTGGTGCACGATGTAGCACTTAATTATCATTATGAAATTTTCATCATAAGATTATGGCCATTAGGCTCTCACGGTTGCAAAACGTATCGTTAATTGGAAGAGATGTAAACTTTGTCTAATTACATAGATCGCTTAAGGAACTTTTCCTATCCAAGAAATATGTGTCGCACTCGAGTTGTGACCCGTTGCGCCATCCTCTTTTTTTGGGAGAGAATAACAAGTTTGATATCTTTAACTTAAATGTAACGGTCCGACAATAAAAGTTTATACTGTGACTCAAGCCTATTTTAAAATTTCGGATTCAATGCATGACATTTGACAAAAGCCAATAAAGGTGTGCCCAAACACTTTTAATCAATTCTATTTTGAAAGACCTGATTTTGATGATAAATCACGTGTTTTGTTTACGAAAACAAGAGATAGGTTTGGCTTCACTGTTATGTGTGAGGAAGTTGTTACATCCCATGTTATCCTTTCGTACTGAATTTTCTAATTTAATGTCATATCTAAATATTTCTACAATTTTTAAAAATATATTGTCCAAAATGTTTTTTGAAAAGAATTTGGATGGAGCAATGAAATGGCTATCTACGTATTCCTTTTTCGTTATTTGAAAAGGGGAGTTGATGGGACTGAACAATGAATAGTGGCTACCTGCATTTCCATACTAGGGATCAGGGTAGGCCGTAGTTTGTGAAAGGTTTGAGAAGATTGATTTGAAAAAGAGTATGACAGTATTGAGCTGTGAATGGCGCCCTATACATCGCCAAAGTGTTTTTTATTTAAAAATGTACCCTATACATCCGCAAATGGAATTAGGGCCGATCACAATTCGCCGGAGTGTTTTTTATTTGAGAATGTACTTTAATTTGGTTAGGAAATATTTGAGTATGGTAACTGCATAAAAATGGATTTTATGATAAAAATAACTATGTAAGAATGAATTTTATGGTACAAGCATTTGGATTAACTGCCTTAAAGAATGAATTACATTATGAAAAGATAAGTTTTAAAATGGGCAGCATAACTGCACCGAAGTGGAAATGAACTACTTTTATGAAAAGATAAGTCTTAAATGGACAACATAACTATGTAAAAATGGAAATGTAATAGTGCGCACTACTGACACGCAGGGGCAAATGTTGTATACTCGTAAGCAGAAATATGAACAAAGGTTTTTAAAAAAATTACATCCTAAAGATATTTCAAAAAATGGAGCAGAACTATGACTTGGCAAAAGTATCTGAGGGTACGCTGGGCATCACTTCATCAGCCTTTTTAGTGTAAGCTTTCAGGTTTCTGATGTGAAAGATCCACCAGAGTAGCAACCACAGAGCATAATCCATCAGAGTGGCTAAAGGAAGAGAGGCTAGAATACCAGTGCGTAGGCAAGATTTCTGTGACGAGAAAACTTTATAGAACGAGAAAGTAGAGAGAGATGGAATGGAAATGTGTGAAATGAGGGGGGGTCACTGGCCTTTATAGGTGCCAGAGATCATTGGGTGTCCTCTTTAGGATGCATGTGCCAATCAAAAGCACATCAAAGCACGAGATGTTGACAGTGGCAATGAACTCATCATATGTTGTCGCGATCGTTTGTGGGCCATTCAACTCAAGCATGGTTTTACGTATTCATTCTGGTTTTGATATGTGGCGCTTGCACTCTTTAAAAAGTGTAAAAACTTTGTTTTCTTCTCAAGAGGTGCACAGATTGCTTGCTTCCAAAACAAGGGTCAACTGTTTCGGTTTACGAATTAATGTTCAGCCTCCGTCACAAAGTGGCCTAAATGGTTCCCCTAGGGGTTTTTCAAAGTTACGAATGCAACAGTGGGCTCAATTTTGTTAAATTTATTCCCCATATTTATGTATGGAATCCTGGTTTAACAGAAAAATTAATTCTTAGATGTGGATCTGACAAAACAAATGAACTTGGATTCATTCGAAATTGGACATGGGAACTAAAGCCTGTGAATGAAGATTTTTAATGGCCTTTGATGTGAAAGTTTCTATTCCGGTCGATGGGACTTGATACAACATTTTTTGAGGCAGTCAATTGACATGGGTGGTCCAAACGACCTCCGATTTATAAGAAATTTGAGTTGTGACCTAAAACCATCGACTGGAGTGTTCCCAAGTATCACTCTCGAGAATTTAGTTTTTCATAGTGATAGTGAGATTTCTAGTCAAAATATAAGACTGTGTGAAACCCAAATCTGACTAGAAGACTGAAAATGGTGCGTGGGTGCAAAGTAAGCAATGCCATGGTGGTTATGCATATGAATTGAGTTGTAAAGTAGTAATTTAAGGTTAAAAGAGAAGAGAAATAAGAAGAGAGAAGAACATTATTATGAAAAAACAATGAGGTTAATTATAACGTTCACACCACATCAATATGTATACAAGACTTAAGAGACATCACAATAATTATAAAACGGTCCCAACAGATATAAGTAATTATCTAACACTCCCCTCAGCAACGCCGTTTTATTGAGATGTGTGTGCACAACTGGTCTGATGAATAATACCACGATCAACACAAAAAACATTAACAGAAGGCTGCATATTTTATATTCTAAAGTATTATCAGATCAAAGAATCTTAATACGTTTGCCAAATTGAATAAAAAATTCATTATAAAACGTGGAAAGAACAAAAGATAACTTAGATCATTGTTTCAACAAAAATAACTAGGTCATATGAGTGCAATCATCAACAAAAATAATAAAATAACAGTATCTATTAGTACTCATAATACGAGATGGACCCCAAATGTCTGTATGGACGACATCAAAGTACTCAGACTAACGACTAATACTACTACGATGACAGGAACTACGGTGATGTTTCCTAACTGACAAGTTTCACAATAAAAAACAGACTCATGACTCAAACCAGGAATGGCTAACTTAAGTTTAGCCACAAACGGATGACCTAAATGAAAGTGCCATTGAAGAGGAAAAACCGTTGCACTCAAGGCAGATGAAGTGCGAGAATTAGAATCAAGAAAATAAAGTCCATTCTTCTTATGCTCGAATTAATCATCTTTTTGGTCTTGAGGTCCTAAAAGACACAAGAAATAGAAAAAAAAGTTACTAAACAATGTAAAACTTTAGTTAACTGACTAACAGGAAAAAAAAATTGAAGGAAAAATGAGGGACATACAGACTGAAGGTAAAGTAAAAGGAGACGGATTGAGAACACCTTGACCGTGGACAGGTCCAGACGAACCATTTGCTAAGACAATATGATGCTCGATAAAAGTCAAATTATAAAAAATAAAAAAAATTACTAGACATATGAGAGCTGGCATCAGAGTCGAGAACCCAAGATGGAAGTGTAATGGCAGCGTAGGTAATATTACCTAAATTGGCTAACGTGACAGTGGAAGATGAAGGCAGAACAATGCGCAATGTCTGATCGAACTCGCTAAGTGTAGCAGTAAAGGCATCATTAGAACTAGAAGGAAGCACCTAGCTAGAGGGCCCAGATAACAACTGAGATGAGGCCGAAGAGGAGCTATCAGTAACCTAATGGACATCATCTGGTTTGCCATACTTGACCCAACGATAAGGCTTAGCCTGTGTTTGGCCTGGCTTTTAAGCTTGGCTTTTTGGCTTAAAAACCATAAAAAAACCAACTGGTTTGGCTTAAGTGGCTTTTTTTCACTTTTTTTCCATTTTTCCTACATGATTTGACACCTACTTTTTTTTTATTTTTTTCAAAAAAGCCTAAAAGCCACTAAAACACAGGCTTAGTATAATTTGGAGGATTACAGAAGTCACATTTCTTATCTCCACGGGAGCTACCACGACCACCAACGTGAGATACACCATGAGAGCCTCGACCCCCATGACCACCCCGACTATGTCCTTGGAAATTACCACAGCCACCACTATTGGCAACTAATGCAAATGATTAAAAAACAGAAAAATGACCGGACGTAGCCGATGACTGACCCAAATAAGAACGCAATAAGCGAGAATAGGCATTAGCCGCAGTAAGTAAGATCTCGCTAGCAAGGATCTGATCTTTAAAAGCACGAAAATCAGGATCCAACCCAGATAATGAAGAGGCGATCATGAAATCCTCCCAATGTCGTTTTTGTTGGTATACATCGGTAGTGAAGGGAAACAATTGATCCAACAAACTCTTAAGCTAACTATAGTACTTAGATAGAGGTTTCCCAAATTGCTTGGGTGTGAAGATCTGCTCATATAGCTCATATACCCGTGAAACATTACTCTGTTTCGAAAAGAAATCAGCAAGGGAGTCCCAAATCTGTTTGGAAAGTATTATAAAATTCCACTCTTGTAGCAATATGAGGTTCCAAATTGTGCCACAACCATCCCATAACAATAGAATCGATAGTCTCCTATGTAGAGAAATTAGGATCACAATTGGTTAGAGGAGAATCCATGATTTATGTTAATCGTTGCTTGCCTTCAAGAAAAACTTTAAATACATGCGCCCAGGCTAAATAATTAAAACCATTTAGCCATGTAGAGGTCACATATCTAGGCAGATCATCATTGTCAAGATTAAGAGGTTTGACGTCAACCATCATAAAAAGATTCCAAGACAACCCAAACAAGAACCAATAACCAAATGTAATATAGATTGAAGCAATAAACTGAAGACAAACAAACCGATAGTAGGTAGGCAGCAAAAAAGGAACTTGGAGCAAGAACAATCTAAAGAAGAACAAAGCACGCAGCTACCGCAGCAAAGGGGGCCCAAAACCCGAGAAGCCAACGAAACCAAGTACAAACATGATCGAAACCAGCGATTCACTTTGAATCAAAAGAAATAAGGCCCAAATCAAGTCTTTGAATACCGAAAAAGGGATCTAAGATGAAAACGATAGAAGTTGGCAACCAAAAATGGAAAGTCAGCGCCTAAGGTTTTGCCGCCGCCATTGTGGAAACTCGAATCCTTGTCAATGGAGTTCAAATCACCCAATCGATGTCTAAGAAGCCTTGTAGAGATTATTTTCGTACCCATTGAAGAGATTTGAACAACCGAAAAACTAATATGGAACTTCAATCAACGAATCGCGATCTAGGGTTTCAAAATTCCAAAAATCAGTCAATAATCCGAAATACCCATCAGATGACTTCAAAAAGTTTCACAAAAATCACTATAAATCTTAGGTGGTGCTGACGAGTCGATCGAAGTAGATGACGGCAACGTCGGTCCCTACAGATGATGACGTCATGCTGACGTCATTTGTACGAGGCTGACGTCAGCCCTTATAGTTTACCACGAATCAAGTCTTAGATGTTCCCGACGTGTTCTAGAGTGAGATCAAAAGGCTTTGATACGAAGCTGAGTTGTAAAGTAGCGATTTAGGATTAAAGAAGAAGAAGAAGATAAAAGAGCAGAAAAGAATATTATTATGAAAAAATAATGAAGCTTAATTATAACTTCTACACCGTATCAATATTTATAGAAAAAACATCACAATAATTTACAAAACTGCCCTAATAGACATAAGTAATTATCTAACAAGATGCGATGACGTATTAAATGTTTCGATTTAGGTTATTTGTCTGGGGAAAGTATGACGCAGTACCATCCCGGTTTTATGGGTCAATTATTTTGGAACTAATGAGTTTTGGAGTTGATTTGTGAGTTTGAAGGAGTTTTAGGGACTTTTTCATGTCTTGCACTTGTTGATTGATTCTGTCTGTATTTGTAGACGAGGCTCGAAGGTGGGGAAAAATAGGTTATCGACAACACAGGGCAGCGTGCTACAAAAGGAGTAAGAAGAAATAGCCATGCTGCCCCCAAAAGAATATAAATCAATACTTGTTTCCTTCATATTGGGAAGAATGCGCATTATTATGTAACCAATAGCACAATATTTCCCTTCAAGTATCGTTTACAGAAAAGTTATTAATCATTCACATATGACTACATACAATCCAATAGAATATGCATGTGTTAGACAACCATGTGCTAGAGCTCAGAGAGATGTGTATGGAGTAGACTAGGTTTAGCTTAAATGCATCAAAAAAAAACTCTTCCTATTCACTTCATGTAGCCAAAAGTAAACTGATAACATATATGGTTGCTGTCCAATAGGATTCTACCATTCTTAAAAAGATTCTAAGATTCTTATCTAGTGCATTGCATATGTTGAGTACCTGGCACGGAAAGCAACTCCCAGCATCCAATCATTTGTAGAATAAGCATTCACAAATCTCCCGGCCACAACCTGCAAAACAGCATGAAGCAACTTCTAAACATTAACAGAGAGTTGGGATTGTTGGCATAAGAAACAGCCAAGTAGGTGCTTCAAACAAAAGATCAAAGGAATGGAAAAGATAAAAATAGGACTCCAACAACCTTTCTAGCTGCTTCCCAGTTCTCATCTTTAATTGAGATAGGTGCCCCAAGAAGAACAACTCTTTCTACGAGTTCAGCTGCCAAATTCAGCAGAGGTGCATCAGGTCATTCAAGCAGGCCAAACAAATGATAAAAGGAGAATTTTTTACGACTGGTACCAGTTACCATTATGTCCAGTTTCAGCCAAAAACTGGAGACACTTAAAAATCACTCGTGCTCCAAGTGAAAAACCCATTAGTGTCACAGGCCTGAAAATTTTGTGAGCAACTAATAGTAATTGGATATGCTACACAAAGTTAACATTCAAGACAATGAAGCAAGAAAGATCATGATTTGAAAAGCTTTTGTCTACCGTTGCCCTTGCAATCCTTTAAGTAACACTTCAGCGAGCAGCTTTCCCGCCTTATCAGATCTACGAAATGTCAAAAGATTTAACACAAAGGATAGTAAGAGTCGGGGCAAGAGAAAGGGAAAACGTAGTCCTTCCCAAACAGTACCCCCCTTTCAAAGTGAGATCCAACCAAATGATCCCACAAATCAGATAGTGAATCCTTAAAATATAAGGTTGGGTTTCATATTACTGTAAATTAATACTGAATTGGATTTACATAACTGATCAGTTATGACCTTCAAATTTCCATTTTGAAGAATCTTGCAAGCACAGACTTTTCAATTTTTAACCAAGTATTCACCTTTGCCACAAGAACATTATTATAGTGCATGCACATATTTGGTACCCTCTTTTTCAATGCCACTACATGATTGCAGGCTATATAAAATTAGACAAGATCATAGAGACAGTTTCTTCCCCTCTACCCTATTGGTCTTCCTCCTCCTGTCAAGTGACAAGACAAACCTGTCCACAGCAATTGTCCATTTGCTGTCAATAAAATCAGTAGCGGCAAATAATGCTGCTGGCCATGCCAGTGCTGCCAAAAGTGTGCTTAATACAGTCATCATGGCACCTTGCTTCATTAACTCCATAGCAACTCCTGCAGCAAGTAGCAACAATGTCAATATTGTTGTTTTCAAAGTGAACCTACATTTAATTACAGCAGTTATGAGGCAGTGATGAATTACTTGACGTAAGCCAGTCCTGAATTGCAGTGCTTACGGCAATCAAATTCTTAGACTCCCACTGCAGTGCATACCTAACAAAATGTCAGGATTTGTAAGAAATGTGAAGGCGGTGGCTTCTCTCTCAAGGGTCCACACTAGGGTTATAAATCGCGATATCGGAAGATGTATCAGCCCCAGTGATACGGCCATTTATCGGCCAATATCGGAGACCCAAAATCCCGATACGTATCAGCTAATACGATACGTAATGGCCTCTATTTAAAACCTTTTTCCGCACCATACAAGTTCTATTTGCAATGAAAAAATTGACTAAATGAAAACCGAAACCAAACAGAAGGGAAATACCAAAAAAAAAACATCATGAATCATGAAGCCAAGCAATGATAGTAGACCCAGTTGCATGATATAACAATCTCCATGCAAGAAAATGGCTTATTACGATCATTTTAAAGTCTGGCGACTTTTTAGAAGACCATTTTAAAGTCTTGGTGTCATGTAAAATTGTTTGAAAATCTCTGCTCCCACCCTTAACCAACTAGACCATAGACACCACAGCACATAATAAAATGAACCTCAGTTTAACAGTTGCTCCTGCTCCTTTGGAAATCCAGGGCAATCCTCCATAGATGGGTTTTAATAGGCAATTAAAGTCTAACATTATTTGCAAGTATTATGAAACCCTGCAGTATTTGGAATATTGCTATAGTTGATTTGGTGGTCTATTGGGTGGATTAATAAAAGCATTTAAAATAGGGACCTGTGGCATGCATTACAAGGTGATAACTAGAATCTTGTAAAGGATAGCAAAAGGTAAGGGAGACCCCTGAATTCTCTCCAATTAGATGAGTGAAGCTACTGACCGATCAGTGAAGATGGAATTCAGAATCAAAGGACACTCAGAAGTGAAAACTAAGAAACAGATTAAAATAAGAAAATTATACCTTCAACTGGTAACTTGAGGAATTATATTTCTATTAAAAAAAATGAATAGCGACTGTTCAAAGCAAAGGAACAAAAGAAATATATACAGGCAACCGCAGAAAGGTTTTTACTGCAATATAGTCAGCAATTTTATTACTCTCGTTCAACATAAAATTACAATCATGCTCAGACCATAAGCTAAACATGACAAACAGCTAACAAAAAACAGAGAATAACTACAAACCAAGCATAGGATACTAAAAGAAAAGAATAAAGAAAACAAATGCCAGAAATAGGTTACATTCAGGCTACCATTGTTAATTTCTCAAAGTAACATGATCAAACTACATCTAGCAGGACAGATATGCATAAATAAATAACTACTAGGAGTGTCCCACTGTGAAAAGGTGGGGAATTAGCAGTGTACCTTTCCAAGTTATCATTTTGTCCTTCCCATGGCTTTACAAAATCTTCCTTCTCAAAAACAAATCCTGATACCAAGATCTCAACTGCAAGTCGCTGACAGAAGAACTTTTAATGAAAATAGATCTTTGAATCCATATTTATTTCAAAGCGAAGCATTTTTCCACGAGGAATAAAAAATGGAAAAGAAAGAAAAATCAGGTTTCTATCTAGCCAGATATTCACATAGGCTCCCAAATAAACAAATTAAGGCAGTGAATCATTTGAAAGATTAAAAGATTAGGAAGAGAGGCTCCTCCAATACCTCCCCTCCCCCCCCCCGGTTTTGGTGTTGGGGGTGGAGGGGGGGAGGTCTCTTAAGTTTGAAAATGGAACCTAAAATACTCACGCCTTGATTGTGATTTTCCCCAGTAGCTTTGAACTCGAATTCATCAACACTTCCAGTTCTCCTAGCCATTTTACTCCCTGTAAGCCCAGCTCCCGCGGCTGGTTTGATCAAATTTTTATAACAAAGGTTATTGTTGTACTGAAGATCATAAAGCATGAAAACATATCTTTTTTACCCCAGCATCCACAAACTACATGTATCAATTCAAAACTAGGACAGAAGCAAATACTACACAATCAATGCCCTTTGGCACTTTCCTCATTTCATCAATTTGTAAACAGTGAGCTTTTAATTAAATGTGAAATAGAAGTCGTGAACAAGACATAGAAATCCAGAATTAAGAACTCTTCACCAAGCATTTGGGATTGTGTTGTATTTCATTCAAATGTTGTGAAAATGGATATCCACCAAAACTATTCGAGATTTGTAAGTGTTTTTTCAAACCAACGAAAAGAAAGACCCCTTCAATGGAGGATTCTTAAAAAACAATTCGAAAAATATAATCTTGGATTCACCTCCAAATGATGCAGCCACCGCAACAGAACCAGCAACAGTTCCTGCAGCACTTGCAGCTGCTGCAAACCCACTTGCTCCTATCACGGGGATGAGAGTGCCCAATGTAGGTGCTAAAGCACCTAAACCCGCAGCAATAGCTGGAGCAGCTAATCCTGTTGCAAAACAAAATATGCAGTCATACTAAAAAACACACATGTTATTAGAAACATGTTTGACAATGGCATTGAAAACGTCAAAAAGCCTAATTTGAGGATCATACCACCAGTAATTGCCAATAAGGTTCCACCGGTTAATGCAGCTGCACCTATTATACCTCCACGTTTCCACTTGACCCAAGACTTTTTTGGTGATTGGGTTTCTTCTTCTTTTGATTGTTCCTCTTTTGTTAAAGCCATTGCAGAGTAAGCAACCATAACCTCGGTGGCTTCCTGCAAACAACAATTTCTCCTTAGGGAGGGTAGAAATCTGGAATTGAAAGAAAGAAATTTTCTAGAGTACGAGATTTCAACAAAAAAAATAAATGCAGGGGTTAAACAATTTTCAATTAGAAAGTCAACAAAAAAAATTCAGACTTTTCATGATTGATATTTTTTTTTCAAAGAACACATTCCGCATAATCTCTCATGCTTCATGTTGAACAGCCAATTCAATCATTCCTCGTACAATCTGTCAGAAAGAGACAAGTGCATATGCATAGCTAAATTGTGCTTTGCAATGCAATAAACTGTTTCATCTTTCCCTTCAGTCTTGTAATATTTATTATAGTTCTCGTAATATTTAGTACTTCACTAAAATTACGATGTTACAAGAAAGGATTGACTAGTTTGATCTCTCCTAGTAGACGGAAGACGCAACAACAACAATTAGCAAGTTACAAATTCTGTCTCCTTGAGACATGTATTTCTAACCTAACCAAACCAAACTAAGCATTTGTCCTAATCAATTGGAGTTGGCTACATAAATCATTTTACGCTATTCTACTATGTTAAGAGCCATATTTTCAGGACATGTATTTCTATTTCTATGAAATTCATAAATGAAGTAGTTAATGGTGGGGTTGCCATTATTCTTTTTGGAGTAACGCATCTTGTATGTGTTCCTAAAAAAGAAAATTTTCCATTTTCAAGGTCTCAAAGGGGCGTGAAAACACATAAGAACTCTTGAATGGAAATGGAAAAGAGATGTAACTCCAGTTCTTTCGGAAATGGTAAGATGTTTGGTGCAAGAAAAGGGGGTCGATCCGTATCATCTTGACTTGGTTCTTACATACAGATCCATCACGTTCCATAGATACTAGATGCTACAAAATTTCTTCCATATTTATCAACATTTGATTGGGTCTACAAGTTTTGTGGCAAATTGCGCTGACAACATATGGGGGAAAAAACAGCAAACAAAACATTAACATGCCTAGAATATAATTGACCTCAAGGGTCAACGTACCATTACATTCCACTTGATATCAAACCAGGTTGTCAGCAACCGCAGAGCTACGCGATGTCGAGCATCATAACCCTTTCTTCTTTTTTTAGAATTTTTGTTATCTTCAGGTATATCTGCAAGACAGGCTGAAAGAAGTTCATACAGAACTGTCACTTTCCTTTGGTAACCAAGCATCAATACCTCCTCTAAGGGTTCTTCATCCATATGACTGCCAGACTGATTAGTTGCCTGTTGAATGCTAATCATTTTGAAATTTGTCTGCTCTGCGGTTTCAAGGTGCATATTTGCTACTTCAGAGATGGATTGCATGTCAGTGGAACATTTCTGCCGACATTCATGTACATAATCACGATGCTTTTCCGTCTTAGACTCAAAATCAGAACGAGTTGTCTCCATGCTTTGTGCCATGGCATCAACAGCTTTCGACAAGGCAAGTTCCCTATCCTTCATTTCTGAGGAAGTATCGCCACTTTCTTCTGACAGTAATCTTAAAAACTGTGACAAGATGAATAATAGAGCTTACCAAGAAAAAAGGACCTGAAACTAAATAAAAAATTACAGTATCTTGATCGCTGAGATGTGTGGATAAGTGTAGGTGGATTGACTCATGATGTTTCCATTGAAATAGAACCCATAGAAGGAAAAGCATTTGCCATTCATTGGTTATTAGTGGCATCCCAAATACAGCATCCTACTTTTTCTTTTTTCACTAAAAGGGATTTGATACATTTTGAAATCAAGAGTATCTCTACTGGAGTAGGTCCACTTATTAAGATGACAAGAATTGTTTTTTATGCACAAGACTGAAGTTTAGTATTCTAAGCCCTACTTCTCCGGGGAAGTATGAAAGTAACCATTTCAGTCTCTACTGAAGAAGACAAATGAAATTGGTTACTTACACGATACTTTCTACAAGTGCATGAATATACCACAATTAAAAAAGAAAATAGAAATATATTTCACTTTGCAACTGCATTGCGCTTTAAAGTTAAATAAGGGTCAGAAAAGCCCTTGTCACAACAAGTACACATATTTCTGCTGCAGTTCTTCATGACACCATCAGACCACACCGCATGTCTTACTGGCCTACGTGTAAAGATCTAATTTGGTATTGTGTGGCATAAGTCAAAACTCAATAATAAACCTGTAATAATTACTGAATTAGAAGTCAGCTTTAAGTTTGATATCATCATAGATGTAGCAAAATCTATAATCATTGTATTGGATAATCAAATATCACAAGTAGCAGCATTTTGTCAAGCTGTGTTAATGAACGTCCAGATCAATATGCATTTGGTATTTGGTCAGAGTGGTATTGCCCCATTTGTGCACCGATTTTTGATCTTTTAATTCCTCATAGAAATCCAAAAAGAACTCAAAAACTCACAAAACAGAAATTAAGAAGTCCACACAATTCAATTTAATTCAAAATACACAATTACCAAATACAATGTAAAATCAACAGCCCTTTTTTCAACTTTGAAATCCTCTATTTCTAAAAGTGATCATTCCAATACTAACGATGCAACTGAAAGTGAAAGATAAAATTTAGCAACCAAGGTGGCATGCTCACAGCATGTATGAATCTATGCAAGACTCTGAGGTGCATTCTTGTGATGATTTTTTCCAAGCATGTGTTCTTCAATGAATATGAAAAAGTGAAAAGATGGAGGACACCTCATGCAGATAGGCCTTTTCATTTCAATTTTTATATATAAAGATATAAAAAAATATAAATGTGTACCGCTCCAATATGATGCTTAGCAGGAGAAGACCCAGAAGTTTCCTCAAGCCCAGTCCACGCCATATTGTCTATCTCTAGGAACCTGTTCGTGACAAAATTGATGGGAACTTTCATTACACCCCCCAAAATGAAAAATCACTTGAAAAATTACTGTTGTTTCCAGAGTTCTGGTTGCAAGAAAAGAAGTTCATAATTTAGAGGTCATTTTAATTTTAAGAAAATGAAAAAGGGCAAATCTCAGGTTGACCCCTTGTGGTATAGGCCATGTGCGGATTACACCTTGATGTTGGGAAATAATCCCATAACTCCCTATGCTTTGTGAACTAAAGTGCACCCTCAAACTCCATTAACGAAACTTGTAAATTGACCTCAATACTTCCACTTTATTCTTCTCACCCTGCCCCCCCACCACACACACACGGTCTGGCTAAATAAATAGAATTTGAAAACCATGATCAAAATCCAGTCCACTTCCACTATAAATCCACCATTGCCACCATTTCAGCCAATCCCTACACCGCCACAACCATCTCCGAAACCCAACATCACCAATTGGTGGCTCAACCCAAGGAGAGAGAGGGAGAGATTGCTAAGCTTCAAACAATTTGGGCTCTCTATTCACAATATATACAGGCGTTTATTTTAGCAACTACTTCACTGAATTCTTGACTTTAAATTTGAATTTTGTGACTTTTGTTTATGGTCAGTGACTTGTTTCTGAATTTTGTTCACTGAATTTTTCTTCTCACTAAGGAAGTTCACTGAATTTTGTTTCTGAGCTTCAAAACCAGTACACCCAGGTCGAACTTCACAGCCTCAAATCCAAAGTAACTTCACAAGTCCCTTCCGTATTCCTTTTGTTTGGATTATTGGGTTGAACTTGAATTCTTCTGTTGATGGGGATTAATGTCGGTTTGGGGTGTTGGCCATTATGGTTAGAGATTTCATGAGGAATAGCTTGCAGTGAAAATAAATCTTGGCATAGCAGCGACAACAATTCAGGTTCCTCAGAGGAGGAAGGGTGGGGTTTTGGAGGTGCCGTGGGCTGGGACGAAAAAGTGGGATAGCGGGCTGGGGTTGAGGCAGTGGGCTGGGGTGGTGGGGTGAAGAGGGGAAGGACTGATAATTTGGAGAGGAGGGAAGGGTAGCTGTGAAGGGAAGGGAAAGAGAGAGTAGGAGAGAGAAACTGTAGAGAGAGGTGAAGCTTAAAAAAGTGGCAGTTTTTGGAAATTCGATAATTTGTAAAGGGTGTTTTTGTCCTAAAAATTAGTTTACTCTCTCCATAGGCGCGACTTATAATTTTTGTTAACTTGGATAAAAGAAATAACAGTGCATTTTAGTCCACAAAATATAGGGAGTTAATGTGATTATTTCTAAACATTTGGGAATCCACACATGGCCTATACCACAAATGGTCAAAATGAAATTTGCCCAAAAACCTAGAATAAGGCAAATAGCTGAGTAGAATCTGGCGGAACAACTGAAAAAGATCCCAGGTCATTGTATTTCAATGAAGATCCCGTGCAGATCTCAATGAACACCACTGAGATTTGTAGTAACGTTTGTTCCCAGGTTATTGTATCCTGTTATAACAGTCTGATTCCTTCTTAAGAAAATAAATATTACTAAGCAGCATACAATCACTAAAGTCATGATCTGTGCCACAACATGAAGGCAATCTAAATTGCCCTAACAAGATTTTATCATGTGTGCTTAGATAAGAAAATAGATTAGATTACATGAATAATAAATAATAAAAAAAATATGCAATGACAAACCAACAGTTCCAAGAAATGAGGGCAACAACTCCAACCTTTTACTATTAGCATATTACTATCAGAATTACTGAACTTCTAGTTGGATAGGGCCATAGGGGGTTCATTTTAACAGGAAGAAAGTCCTTAGATAAATGATAATGTTAACTTTTCATCTCAAGTCATTCATGCAAGCTCCGGATAGACTTCCAAGGGAGGAATCTAAGCGAAGCCTGAATTTGTTGAAGGTCATATGAGAGCAAACAAAATTAAAATAGTTTGACCTGGTTAATTAATAAATATATCTGAAACCAAAATTTATCAGACATGCTCCAAGGCAT
>JAOTRH010000001.1:18746612-18779080 GCA_034768845.1 Heliamphora exappendiculata | reverse complement strand
AAATTTAGAATAATTATTATATAATATATTTTAAACGATTCTGTTCTGTTTTAAACTAGAACCGTGAAATTAAAATCAAGAACCGAACAATATCATATGATTCTTTTTTCGTGAACCAAAACTAGACCAATTAACTAAAAAAATCAAATTGAACCGCCGATTTGGGCCTGTTCGGTCCGAATTTATGGATTAGTCAATTTTTTTGAAAAGCCGCACCATGGAGACCTTAAAAGAAAGTGAATAAAAATAAAAAAATTATACCATATTAGCGGCAGCCTGGGTCCATTAAACAACTCGGCCTATTTTTAAAAAAAAGACAAAAACGGATTTTTTTTTAATGTTTTGGTCAATTTTTTATTGTGCATTCTTCTAGTTATTTTTGTTGTTTTCTTTTACTTCATAAATTCCACAACTGAAATAAAAAATGTATATTTTGTAAGTGACATTTATCTTATTTTTATTACTGCAAATATAATTTGTTAAATCAGTTAACGATATCCGGTTAATTTAATTTTTTATAATAATAATATATAAACTGATAATAATAAAATAAACAGTTCAAATCATAAAAATATATTTATTTTAGATCCATAAAAGCTCTAACTGTACCATAAAAATATATTTATTTTAGATGCATAAAAGCTCTAACTGTACCTCTCCAGTCCATAATAGGACTGGAGAGAAGCCTCCCCTAAATATTTCTATCAAACAGCTTACCTTCCTCAACTATAAACGTGCTTACTTTCGAAACAATGAATGCCCTCATTTCGATATTAAAATTTGTCAAAAAAAAAAAACGACAGTGAAATTATAAATGCATATTTATTTTTGGTAACAGAAGAAGAAATTTTCACAAATCCAGTCACTTTCTTTTCATATTTCCAACCAAACAAAAATAAATGAATTTGGCTGCTTTCAATTCATTTATTATTATTACTATTATTATGACACTATAACCTGATAAATTTTCAATAACGTTATAACAACATCAACCTGTTGATAAATCTGCTTCTAGAAGGAAAAAAAATTGATTCTACAGTAAATTGAATGCACCGGATTGCCAAACCTCATCAGTCATGGGTGCAGGTAGTCACAAAATGCTCCCTTCTTGCAATGTCCACTCTCAAAAAATTTACAAACTCGCTGACCTTTCGGGGGAGGCCTAGGGTAACTTCCTCCACCATCACTGCCACTGCCACCATATACTGACTGCTGACTCCACGATGGTCTACCCCTGCCAAATCCTGGATCCCCACCCTCAGAAGTACCGTCTCTAGGATATATGGATATCTCCCCGCCTCCATACTTTGGATGGCTTTCCAACCCCATATCTCCAGCCGAAGAATTCATGTTCGCATTTCCCTCTCCTGTCTCCAGACAATTTCCCCATCCAACGTTAGTCATTCCCGGAGTTGATCCTCCGAGACCCAAGTTCACAGTCCCCTGCATTGTTCCCCATCCCGTGTTCACAGATTTTGGCCATGCTCTCTGAGCAGTGTCTGTATCCATCATAACCTGACTCGAGGTGGAGGACACATGAACCCGTGTGCTCGTTGAACCAGCTTCCGATTGGTAACCCGAAATATCGGCAGGCCTTGTTTCTACCTCTACTTCTGTGCTTGTAGAGGATTGCCCGCCAGACCTTTTTATAGGATTAAGAACGTCAGCCTGAGAGGCCTCGAGTGCTTCATCTGTCATTGTAGATTGATGAGGTGGTAACGTGATATCCCCAGTGGAGCTCAAAGCATCACTTTTGCCCGAATCAAGTGGCGGGCTGAATCCGCCCATCGAAGGAAAACAATCATTTTTACAATCCTGAAACAATTCCTCACCATACATCACTGAAGTAGGGGAAGCCAAACCGCACTGAGACTCCATTGCATCAACTTCAGCCAAAAGATCTGAGACTGATTCTTCAGCCAAAGTGCTAAACTCAATGGGCTCAGTAAAAATTACCTGCCAACTGGATGCATTAAGTTCAGGATGTGATGGGGAAGGAGAAAGTTGGTCACACTTGGAAGTTGGAGTAGCAGCATGATCATTGCCCGCTTCTGGCGGTTTCAACGAAGACACAGACCCAAAGCCTGAATCCCATTCCTCAACAGAGGGTTTTGCGCAAGTAGGGGAATATCCACCCCATTCATCAGCTATTTCAGGACATTGTGTCCCACCGCCCACCACCAGACTGGAAGCACTGCTCCAGCTGGGGCCAGAATCTTGAACATGAAATGTTGAGCAGACCGTCTGCTTGTTTTCAGTATCCTGAACTTTCTCAACCCCATCCATTGGCTTTGGTAGGGAAGAACTTGGCAGGTTCTGGATATTTGAATCAGCTTTCTCAACCCCATCACTCATCTTTGGTGTGGGACTTGGCAATTCTTGGATACCCAAATGTTGAATAGGGAAACCCGAGGATGCAGACTGATGGTTTTTAGTAGTCCGACCTTCCAAGTACCCATTGCAGATCTTTGGTGTCGGACTGAGCAGATTTGGGATATCAATTTCAAAACTTTGGCCTGATAAATCAGTTGACTTAGCCACAGGACCAAAACCAGAGTGGGAATCCCTGTTGTATGAAGAAACATTTATAGGCAGAGGTCTCCAACTTTCTCCAGATGACTGGCCTGAACAACCTTGATTATCAGATCGGTTCTCATGACCTTGTCCACTAGTAGTCTGAAAAAGTGTGTTTCCATGTGAAATCCAATTTCCATGGTTTGGACCAGAGTTCCACCTTCCCCCATCATGACCCTTTCCTTGATGCGAAGAAGTTTCATTTTGCAGCTCGGTAAATTCGGATGAGGACTGTGGACAATGCACTTGGGGATGGTCAGAACAAGAAGTTTTAACCTTGAGCGATTCCCAGCACTGAAAAGAACTCCCGATCGGTACATTATTACCAACAGGTGTTGTCCAGTTGGAGGAATGAGAACCCCAACCATCACTCTTCACAAATTCATTGTTGCAATTAGAATGGCCTATTGCGTTACTACAGCTCCCGCCACCGCCATTCCGCTTACCATCAATCACAGTTGTAATCATACTGCCACTGTTCCTATCATCACTGTAATATAATTTACTATCAAGGGAACCTTTGTGGAACTTCCCATTCAATACATCAGTCAAAAGTAGAGAGTCCACTTCTTCATTACTTATACTCCATATCCTCATATCCGGGGGGAAGTATCCAGTTGTACTCCACTTGCGCAACTGCAACATGCAAAATGGTCCTTGAATTTTCCCATTTGGGTCCCGGTAGTGCCACAATTTGTTTAGTTCACTATCATTTGCAGACGGTGCACTCCCAGTAGAGAGTGATGAAATTGAAGTTTCAGGTGCACCCACTGAAAAGGACCCAGACTTCAGCACAGGTTGATTGTTCGAACCACCAACCATTGAACCAGAAGAGTCAACCTGGTTTCCTGGTTTCTCCAAACTATTTGATGCACCGGCATCTTTTCCGTCATGCCAGGAAGATTCATTCAATCTATCTACAACCCTGCAAGGTGCTCCTTTGTCCAAATAAAATTTAGTAGATGTGCTTCTATTTTGCTCACAGGCCATCAACTTTTTCCACACCTTACCACCAGAATTATTTGGACTAGCAGCATTCCGTGAATAGATTGGCACCTTTCCATTTCTACTGAATCCAGAATATCTTGGTTTCATGTATTCATCTGCCAGCAGAAAAAACTATGAGATCAACATATTTGATTATATGAATGAAAAGGTAAAGTTCATGTCCAATAGGCAATGAAAGGACCTTGTTTCTTATTGCGAACTTCTCCAGAGTCTTCGTCAGATTCACAATTTGGATCCATATTAGGATCAGCATGTACATCAGGGATCTCATGCAGCCTGCGTTGACGCTCCTCAGGTGTCTTCAGAAGCTCTAATTTCTCCACGCATTCTCTAAGCGTTAGTTTGTCAAGGAATACTTAATAAAATATGACAGTTTCATCCCCATTATCAAAAAGACGGGGAAAAAAAGGAGCCAATTTCCTTCACATTGTAGCAAATACGGAATCATTAAGCAGCACATGCATATTTCATCGATGATAAGAAAGGAATTGAAAGTCGCGGGATATGATTTTTGGGATAATAGTCAAGGATGCCAAACTTCCTTTATTTTCTTTCCCCACAACTTCCAGGACATCATACAAACAATAATGAATTACATAGAAGAGAATGCTGGGCAGTCACAAAGAGCCACAAAGTTCGGCATGGTGATGATAGCTTAATGAGGGGTGTATATGTGGCAAGGAAAAAAGAAGAGAATAAACTGCAATCAAGGATTACATTACATTTGTGAATACATTGGCTTGTGAAATTGCCACAAGCCAATCCCCAATGTATATGTTGGGCTCATTAGGAACACGAGAGTAACCCACTCATACCTTTCAAGCAGCTGAGCTGAGATCAAACACTTCAAAGCTAGGTTTGGCTCATTCTAGCCCGACTTCTGAGGTCACATAGACTCATATCACAAAACTCCCTCCCTCTAGACTCCTTTCCAGATAGAGGCACAGTAACTTTTCTTTTCTTTTCTTTTTTTTTCTTTATTTTATTGTTCTCTCTGATTCAACTAGCTCTTTTTACTGCCATGTTAGCACAATCTGAAACAAAAGAGTTCAATGAGATAGACCCGAATGTACAATAGATGTAAAAATCTTTCCATCATGATATAAGATGTTAAAATGTTGTGATATAAGGTATGAATAAATCTAAATACACTCAATATACGAAGGATATTCTTTTTTATGCCCCTTTTCACTCGCTCGATCCCGAAGATGATTTAGCCGCAATACCTCTGTTTCCAGCCACTATTAAATAAAGTGGAGGACATAGAGAAAAGAAAGAAACGAACAAAATGATCAGCAGAGCAAGTTCAAATATCAAGTATCTCAATTGACAATAACCATAAGAATAGGTAGAGAGATGGAAAAGTAGTAGATATCAAATATGAACCAGTATGCAGTCCCATGGAATATTATTGAAAGCTAAACAACTTACATCATTCAGTCTAACTTCCTGAAGTGCCTTTGCTTTCTCCTGTACCTGACCCTACAACCATCCATAGATATCCTTAGCAAAAACTGTAACTCTTATACCATACTGAAGAACATGTACAATAACATTAAGATGTATACTTACTACGGTCAATCGTTGAACCAACCCACATTTTATACTTTGACGTAAACGTCTGCATTCATCCTGAAAAAAGAAATAATAAATCAAATACAGATAACAGCACGGTATTTTATGACAAACACAAAATATTCATGTATATCAACTGCATCGTGTTAGTGATTTACCAAAGCTCCATATTAACAAAATTCTAAATCTATATATCCCCGGCTCCTATTGCAAAAGAGACAACTGGAGAAATGCATACAATTCAATAGCCATCATCGATCGAGTAGAAATTATAAAGGCATTTGTTACCAACGATAATGAACATAGTACTTTGGCATTATATGGGCAAATTATAGCTTCCGTTCAAAGCCAAGTTTGAATTTCATCTCCCTAACATACTTGGAGAAAAGGCATCCGAAGAAGTCCTTAATACATACAAAAAAACTCTTTAGCATGAATAAATAAAGCTTCAAAAATTATAATCAACATCATTCTATCAATGTCATTTCATTTTGTCTTTCTTTTGGGTGATGATCTCCGGTCTAATTTCCCAGCCAGTGGCGGATTTAGAGAGTGCTCAGGAGGGGCAAGTGACCCCTCTGAAATAAATATATTTTTTAATTTTACATGTAAAAAAAATAAAATATATATATTTTCTTTTTTGATGCCCCACCTGAACCAACCCAGTGCCCCACCTCCCTCAACCAGCTCACTGAGCCCAATAACAAATAAGAAAAATTGGCCCGCACATTAATTTTTATTGTTAATTGCTAATAAACAAAACCCATTCAGCCGAAAGGGTTTCCACAAAGACCATTGGGCCAAAAGTTACGACGATGTAATCAAGGTTTGGTTTAATCGGGCTTCATTTTACAAAGGCAAATAGTGAGTTGTTATTTTGTGTCGCATGTTTGAATCCATCGAACTCATTTTTTAGCTTTGACGAGAAGATGTTGATTCGCCTTGCTAAATTTTATCCAAAGGACTTTTCTTCAATTAAGCTCGTGGTACTTCATGATCAACTTGATACATATATGCGGTCAAATAATAGTTTCTCATGCTTGAATGGAATTGTTGATCTCGCTAAAAAAATAGTGAATACAGGAAGAGGCAAAGTATATCCGTTAGTTTATTTGCCTTTTATTTTAGCATTGATCTTACTAGTTGCAACCGCTACAGACAAGATAATATTTTCAACTATGATTGTTGTGAAGATCTCATTACGGAATCGAATAGGTGATCAATAGATGAATGATAACTTGGTGGTATACATGGAAAGATATTTTTGATAAAGTTAGTAATGATACAATTATGCAAAATTTTCAAAAGATGAAAACCCGTCGAGGTCAATTGTAAAAAAAATAAAATTTTTAAGGATGAATATTTGTTTGCTTATCGTGAATATTTATATTTTTGTGCCCCTCCTGTATTAAATTCATGGCTCCGCCGCTGCCCATGTACCTTTGCTTTTCTTTTAGAAATGTATGACATGATTCTAAGGCCACTTGTTCAAATCGCTGCTTTTGTTGAACTCTATAACTTATAATATTGAGATATGAGCAAAACATTATAGTTTTTTTTTTGTGGAAAATGACTTTACACAAAAGAGAAGAGATGCGCCTCCTGTTATTCTTGAGTCATAGAATGTGGTTCCTCTCTCTCAATGTGCATCCGCTCGTGCTATGTCAAGAGTTCATGAGTTATAGAATCTGACTATAATTGTTTTTTTGTCCTTGTGTTTAGGATTATTCCACGAATGAGTTTGGATGTTGTTATTGAGTTAAAAATTCCATTTAATTAATTAATTTATTTTATAGCCTTATTTTGTTATATGATTTTCTGTTTCTTCTAGGTAAGTTCGTGTTTTCTGGTTGTGGAGCCCCGTACTCGAGCCTCTCGTGGTTTTGCTTTTATCACGATGGAAACTCTAGAGGATGCCAACCGCTGCATCAAACGTCTTCATCAGTCAGTTCTAGATGGCCGATGCATTACTGTGGAGAGGGTAAGTCAGTGTTCCGTGGATGGTGTAGAATGGCCTATTCTCATACTAACTTTTGTCTTGACTTGGAGGTTTCTGGTTATATTCAGAAGACATTGCGTCAGCTTTGTTGGCAGCAATCAGATGATGAGTTCATCCATTTCAACAATTAAGTGAAACAGCTTGATCAATGGCCAGCTAAAACCGCTTTCACATGCATCTGATCAACTTAACATAGCAACTATATTGATCAACAACAATACAACCTCAGCAATTTCTTTCAACTCTCAACTAATCAACGGACATTACCATCAACATACTAATCAGGCTTTTATGGTACCGCATACCTGGCATTCATTTGATGGATACTAGTCGTACATGCCAATGTGTTTTGTGATTTTTTCCCTTGTGGGGACTTATATTCTACATGTTAGTAAGACTGCTTACATGAAGTTTCCCACGTGTATTTTCTTATTGTGAAATGGTTTTAATGATGTCTCATGGTGTGTAGTCTCGTAGTATTTTGTATTGAGGTAGACATGAAGCTGAATCATATTTTCTTCTTCTTCTTCTTCTTCTTCTTCTTCTTGTTTGATAAGTAAAAGCTGAATGAAATCTCAAAATATTGAATTTGTCTTCATTTATTCCCTTTCAGTCACGGAGGAAACGCCCCAGAACTCCCACACCAGGTCACTATCTTGGCTTGAAAAGCACTAGGGACCATGGTAAGATTTATGATGCTTTTGTCTTATTTGATTTGAGTTGCTCAGTTTTATTAGGTTTGGTGGACGCCTTTACTGAGTTATATATTATTCTGCTTTGTGAAAGGCCAAGGGCTGATAACATAATTATGAAACGTAAAATTGGATTGTCTAACTTTTAAGTGTTTTGGCAATTAAGTGTGTTTGATAATATATAATTAGCATCACTAAAAAAATAAGTTTCCCTTAAAATGGGTCAAAGTTTTAAGAATAAATGATTTAACTTATTTAGGGCTCGTTTGGTAACGTTTACAGGTTTTTATTTTTTGTTTACAAAAAACAAAAAATGTCTTTGGTAACATAAATGTTTGAAAAGTGGTAGTTGGAGGTTACGGATGAATCAAATCAAAATTTGTTTACAAAATAAGTAAAAATACATTTTTTCTGTTTTTTAAAATTTTGTAAATTTGGAAAACTGTTTACAGTTTTTTGAAACCAAAAATAATTACCAAAATGTTTTCGTTTACAGTTTACGAAAAATTTAAAAACAAAAAACATGAACGTTACCAAACAGCACCTTATAAATTTCTGTGTACATACAGTGAATAGTAATTTTTTATCCCAACTGCCTAGTTTGCCCCCTAAAATTCACAGTAATCTTCTATGTCCCCCTTCCCTCTCTCACAGATGCGCACACACAGGAATCACATAATATTGGTGATTATGAAAAAGATCATCTGTTTGTTCATAAGTAACAAAATGTTTCTGGCCATCCTTATGAAGTGCGTATTCATGGTCAAGTCTCCATGTATATGTGATATCTATATGTATTGTGTATGCATGCATCTGGCAGTCTTCATGTTGGTTCCTCTGTAATTTATCAATTGCCTTCAGTGTGTGTTCATCTACAAGTGTGTGTGTGTGTCTTTATATATTTGAATGTCCTTTTAAATCAATAAAAATTAGGGGAAAAAAGTTAAAGAAATATTTGTATGAAACAAAGTTTAGTGTTTCATTTTGCTATTCAAATCCCTGTGATCCTGTGGCTAGTAAAGGCATATTAATGGCGGAGTGTTATGTTACGACTCCAATTTAAGAGTAATGTCTCTTGCCCTTCAGTAATTGAACAATTACATATTACAAGACTATTCAGTCCCACAAGATTTATATTACATGGATGGAAGGCTTTGATTGGGCATTTGTTTTAGGTGGTATTATTAAGGTTGAGATCTTCTTAATTCAATGGCTAGGATTGTCCACTTACTTTTTTCATTAATATTTGAAGATTTTTTCATCCATAACTTTACTTGTTTGTCACAGAAGATTTTTTGTTTCAAAATGTCACTTTTTTCTCGATTTATTAATACCTCTTTCTAAGTAACATGGACACAACACATCTAGGACACGTTAAATATTTACATTTTTATACATTTATTATACAAAATATGTAAATAATTTATTGAAAATATACAACATATTACTAATAAAATTTAAAAGTCTTATATTTCCTATTGTAAATGTTTTAAAACATATTTAGTGTACATAATCTGTGTTTTAAAGAATGCGGAACATTATTACTATGAAGAAATTCATCACATAAGTTATATGATCTTATAATTAGTTTTTAATTAAGACACATTTAAAAAGTGGCGAATATGAATTTAGGAGTGTCCGAAGAGTGTTTAAAGAGTGTCGAGTCCGATACGGGTGTTCGACACGACACACCTTTTTCATACAAGTGTTCATGCTTCTTAGACCACTTTATTGGAGAGGAAATGTCTCCCATTTTTAAAAGTTTCTTTAGACATTGGGTAATTTGCGAGTATTAAACGTGCATCGAGAACCTTTTTTGTTCATATTATGGACTCTAATTGAGAGATGAGTTAATCGTGGCCATTATTTTGTAGTTTGTTTATAAAATGAAGCTAAAACATACTAGAGTGTATTCTGATTTCATATGAATGTGATATGTATTTGTAGTTATGTTCTATATCCAAGTAATTGCCTTGACATGTGCAACTAGTTTAGCGAATCAATGGGCGTGCTTGTGTGATGAATTGTGATGGAAATGATATTTTGGTGTGTATCAAAATATTTCGTAAACGATATCATTGTAAGCTCGACAATTTCTAGTCTCGAGTTCCTTATTAGTTGAATATAAATGCATAAATTTCAGATGTCACAAATTGTTCTTTCAATCCTTGTGCAGTAGCTTTAAGCCATTATCACTTATGATTCTGCACTTTTAGATTCAGTAATTGTTTCTCACTTTTTATCAATCAAACCCTAACTATCAAATGATACTTTGATTTGCATTTGTGAAAAGGCTATCGTGGGGACCGTGGTAGATATCGTGGAGGGCGTGATGACTATGGGTATCGCAGGTCTCCAAGACGCTCACCGTATCGAGGTGGTCATGATTACTCTCCTAGGCATTCGCCATATGGTGGTGGTGGAAGATCAAGAAGGGAGCGGTCAAGGTCACTTCCGTATTCTCCATATGGTGGTAGCTCCGAAAGGCACTATGCTCATCGATCTAGGTAATGCTGCTGCTTATTAGATCTTGCAATCTTTGGCTCAAGTGGTAAAACAAAAAAGCACTTTCTGATGACCCATTTTGGTAATGTTGTGATCTTCAGTTTTTGTACTAGATTGAGTGGAATTTCCTTGTTCATGCTTTTTAAGTGGACATGACATGTATGGTTGCTACTTTCCTAGCCACCGTTCTGGACATTTCATTTCAAAGCTGCTTTGGCGCTTTCTCTCTGCTAATATTTTTTTCGGGTTCTATTGCTTGCATGTTTCTCATATGAAAGCACTTTAATGTTGGATTTAGTTTATTTTTTAAAAATAATTTTGCTTAGGAAGCAAGTTCTCTCCTGTTTACTATTGAACTGAATCGGTCCAATTTGGCTTATTTTGGGTCCAAAATGGACCTGCTCCGATAACTCAAGTTGTTTATTTTATTGTTTTTAGTTATAAATCATTTAAGCAAAAGAATTAAATTGATCACAGAATAGTTAAATGTCTTCAAAATAACATTTGTGTTAAAGAAAATAAAAGGTAAATGAATCTCTCTGTTCATTTTCTTAACATCAATGTGATTGATTTATTTAGATATTTAATGATATTTGATTAATTTAATTCTTTATTGAATAATTTATACATTGAAATAATAAAATAAACAATTTTAATCATCAAAATGAATCTAGTTTGGACTCTAGGTCCAACTGAATTGATCAAATCTTAAAGGGGATGAGAGCTTTACATTTTTAAAATGAGGTTTTTTAGCATTAAGGTATTAACTTAAATAATTACTTAATTCTTTATATTGTAATATTTTAATCTTAATTTAATCTTTCTTTTTTATGCACAGTTGGTAATTATTTATTTTAACACATTATTTTTAGTTGGTAAAAAATAATTTATTTAATCTTTTTATGATATAGTTGATCTTGTCGGTTGGTTTGACGTAGAAAATAGAAAAGATTCTTTGTTAACATCAACATATTAAAATATTGTATATGTTACAAGTCAAATAAGAAAATGCCTCTTTTATATGTGGAGGGTCTGCCACATAAAGGCTTTCCCCCTTTTGATGACCCCATGTTCAAAAAGTAGCACATCAAATTCAACTTTTTCTTTGCTTGCATGATGCATGACTTGTTCTATGAAGGGAGACGAATCGAATTTGCTTTGACTCATCATATCTGAGATTGTGCCCGGATCAAGATGAAAACACGAGTTTTATGAGAGTTTGGTCCCACGATCACTATACTCGAGGCCAATCGAGTTATCAATAAACAGCTCGAATATTGAGACGATGTCACGTGGTCCGAGAGCATTAAATGAGATTTGATTGGCATTGTACAGCATTTAATGCGATCAGACCCGTGCCGTACAACATTTAATGCGATCAAATATGGAACATTCGCCCTCAGAGTGTGATGTGGTTGAGATGGCCAAAATCATATAAGGAGATCTACTCAAGGTACAAGACGAAGTAATAGCATTTATGATGAAACGATCGGGTTAGGCCTGTCAACCCTATAGGCACCCTTTGCGTGTGCAAGATTGATGGAACCGTTTTGTAAAGGGCACGAATATCAAGAGGTTAACATGAAAGTTGAAGAGGAAAAAAATTTCCTTTCTATAAAAGGAAAAGGTTTAAAAAGTTAAATATATGCATAATAATATCATCCCAGTAAAAATTCTATCAAATTACTCTTTTAGTATATTCTTCTTTTTAAAATTTTTTTGACTTCGCCATCGAAATAGCTTTTGGCGAGTTGTTGTCAGTTAGTTTACGTTTGTTCATTGTGTAAGTGCTTGAATTATTAGTTGGCTGGGTCGTACTGAATTCAATTTATTAACAAATATAATTTACGAAACACTTCCGTATAATATTTATCATAAAATACCTAAAAAATGGAGGTCTTTGTGAACAGGTTGCCTAACTCACCTATTGTTTGAACCACTCTTGTAGTAATGAGGTACATAATTTGTGTAAAATTGGCCAATGGTTGCCTTATAGGATGGGATTTGTATAGGAAAGTTGGCAGATATTTTAATTGCTCCCACTAATAGACGATGAAATTAGTATTCAAAGAATTAATCAAAGTGCGTACAATATGGGTTGAACAATTTAAAATATCAATATAGAAAGTTTTTAAAAGTTGGCAATTCTTTCTTCTTTTTGCGCTGGCGAGCCACGTAAATATTTTTATGGCTTCACCGTTTGTGAGAACTGAATTAAACAAACATGAAACTAGCCGAATTTTTAATCTTTTTCTTACATTATTATACTTAATGTGTGAATTGAATTAAATTGACACCATTCATGACTCAAAGTAGTAGAAAAATAAATTGTCCCCCAACTTACTTGTTATCAAGATAGAAAAAATAAAGACAGTAATGAAGGGGAGATCACACACAAAAATGGCATCGCTTGTGACCATGTTTGGAATAGGTTTTATTTTTTATTTTGTTTTATTTTGTTGTTTTTCATTTTTCAATTAAAAGTTTTCTTTTAAAAAGTTTTCATGGAGAGAAAGAAATAAGTAATATAATATCGGCTATTGACTTATTTGCATTTTCTTTATTTTTGATTCTTTTAATGTTTTAATAAAATTTCTTATTTTATTGGCTCATTTTGATGAGGTGAGTTGAAAAAGTATATTTACTTTGATGAAATGATAAAAAATTGAATAAAATAAAAAATAAAAAATATATTATTTCAAACGAGATAACAGTGATATAAAACTCGAGATTAAGTCTATGTTTGAAATATTTAAAAAATTTGAGTTTTAAAAAATTTAATTTAAAAAAAAAAAAAAGATAGGATAAAAAAATAGATAGATTATTCGAGATAATTTTTCATAATAATATTTTAAAATTTTTATTAAAATATTTAATATATTTTTATTATTATTTTAAATAATAATGTTTGAGATATCGATACCTTCTCTTTACCAGAAAAGTTGACTTTTTAAATTTAAAATATTATAATTATTTATTTTAAGAATAAAATTAAAGTATTTGGAACGAGTATAATTTATTTTTTTTCAAAAAATAGCGTGACTAATAAAAACACAAACAAAAACTAGAAAGGAAATGAAAATGATGTGCTTTTTTGCATTTTCGTCAAGAAAAAAAGTAAAGCCTTCGGCTTACGCTAAAAGGCTTCTCTTGGACAACGACTAACCACCGTCCAGCATCGACCTCTCGACCCCCGTCATCATAATCTCTCTCTTTCTCTCTGTGCATCGTAATCGTCGGCAGAGAATGGCTGGAGCTCAATTTTGCGTTCGTACAGTTCCCGGCTTTGGGGATCTGACAGATCATGCGAATGTGGGCCATCAAATTCGGAGTTCTCTCAGTTACTCTTATCTTTCGCGTCGCTTCTCGTTTCAATTAGGTTTCTGGCGCCGACATTGTGGCAAATTACAATCGATTCTCATATCCTGCAAATCCTCTCGAAGCTTTGGCGACAAATCTAACGATGCCGGAGAGCCTGATCGCGAGTATCTTGAAGCCTTCGTCCTTCTTTCAGGTCTCAATTCTCTCTCTCCCTCTCTCTCTCTCTCTCTCTCTCTATATATATATATATATATATATATATAGTATGCACGTTTGGAGGTTTGTATGTTTGTGAACCGAACTGATTGTCTGATTCTGTAAGGAAATGTTAATTTCTGATTTGAGACTGAAATTGTATCACAAGCTATCATGTGGATTGGTTGAGATTCAATTGCAAGTGTGGTGGACTCAATCCTTTAATTGTTTCTATGACGGCTTGGAGAGTGGTTTTGATATTCACAATTCGGCAAATGCACTTTTTTTCTTTAACAGTCCGTATGGCAACACAGAAAGAAAATGTTACTTTAAGATATGAGACTTGTCACTCCCCAAAAATCTCTGACGTGGCAGTCCAAATCACAAAAGAGAACATAGAGCTCAAGGACCAATAAGAAGGTGCCATGTGGACAAAGTCAAGGTCAAGGGTCGAAGTCAAAAGTTAATAAATTCCACGTGAAAGTCAAATGGTCAAACAAAGTATTCGAGTCACGTCTAAGGGCCCAAAGACTTAAGAGAACAATTAATTAACTATAAAACAATTTTTATAATCTCTACCCAAGAGGCACAATACATCAACATCAAGTTTTAAAATGAGAATTTGGCCTTATGGCCTTACAAAAATATCTATTCTATGAATTGTGGCCTTAGACCCACAAACATACAAAAATCACTTACTATCTTCAAAATGAATGATCCTCATAAGTCTTAAGCCTGTGTTCTACTCCCTATACTTAAAAATGTTAGGCATGAGCATGACAACCCAGTAGAAAATTTTGTGCATAAGGTAAATATGTGGTATCATGCATGCATGCCAATTAAAATACATAAATAGATTTGAAAATCATTTCTTATTCCATAAAACCTTTCATTCAAACCCAAGTTTAATTTCATAATTTAATTAATCAATTGAATGTATCCAAACATAATTTTTCACCTTTCCCATTTCCAAACACGCGTACACACACGCATCCCTAGGCTTTGCAAAGCACAAGTCTAAAATTTCAAACTTTTGTCTTTACAGTTATCAACCGAGGGACCCGGCAATCCCAAATCCAAATCTCTGCCTTTACGGCTATTAAATCAAGAGACCAGGCAATCCCAACCTTTGTGCAAGTTTACGGTATTTTACCGATGAGTATCTCGTACCCCACTCATTTTTCATGACAACAAAGTCCAAACTGCAACACACACACTCACGCACACCGGGCACTTGACCCCGTCGAGTCAAGTCCCGTACATACTAACATAACCCAAATTTATCAATAACACTCCTTTTATTATTCCCAACATCTATACCAATATTTCACATCATATTTATGTCAAAGTTTCTCCAGTAGCTCAACTTTCTCTTTATCACAAAAATGACATATCCAATTTTACAATTAACTCAAAATATGCAATTCCACCCAATTCATAACTAAGCCATAGCATATTCATTTCAACATCAACTTCAAATCAAATCCACATAATACATATTTCCCTCAAGTAATTTTCCCATATTACATTCATATTAAAATTATCCAACTAACTTAATTTCTTATCATAAAAAAATATATACTCAATTTCATCATTTACTCAACATTCACAACTTTTCCCAAATCATGAATAAACTCTAACATATTTATTTCAACACCAACTTCAAATTAAATTCACATAATATAATTTCATCAAGTAATTTCTCCATTTAAAGTTCAAGAAAAAAATATTATCAACATAAATACATTTATTCAAGAACTTAAATTTTTTTCTAGATATCCTAACATCTTAATCCATGTAAAATAGGCAATATTATACACTACAACAATATTTTTCCAAAACACAAGAAAACCTACGTCTTGAAAGCCAAAATCATCAAAACCCACAAGCCCCAGCTCCAAAATCCAATTTTCGGACCACCACGAAACGAGATTTTGGTTGAATGTACGTGAAACCCTCGTCAAGAATAGCTAGAATCCTGGACATCGTCGATCAATTTGGAGATGGAGGGGGTCAATTTTTAGAGAGAAGTTAAGCCTCAAGCTTAGTTTTTTTGACAATGGAGGAAAAAAGAAAAAAAAAAGTGGAAAAGAAGAGAAAGAAGGACGCGACGGGTCTGGGAGGTTTCTTCCCTCTGTTGCTTTTTTATTCTCCTTTTTTTTAATTAATTAACTTGTGGGTCCTACCATTAAAACAACATATATATATATATATGTATATACATATTTTTAAATTCTCATTAATTAATCCACCATTTCATATTCGATTTAATATTAATTAAATCCAAATTACATCTAATTTTTTTGACACAAATTACATAAACACCTTTGGGTCAAAGGTCAAAATATATAAAAAAAAACGCATAACATTACAAGACTAAAAAACGAGACAAGTGCACGCATAATAGTGTGCAGAATCAGTAATGCAAATGAGATAAAATAGAGGGGAAGTGAAAGATGTGGGGAGGAAAATGTAGAAAAAGTATAGATGAGAAAAGAAAAAAAAAGGAGAAAATATTATGTTGTTTCCATCTCGTTTGGATTGACAGAGGAAAAAGTTAGTTTTTCTCTCTCTTATATTCTTTGGTTAGCATACAACAAAAGAAAGAAAGGTGTTATATAATTTTATCAAACTAACCTTATTTCAAAGTACCAGCACTCAATGCATTTGTTATTGGAATTCGGATTGGAGTCTCACCACGTAAATGCTAAGTAATTCGAACACAATCATTCACTGCCTTGGGATTGATGCATATGTGCCCATGTGTAGTGAATTCTCTAAAACTGATTATTCTCAGCCACAATTTAGTTGGCCAGATGAGCTGTCAACGTGAGCCATTCATTTGTAGTTTTGTACAGTGAATCTCATTTCATTTTGAGTAGTGTGTAACCATAACCATGCATATGTGCTTTTCCTTAAATGTGCAAGGCATATACAACAAAACAAGCATCACATACAATTAAGAATTATACCGTGGTCAAGATGGTCTAGATACAAATTCTTCCATTCTCGTGGAATAAAACATGATTGTCACGCCAACGATAGCCCCTACTGCTGTACTGGCACTACTTGCTGCAACAGTTGCTATTATTTTCTTCAGATATTTCATTACCGTTAGTTTCCACTGGATAAATCAATTTTGTGATGAAATGATGGTTCTATGAGATATCCTGGATGGTGAGAAGGCTTTTGCATCATGTGGGCTGAAGTACCTTGGGAGCTTTTTGTTCTAAATTGATTAGGGTTTCTATAACTTTTTTCATATTGCTCAGCTTCTGAAATTATGTACTATAAATATCATTTTGGATTTAGAAGATAAAAACTTCCTCTTTTATCTAGCTTTGATTACATAACCCTGGATTTCCGTGACTTCTTGCGCAGAAACTATCAGGCATTACCGTATGCGATTGCAAGGATTTCAAGAAGAAATCAAGTGGCAGCCCTCTGCCCAATTGTTTCCCTTTTCTGTACAAACAAAGGAATCAAGAGCTGATCTCAGTTCAATAGGACCGGCATTTCTTCGTCGTTTTCAGAATCCCACAATTTTTTTGAAAATCTCTTGTGATGGAGACTTCTTGTTACCAATAATTGTAGGTAGATGAATGAAAATTCCAACATAATTAATGGGTTGTTGTTTATTTGTTTTAGATTATATTCATTTTCATCTCTGGACAGATCTACATAGAGCTATACAAATAACATTATTATCTGTTTCTGCAGGGGAATTTGCTGTTGAAAAACTTATAGATTCCTCAAGTGAGGATGAGGGTTGGGTAATTACTTGGAATTTGATGCAAAATATCTTACTTCTTTATTTTCACGTGGGTGCTCTGATATGGCTTGCTGCAGGGTTGCCCAAATCAGTTCCAGCTGGTGAGAAATCTTGTGGAGAAACTTGGCTATAGAGTAATGCGCTTCTTTTCCCTTCTTTGATAAATGGAGTATGGAGCCTAATTTTATCATGCATTTAAGACATGATCCAGATTTGTAGACACCTCCTGCTTTGGTTGCTTTCTGTAATTGCAATTTTAACTAAAGTTAATTAAGATTCATACATAGTTTGCCATTTTTAATTAGCACAATGTCAAGGCTGCATTATCGATATCTATTTCCCTATTTTATAAACTCTGAAATTATATTATTTAATTCTTTGAAGTCATTGAAAATGAATTAAGAAATGTGAGAAAGAAAAAGAAGGGAGATTGATGCAGTCATGTTGACCTTCACTACCTTTTATACAAGTTACCAGACTGCAAATACATTTAGTTAGAGTTTACCTTTATATTTTATATGTTGTGAGGAGGACTGGGAGATCCTTCTTTCACTAGCTGCCCATATTCTTTTCTGACATCTCATCCCATTTGAAGATTTCTGGACCAATACATTTTTTGTTTGTAAAAATTTGCAAACATAGTCTATTTACATAAACTATGTTTTCCTCCTCTAGAATCGAATGATAAGTTGATTCATTGGTGTGGCCAACATGTCCTGGTTTGTTTTGCCAAGCCACTGTCACATATAACTATTCTCTATACCTCAGTTTATGTGCTTGATGACCTGCTTTTCACAACGAGCCCCGAGAAGTTGAGTACAGACTAAAGATTGCTTATTTCTTTCTTCTGTGTTCAATTAGTTCTCTCAAAGAATTCCAATTACTCCCTTTGGTTTGAATTCTACCCTAGTGCATGTTTTAGATGGGCCTTGCCGGCATGCCCTTTGTGTTACTTTTTTATTTCATAAATATAAGTATGAAATCGAGTTGAATGAACATGTGATTTGATAATAGCTAAAACCACCGGTATTTGGAAACCTACTTAATGGGTTTATCTCTTGTATTTGGACCCTGGACCCCAAGTACAGAAGGGGCCAATTCTAGGGTTTTGTAGAAAGAGAGCTCATTGTTTTGAGAGGGCTAGACATATGCCTGTTATATTCATCTTAAGGAATTTGATAACGTCTAAAACAACCAATATGCAACCCATGCATGGTAAAATCATTGTTTGGTGAAGGTTTGGGTTTGTGAGTGAGACATATCGCTCCTGCAATATCTCTTTCTCCTTAATAAAATCCTTCTAATTGTCAAAACTATCTTGCTCATGGATGAAGGATGTAAACCTAAGAAAATATATTGTTTTTGTCTACCTAGTTTCTCTGCTTCATTATTGCCCTGTTTGGGCAAATTGCTTATTTGCTTATTTGCTTATTTGGCTTATTTAGCCTCCAATAAGAAAATCCGTTTGGACAGCTAAATAAACAAGATTTAAGCCAATATGCAAATAAGTCAATAAGAAAATTATCCCAAACGTATTTGCTTATTTCATGTAATTTTACAAATATAAGCAAATAAGTTAATAAACAAGTTTTCTCCCAAACGAATACATCTCACATTTATGTCACTTAAAAGCCAAGTATCCCAAACCAACTTGCTTATTTATGTTTTTGCTTATTTCACAATAAGCAAATAAGTCATTTGCCCAAACATGGCCTATGTATCTTTATCCCTGATTAATCACAATTAGTGGTGGACACATGGGCGCGGGGGGGGGGGGTCACTTGAAACTTCTATGCATCCCTCAGGTTAATAGGGGTAAATGCATTCAAAAGGGACAAGGCTTAAAGTTTTTTAAAAAGTCAACAGTAAAAAATCCACCTTTTGCCTCTGTATTAGTGCCTTAAAAGCCACCTTTTAACTAAACGAGTTTTTTTTTTTACACTTATTTAGTTAACAAAAAGAATTACAATACAATTTAAAGTTGAATTTTGAAAAGAATTGCCTCTCTTTTTTAAGCATCTAATGGGTGTACTAAGCAAAAAAGTTATGCACATAGAAGCTCCCCTCAAAATATGGGTTGGATTTTTTTAATGAATATGGTAATTTAGGGGGCACTAACTAATTTTATCAATGATGTACTGGAAAACATTAGTATTTCTTATAAGAAAATCAAGAATATCAAAATTTGAGGAGGCACCAACTAATTTTATTGAAGGTGTATTTGAAACATTTGGGTAAATTACATTTACCTTCCCTTACACAGCTGCTACCATTCCTCCCATCTCCCTCAGTCGCACCATACCCTCGAGCAAACCCTAACTTGTGCAAATTCACCATGGGAAGGGTTATAAAGCAAACCCTCAACAATCGTACCCCTTTCCCCTTTCCCATTTCTTCTCTGTGTCTCCATGAAATGTCTAGAACTCAATTGTTGCAGAGACCCATTTCATCACACTAGACCCATTTCATCTTTCTTATTTGGTTCTCTGGAAAATTTCAATGGGTATTTGGGCAAAAAACCCCTAGAACTCGACCGACTCTTTACATTCTACTAACCTTTTCAAAACATAGATCAACTCAACCGACTTGTCAAAACTCAGACAACTTAGTCTCTCCATGAACTCGCTGGGTCGTGACACAATCTTGTTCACCGTCGACAGGTAATCACCTGAGACTAAATGCATAACCTTGTCCAATAACGTCTTGTTGAATTGGAGGAGGAGGGAATTGGGCGCTTTGCAGATTTCTTCGATTAATCCAACTAAGGAATTAACGTCTTTGATCAGAACTCCGTTCATGAAATATGAGAGTTTCTCGAGCTAGACATCTTTCTCTAGAGGAAAAACGGATGAGGCGAGGAATAAACGAACCCTAGAGGTGGATAAGAGGGTTTCGAGGTAACGAGTTGGTCCTGGAGGATGAAGGGGCCGCGATTGATGATGTGGTGGATGGTGAGGAGGCACTTGAGGGTGACGGAGGTGTCACCGGTGCCGTTAAGGCGGTTCATGAGGGACTTCATGAGGGCGGATGCAGTGGTGCCTGAGGAATCGCCGAGGGATAGTAACACCGTGAAGGATGGGGAGTTAATTTTCCACTATGGTGGCCGATCTTCTCCGTTGAAGAAGAAGAAATTGATTTTTGGGTGGTAATGGAGGTGGGGTGGAGGCCGGTGGTGGTGGGGTGGAGCTATGGAGGGGGTGGAGGTTGGTGGCGGTGGTAGTGATTGGGATTTAGGTTTTAGTTTTTTTAATTAATAAAATTTTAGTTAATTACAAGGGTAAAATAGTAAAATGGTATTTTCTGTTAACGTCATTTATCTGGCAAGTCTAATAAGGAAGGCCAGTGTCATTTCAAAAATTTCAAGGGAGGCCCCTGAAATAAGTTTAAATTTCGGGGAAGATAAATATAATTTACCCAAAACATTATTATTTTTTTATATATAAGATTGAGAATATCAAAACTTGAGAGGGCACATGCCACCCCTCAGTCCTTAAGTGAAATTGCCCTTAATCGCAATAGGATACATGAATAGAAGTACCTTTAAATGTGCATTTCTCTCCAAGTGCTAAAAGGCATTGGCTTGTTGGATATTGGAATGTATCTATTTATCGCGAAGCGAATAAAGTTGGGGGGAAAAAAAAGGAAGGGATGGGAGGGATGGGAGGGATCTTATCACTGCTTATGACTCACTTCTTAATTCTTAATCAATTCCTGGTTCAGAGGCGAATAAAGCAGCTATCAAAGTTATGCTTGTCAATCGAGTAGGTTCCTCCTCTTGGAATTGTGGGTTCTTTGACTCTCTTCCAAAGAGTAGATTGGAAGATCATGCCCATGCAAGCTGCTTTTTTGAAACCTCAAATTCTTTGATTTTCTGCAATACGAGATTGATCGAGACTCCTTTGAGACAAAAAAGAATGGAGAGAAATGGCAGGCCTTACTCTGTAGAATGAAACCCAATGAAGAACTAAAAGAAATCTCCTTGGGGCGAATGCACGTACTTCATATCCATAATCTAACGAATCCTCTGCGTCTTTGATTCTCCCTAATTAGTAGCAATGCCCCCCGCGATCTTCAAGTGAATGATTATAGAACTCGATCAATGAGGGACTTGAGATTTTCAGAGCATGAGATGAAAAGAAATTAAAAAAATAATAGGAAGAAATCCCGGTGACCATTTTTTTAAGCATAAGAAATGGAGGCATGGGTGGATGCAATGAAGGCCTGAGGGCATGTGCCCTCCCCCCTCAAGTCTTGATATTTTCACTTTTACCTATTGAAAATAAAATATTTTAAAATATGCCCCTAGAAAATGTAGTTAGTGCCCACGCAAATTTTGATATTTTCCACTTGTATAAGATAAGAACATTTTCAAATATACCCTTAATAAAACTAGTTAGTGCTTGCTTCTGTTGTATTTGTATTCGTTAAATGATGCAATCCATTTTTAAAGGAGCTTCCAAATGCACATAGTTTTTGATTAGTTCACCACTAAATGCATTGAGTACTTGTATAAGATTTATAAATACTTATACCTGTAAGTGTACTAAGTCAAAAAGTTTGTGCATTTATAAGATCTCTTAAATCGTGTTGGGTTTATTCTCTTACAAATAACCACACGTAGAACACATTTTGAGGGAAAAGAGAGTTCAAACTTAGGGTTTTCTGAAATACACCAAAGTGGCGAGGCAAAGGCCGCATGGCGACAGTTAGACGACGGTAAGAAGTAATGGTTGAACCAATGGCCACACCAACAAGGGGCAATTTTGTTGAACATATTTTAAACATACATGGATAAATATTTTTCTAAAAAGTCACATTTTGAATGCCTTATTCTAAAAAAGGAGAGCATAATTTTTCTCAAAACTTACAGTTTTAAACCATTCTTTTCTTATTGCTTTTCTTGACTTTAAACTAGATCAACAAAAAGTTGGTTTGGTTAAAAAGTGGCTTTAAGTCGTCAATACAAAGGTAAAAGGTGGTCTTTTTGGCCGTTGATTTTTTAAAACTTTGACAAAAAGTTACAAACTGATTCTAGATCAGGTGTCAAACGAGCCCAAAGTTGGGAAAAAATTGGTGCTCGCTCCCCCTAGGTTAAATTCCTGATCTGTCACTATCCTTAATTGTTGGCCGGTTCACTACTTTTGGCTTATTAACTTTACTTTTCTTATTGAACATACTGTTTTGTTTGCATTCAAAATAACTACTATATTGGTGGTGTTTGGCATTACTGAAACTAGTGTTTGGTAAAAATAGTAACTTGTTTTTGAAATAGAAAAAAAAATAGTTATAAGTTGTACTAGAAGTTGTGAATGTTTGGAAAAACTTGTAACTTATAGTTAAAATTAGTAGTAGGAAGCTAATGATGCAGTAATTGCGTTTCACATAATGACAGTGTATTGTGATTTTTCACATAATGTTCCCAATCTTTTAATTACTATATTTCAAAGCTACATGTGAAATTGTACTTCAGTAATTGCATTTCAGGTTAATGATGCATTGTAATGCATCTGTTCCAGTTTTTCTTAATTTCTTTATCCTTGTTTTTTTTGCTTTCAATTTCAGGTTACAATGGTGAGGATTACAGAAAGAGTGTTTAATACTTACTTTGCCAGGATATGCTTTTGCAAGGTAAGCATGACTTAGAAACGGATGTGTGAACTATCTGTGCAAGGCACCATGGTTTAGGAAATCCATGTTCAATTTGAGATGTTCATAATCTGCAGCCTGGGGAACAAGAGATTCTAAGTGTTGATGCACGTCCTTCAGATGCCATAAATGTGGCAAAGAGTTGCAGGGTAAGTATTTTAGCTCCTTGAAGGCTCAAGTGCTATGCTAATGTAGTTTGTAGTATTAGAGTATAATCATATGCTTTTGGACAGAGCTTTCTGTTAAGGAAATAGCATGACGGCAGACTGCTTTGACAAATTTTTTCCCGAGGTTTTAAAAAATTAGTGCCCAGATTCTCTTTGTCCGTGCTTAAGTGAGGATGGTGGGGGCCGAGCTAATAAAAAAAAGGTGGAATTTGTTTTGGTATATTGGGTAGATTAAGGCCTCTAAAAAATTGTAGACTTTTCTTTATTACGTTACCGCTTCCTTCTTAAACAAGTTGACACAGTCAGCTTTGCAAAACTATCAAAGGGTAAATGAAACAGCACCTTTGTAGATGAAATTATTCTATTGTCTGCTACAAAGACGCATGCTTGTGATTGATTACTCTGGATAACATTCCTTGTATCATGTCTTTTTTTAGGTTGGTTAGATTGTTCAGAATCAATTATGTAAAAGATATCCATCATGTTCTATCAGGGCAAATGTTGTCCAGAATTCTATTTGCAGGCATTGCAATGACCAGTGCAGTAATGATACATGTCACTATTTATAGACTTCAGCCTTTCCATGATTACAATGGAGATTTTGGCAACACCACACTTTTAGTGTTGATATTTGATTTGGCCAATTTGAGAAGGAAGTTCTTCCAGCACATCGCATCTTCTTTGGGGTTCTGTTTAAGAAAGATATCTGCACTAAGAATAATTATTCGGCCATCTGGTGCCACAAGCCCATTGGGAGTCGCACGATCAGTGAGGTCCACCCCTAAATATAGGGGGCCCACATAACCGTGTGGCTTCCTATGGGCTTGTGGCACCGTGTGGCGATGCCCCTTGGGGCATTGACTAAATTTTCCTGCATTAAACATTGGCGCTAACTACTTCATCTGGCAAACCTGAATTAGATCCTCTGAACTGAAATAAGCTGATGTGGCTTTCCCCCGTAATCACTTCAACTCGTCCTTGCTTCTGAGCTGCTGCTAACTTTGATTACAAATTGACGATGCAGGCACCCATATATGTGAATAAGCAAATTGTTTTTACAGATGGCATTAAAATTACCTATGGGATGGGCAGAATGCGTGACTCAAAGTCCGTATATGATGTATCATTAGACAGGTTTAATTTCTTTTTACTTCAGCAACTTATTTTGACTATGAGGGTTTTTGGTGTAGCTAAAATTATGAATTTATATATTATAACTGAAAAGATGTAATTACAATTTTAAGCAGAAGCTTCAAGTCTTTGTTACAGTTACAAACTTATAGTTTCAACCAGAATAAATTGTATTTATTGATTTAGCAATAGAAGATACAAGCAAAAAGTTATAAGCACACATGTTAGGATTTTTTTTGAGTTTTGCAGAGCTATAAGTTAAACGCTAAAAAATAATTCTTACAAGCATCTTCTACCTGGGTTTGGTTGTACCTCTAAGCGTAAGTTATATCGTATCCAGCGCTGCAGATAGTCCAGATTTACTTGCTGAAGAATTAGATCTGGTGAGGAATATGAAATTAGCTGTCAAAGAGGAAAGATACAGTGATGCAGGTATTTTGTGCGAGCGTTGATTTAACTTCTTCTATTTAGCTGACCGGTAACAAACTCCTGTGTATTGCAATCAAAAACTTTATTCACATTGTTAAAACTCTTTTGTTATAGACTCTTTTGTCAGTGATTAGTGTCTCATGCAGCCATGTGGAGAGAAAAACTCATGAAGCTTCGGGAGTTGAAACGTGACCATTAAAGTATATTCCAGGTAACTTTCTGGGCATATCTGGATTTTTATTGATTTCTATACAATTCAAGGAATGGATTTGTATGGCCAGTTCATTTTAGTGATTTGGCAGCAATTTTTGCTTGTTCAGTGGTTTGGTTTGTTGATGCATTTGCTTATGCAAGAAGAGATGAACACTAGTCAGAAATGGAAGGCTTTTAGATATTTGTCATGGCAATCCCATATCAATACAATTAGAGGAACACACATGGAATTGTTAAATAACTGAAGGAACTTGTGAAAACATTGTTATGTACAGGTTTGATTTAGACTAGGAATGCCGTCGCCCCTCGTGTAAATGTGAAGTCGTAAATCTTATAATACTCGAAAAAAATAATATTTCCCAAATTGTTTTTATGTAACAATTGTACATCAAGTGTTACAAGAAATGAGTACTTTGTTCATTTGATTATATGTAATGGCTCTAATGTACAATAGCTTTGTGTCTAATACATATGCCTCTTTTTGGTGAATTGCACTATTGAATTTCTACATTGTTCCCAGTGTTATACTGCACAACAACTCAGCTGATGTCTCCTTTTATTGCCTTCTTGGCCTGACATTATTGTTTACTAAAAATTAAAGTTCAGCTTTTCGCTTGAGTGTGATTATAGTTGTTTTCTTGTAGTATTTTATTCTAAATTAACAAGCACAATTCTACTGGTTGCAGCTATAAATAAGTTTACAGCTGTAACAGATATTTATAATTGTAATAAATATTTTTAACTTTTGTTCAAAGCCTTAATCACATCTTTTAATTTGTAATCAACAAATTTATAATTTCAGTTACACCAAACACCTTAGTTTGGGATAAAAGTATGGTATTTGGCTTATTTAGTGTGTTTTGTATTTTTTCCCTTCATTTTTTGACTAAGATTTTTTGATTCTTAGGGTCTTACCAAAATGGAACAAGAAAAGTTAAAATAACTTAAAATAAAATAAAAAATTACTGAGAAGCTACATTCTACAACTTTAGCTTTTAGCTTTTAAGTGTTCACAGCTATTCCAATGGTTGCTTTTTCCTTCATGTAAATTGTAAAACCTATTTGTGTTGGTGAGAGAGATTTGAAAAGTGTTTGTTTGGATAAATAGAGTGATTTGCAATGGATTTGGAGAGGAAAGGGGAGAGGAGATGAGGAATGGGTAAAAGTAAGAATAAGAAATGGTAAAATCGTTCTTAGTCTTGAATTTCTTTGTGGTGATTTAATCTCCCAATTTAAAAGATTTTTTTTTTTAAAGTATGAGTTTTTATCTGAAAGATCTAAGCTCAAATTAATTTCAGCTACTATTTTAAAAATGTGTTAAGAAGAAAAAATACATTTTAAAAATGTGAGTTTTCGATCGTATGATCTAAGTGTTGATTAATTATAAATTGCTCTTTTAAAAATATGTTTGAGGAGAGAGAACACATTTAAAAATTATGAACTATCTTATTTTATATATATATAAGCAGGTGAAAAAGAAAATACACTTAAGAACCCATAAACAATATAAGCCACATATTCATGGTTCAACCATAACCTAGCTTTTTAAGAGTATGGAAAACAATTGCAATCCAAAAAATCACACGGCTTTCTAAGCTAATATATTAAAAGTTGTTGAATTAGGTAAAATTTTTGAGACATATTCAACGATATTTAATTTATTTTTTAAACAAATTATGTTTTGGTGGCAAAACCAATACGAGGGATTTAACTGCATTTTAGGCCATGATTGATAAAATATTTGGGAGTGTGAGAGTATTACTAACACACTTAGACTTAACAACCCAGTATTTGTTTTGAGATGGTCGGGCCGGATTGGCAAGCCCTCTGGCCTGGAAATCCCTAATTAGGGTGAATTGTTAAAACTTGGCTGAAGTTGTTATTAGCAATCCTGGGACGTGTTTTTACGAATTTTACCCTTAGCTATTAACAAAAATCTCAATTATACCCTTAGGATGCCTTCTAGTTTCATCGTTAACCATAATCCTACCCTCGCCTGTGTCGTCGCACTCCACCCCCCTCCTCATCGCTGACTTCCACCCTCACCATCGTTGTCGTCCTCCACCCTTGCCTGTGCTGTCGCCCTCTACCATCGCGATCACTGCTGCCCTCCTCTCTCGTCTGCGCCGTTACCGTCGCCCTCCACCTTCGCTCTCACTGCCGTCCTCCACCCTCACCATCGTCATCGAAGATGAAGATGGCGAAGAAGACGACGAAGGCAAAGATGATGAAGATGACGAAGACAGAGACGAATAAGACGAAAATGAGGCCATACAATTGGAGACTGATCAAACACCGTCGCCCTTCTTCAGTTTCTTTATTGTTTATTATTTTTAATTATTGACTTTTAATTTTTAAATCATTCTAAAGAGTGAATTTGAAAAATTTAAAAAATAATAATAAAATATTAAAATAAATAACATAAAATTTAACTTATTAGCTAATTTAAGTTAATTTTAAAATAAATTAATTTAGTGGCTAATATAAAAAAATACAAAATATATTTATTAATTTTTTACTATAAAGATAATATTAAAAATAAATAAATATAATTATATTTCACATTATTTAATCCTATCAAAATTAAATATGAGTTTGTCTACTTAGTTTTCTAATCATACTCAAATCAAATATAAAAAAACTATCCCACTTCATTAGCAATTTATGCACTAATCTTATGGCTTATTTATTGTTCTGAATAGAATTAAATATAATATGAGAGATTAATAATACTAGGGATCCCACATGTTTGTTTGTATACAAATAAACTATGGATACGATTATGTATACAGTAAAAAATTTAGTTCATATTTAGTTAAAGTAAAATAAAAAATTAGATGAGAATTGTAGAGTTATTTCTGACCGTTAAATAATGATGAACAATAATTCAAAGCTTGGTATTAGTAATACTAATGAGAATTTGGTATTACTAATTTCATGAACGAGAGATTAACAATTCTTTATTTATCGAACTATTAATTCAAATCATACAAAACAAATGTACGACTCACAATATCAAAAAAACAAAAACTTTTTAATAGATTAACTTTGTCATCTAATTCAATCTATTATTTCCTAATACTTCATAACAAACATAGTCTTACATCATTATTAATTATATCCAATCATATACTAATTTTACTTCATTATTAACCCTATCCCAACTTACATAGTTTATCAGACCAGACCTAAGTTCCTTTTAATATCCGAATTAAAGAGTAAGAAACTGAACGATCTCTTAAATGAATGAGAGAGAGAGAGAGAGAGAGAGAGAGAGAGAGAGAGAGGTGTTGCTAATTTGCTATATTGGCCAGTGGTTTGATCACGAGCATCACCCATCTTCTTCAAGGCTTCTTCAACTGCCCAGAGACTTGAATGCCAATGACAATAGGTTTGATTCCCCCCCAATTAATACCTCTGCCCTATCCGTTCTTCTGCAGCTCTCTCTCTCTCTCTTGCAGAAGGGGGAGACAGAGAGATTCCCTCATTAATGGCGATGCATTACTGCATCGGTAGGGCACCAAGTATCACGATCATGGGCAATCTGTTGTAAACAAAGAGCAGTGACTCTTGTCTTTTATTTTTTGAATTTTGTGGAGTCCCCTTTCTCATTTATGACCCTCACCCTACCTCTCAGTACTACCATACTTTACCCCTCTTTTTTGATATCTAAAAACTTTGTTTTTTAAGAGATTTATTTATTTTTAGATAAAAAAGTTGTGTTTTTGGGATAAATTATTTAGAGTAAATTTTTTTTTGTCCTTTGTTGAAATGTTCAACATATGTTTACTTTTTACTTTAAGCTACCGCATTTAGGATATTTGCTCGATTTATTTTTTTGTTTTGTTTTTATTTTTGAGGGTAGGACTAATTTTTTTAATTAAAAATATTATAATTATTTTATTTTAAAAAAAATTAAATTGTTCGAGATGTGTATAACCATTTTAAAAGTTAACGAGTGTTACGAATTTTGGCATCGAACTAATTCGTTTTTAGTTTGATAAATTTATGACAAATGATTATTTATATTATTTATATTATTTATTTTATTCATTGATATTTTAACACTTATTCTTTTGGATATATAATTTGATATTGCAGCGCAGCGGACAAGAAGCAGAAAAATACAAAAAACTGCACGCAGTGTCAGACCGCTCGATAGACCGATCGATCGGTCCATCGAGCGGTCTTCAACAGCTCTCGGTTTCTTCAGTTTTGTAACAAAATACTGCGAGTTTGTTGAGACCAATCAATTGGTCAAAAGACCAATCGATCGGTTCTGTTCGGTGAGATAGATTTTAAAGCAGCAGCAGCTAAGATTTGGTAGTTTAATATAAATAGGCAGCTAAAATTTCTTATTATGTGTGCCTCTTACTATTTTATAAAAATCTAGCTGCCATAGAGAGTTTATGAGATTGTTCATTATTCTCTCAAGCTAGTCTATATCTTGATGATTCTTAAACTTTCGCTCAATTAAGCCAATTATTAAATCAATTAATACTTTAACAATCAGTTTGAATTCATTAAGTCGCTTGAGATGATTTTTAAGTGTTGAAATCAGGTGGAGGAGTCCGTCAGTATTGAAATTCGGTGGTAAATTTCAACGGCTGTCAAGCACATGAGTTGCTGTATGTAGATTCGACAGGAGTATGCTTTCAAACAATTAGTTGTGGGTGTAACGTCGATTTGTAAGATCCTCTTTTAATCAACGATTTTATAGTGTTTGATTTTTTAGACCCGAATTAGTCTCGTGATTTTTACCCAATTTGAATTTTTTCATGTAAAAATTGTCGTCTCGTGTGTAATTATGGTTATTTTATTTGTTACTTGTGTGATTGTTTGATTTAAACTTATTTGCAACGTTTAATTTTTTTTAAGAAATTTTGTTATTAAATTAGTTTACAAACTAGAAATTTTCAATGAATTTTAAAGAAATGTCAAATACTATAGTTTAAAAGTTAATTTTATTTTTCACAAAAAAATAGTTTTTAAGATATGACAAACATGGGCTTAATGGTAAGGGATTACTTGTTCTAAAAATTAAAAATCACTGTTTTCTCATGCATTAAAAATTATTGAATATATTTTGAAATTTTTATGTCTCAAAAATTTTACGCGATTCATTCAATAATTACCCTTTTGATAAATTAGAACAAAAAGAGTTATACAATTTTCAAGATAGTGATGGATGCTTTTTCTTTTATCCCTAGTCGATAGATGGGAGTTCAAGGATAATTTTGGTTAGCTTTTGGGCATTAACATTTGAGGTTGTTTCTTTTCTTTTCTTTTCTTTTTTTTTTTCTTTTAAATGTTCTTGTTGTTTTATTGGACGACACTATTTTAGTGGATTACATTGATTTGATTTTGTGGTAGCTTCAAATTAACTGTGTATACAAAGATTTTAAACAGGGACGGAGGCATGGTTTTAACTTATGAAGAACAAATTATTTTTGTAAATTTTTAAAAAAATATTAAAGAGACGAATCTATATAATTATGAAATATTTTGAACTAATACTATTATAATAGTGAGTTTTTTTAAAATTTTAGGGAGACAGCTACCCCCATTCGCCCTCCTTCGGTCCATCTATGATTCTAAATGTCAGTCATTAGGTATTTATTAATACATAATACAATTTTGAATATTTGAAATCAGCTATTAATATATCGCTGAATATTGTATTTAGTAATATCTAATGCAATTTTTAATATTTGGAATTGATATTTATTAATATATCGGTTGATGTTGTCTAAAAAATGTCCAGACATGTTTTAATAATGCAAATTTAGAACTATGTGTTTTCACATGTATTTTAGTAACAGAAATTATTACAATACTTACAAGAGTCAAAATGATTCATTTACACATACATTACAAAGGGTATTTTTGGAGAAACCATCCAATATTTTTAATTAGTGCTGCGATTTCACTACTATTGGTCTATTTAATGGGATTCACTATTTTTTGTTAGCATTTTATTCAAGGTATAATAATGTGTAATTTAGTAAGTGAAGTAAAGCATTGTTCCAAGGCTCTGTCTATTTGGGGGTTAGAATGGTGGAATTGGAGTATTTTATTATAGTATCCCACATACAATGTTTGGTTAGCATATTTATGAGAGGATGCAAACCCTCTAAACTAACTTTATACCCCATATAGGAATTAGATGTAGAATTGAGTCAACGAAACAAGATAAACAATCGATTCATACCAATCAGTTCCCATGCAAACCCTCTAATCAAATAAGCCCCAAAATTTGATTAAAAAATTATTTTTATTGGACAATTAGTACACCTAGACTATTAGTACTTAGACTATTATGAATTAAATTATTCGTGTTGCCTTTTTATATCATAAGGTGTTTAGTTGAGAGTTAAAGAACTTAAGGATAAATAATACATTATTTAATTTGACATAATTTTAATAAAATTACTATAAAATTGCAAAGAAATAAGATAATAGTCGTGAGATTTCTAAACCTACCTAGGTGGTGGGATAGTAATACTCTCACGAGGGCATATGGTAGTTATGAGCAATAAGAAGATAATCAAATCATTATTTCAAATTGACAAACAAAAGAAAGAACTATACGAGTTTATCTTTCTAGAGTCTAAATTATCACTCCTAATTCTTAAACAAACAGGACCTTAGAGGTGGGTTTAGGCGGAAGTAAATTATTTCACTCACATAAAAAATAGAACCCACTTCTTATATCTCTTTTATCATTTTCTAATAAAACATAATTTAATACAAAACAAATAACAATACTATTAATCCCATTGATAATAGTATAAATACTAACAATTCAAATACCCTCTTAGTTTCATGAATTTAGCCCCTAGAACATTGAATAAATAGTTGTTTTTCTTGTGGGTTGTCTTCTACTTCTACTGGTTGAGAGAGAGATAAAAACGAGATGGGAAAGAAGAATTAGAGTAATTATTTAGTAGTTTTAAAGTATTATGTGTTATTTTTACTTAGTATTTTAATTTAATTATATAATAAAAAATATTTGATAGGATAATAGTGACTCATTCTTATTGTATGAATAAAAGATAAAAAATAACTTTTTTAATGTACATTAATATTTTTATTTATTAAAAATATTACGTAATTAACAATGTGATATGATGTTCGGAGAGTAGTCAATAATTTTCTGGAGAATAATGGAGTTAAATGCGGTGGCCCTCCTTTCTGCTTTGGTAGTCGCGGCTTTAAATGCTCTTTTGCAGAGACTCTCT
>JAOTRH010000001.1:18723063-18736493 GCA_034768845.1 Heliamphora exappendiculata | reverse complement strand
GGACATATTTGCTTCCATTCTCCATGTTGATTGTCTGTACGTGCAGGGGGCAAAGATAAGGTAGGACCAGTGGGGGCCTGTGCCCCCATTGAAAATGTAAAAATAACTCTTGTACCTTTATATTTTTGTATTTTCTTTATCGACTACTGCATTTGTGACCCCGCTGAAAATCTAAAAATACTCCTAGTACCGTTATATTTTTGTATTTTTTTCTATTATTGCATTTCTGCCCCCTTTTCTAAATTTTGTATTTTGCTCATTGTGCTTGATTGTGAAAAATAATTCTCGTTGTGCTTGAAGTTGTGCCTCCACTGTCTCTTTTTCCTAAATACGACACTCTGTATGTACACATTTGCTGCATACCTATTGTTTTAGCTGGTGAAGGTGGTGTTTATTCCCCTTGGGCGACTTGAAACCAAATCGCTCTCATTGCATCTAAGAGTTCTTTAACATTTCCTTGGCCACTTCAAATATTTATGTATTTCTTTCAATTCATAGTGTTTTCATTATCATGACGACTTCTCTATTGCTTGACTTGTGTCGGCTCAAAACTGAACCCCCAAATATATTTGGGCGACTCAGTGTCGGATCTTAACTGAGCCTCAGTGATTTAAAATATTCTCGAGGTGCGTTTTCTGATGGTGATTAATTCGGCATTGATTTGGCTATGGTCTGCTGTTTTGCAGGGTGCTTGGTGGGTTAAGTGCAGAATGGTTGTAGTTTGGATATCATGGCGGAGTCCTTTGTAAATTTGTAGTTGTACAGTTTGTGTGCTGATCCGTACAGTCATACAAAACGAACGCATTTTACTTTTGTAACCAAATAATGGCACAACTTAAATGCACAAGATAAACTTGTGCAATGTAAAGTATAATAAAAATTTCTGAAATCGCTCTTTTCTTTTGCCTGGTTTCAGTATCTTCTTGCAATTTCTAAGATATTTTGTGTAGTTATATGCATATTTTGAAAATACAAGACCTAAAGAGTGGTAACTAGTTTAAAAGTTACTTATTTTTAAAATATATATATATTTTTAGCCAAAAAGAATATTTGAATTGAAAGTAAGTTGTTTGGTAAATTAGCTTTTAAGCTAATACTAAAAAGTTAGTTTTTCTTATTTTTTGTTCAAAATTTGACAGTATTGTCCTTTCATTGTTGATTATAATAATTAAATATAGTTGACATTAGTAACAAATAAGTTATTATTGCCTCTTAAAATGGAGTGGGAGTTTGAATTATAGTTTTGAATACTGTATTGAATAGTGTATTGATTTTTTTATTAGTACAGTACATGTTGATATACATGTTGATACCAGTGAAATATTGGATACCGTTTATTTTAATTGTTCAACACTAAATTAGTTAGTATAACATAAATATTGATCAAATATAATGTTTTTATTAATTATTCTAAATTAATTTTTAATCTCATTATTTATAATGAAATGGATAATTTGAAAATATATAAATTTAGCTTTTGAGATTTTTAATAATAATTTAATATTGAATAGGTTTAGAATTTTCTCTTTATGTTATATTTAAAGTTTGAATTAGATTATAAAAATAAAAATAAAACTTACAAGCAAAAAAATGAGCAATTTTTTTTAAAAATTGATTATGAACGGAATGTGTTTGGTATTCTTTGGTATAAACTGGTACTGTTTTCTAGGTTCAATATAAATTGGTATTTTAACAGTACAAAATTAAATAATTAGTGTATTAATATTGTTCTAAATCAATGGGTATTGACCAATACGATATGGTATCGATCACAACCGTTTGAATAGAGTTTTAATGTTTTAATTTGATTTATTATTATTATTTTCAAAACGAATTATGTTAATTTTTAAGTTTTTTGGTTAAGAAGGTAAAAAAAAAGCTAAGTAGCCTAAAAAGTATATATGCTCTCTCTGAATTTGCCTCTTTGGGATAAACGAGGATGATTTGGCTTAACTTTTGTCTTTGTAGGGATTTTCATCCTTTGTTAAAATTTTTTTTTCAATTCATTTTGATGAACGAGATATAAAAAGTATAATAATTTCTGAAACAATATTAAAATAAAAATTGACTATACTGAGTTTAGAAAAGGGTGTCTAAAAATTTGAGATTAGAATATCTGTTTGATTTTTCTAAAAAAATTTAGATTTTAACTTCAGTTTTCTGCTTCTCCACCTCACTCGGATGTCCCGCCACTTCCCTCTCTTATTTCCATTCTTCGCTCGCTCGGTTCCGCTTCTTCTTCATAAGCCTCCAGCCCAGCTGTCCTCGCCTTCCGCCGTTACCTTCGCCGGAAATTCAGCTTCTTAGCTTGACTCACAGGTTCAAGCTTTCAAGGTATACCCGAACTCTGCAATTACATACCCCTTTTCTTTTATTTTCGTCTTTCAGGCATTTTGTCGAACGGGTTTGTGGTGATTCGACGTTTCGATTTCTTTCGTTGCATTAACTTGTTGTTCGTCTTCGTCACACATTTCCACATGATCCTAAACAAATATTCCTCATTTTACTTTCAGCTGTTTACGTCACTAACCTCGACAAATTCATTAATTTATAATTCTTCTTCCTGCAGGTTTTATGTGTTGTCTTTCCTTCCCCAATTCCTGGTTTCCTGTTAGTCGGCTTTAATTCCTTACGGATATGAGCTTCTTTAAATTTCCGAGTTCTAAACTTTTGCTATTTCCATAAAACATTATTTTATTTCAAACGTTTAAAATTTAGATATCTGTTTTTCCCGAAAGCCTTGATTTCTTGGTACTGATTTAATTGATTGTTACAGCTATCTTGCGTAAGTTAGTGTTTAAAATGTTGCTGCGTGATGCCGCTTCTGTTGTTATGCCACGTTGGTGAATAAATGTTAACTCATAAATTTTTCCTTGAGGAGGTTTGGCTGTTCTTTATGTTTATATTCCATGGTACCCTTCCATTTCTCAGAAATTATAGGCCCATTTTGGCTGCCCATATTGAACAGCATTTTGGTTATCGGAAGAAAAGTTCCGTTAAATTGGTACATTCCCTTCACCCATTCAAACAAAACAGAGCCATCCGTCAAATTAACAAACAGATGAAGAAACCTCCTAAATCAGTTGATAAAGGACTTTTGGACCAAAAAGTTTATGCGAGGGATATCATTAGAAACACATCGAACATTTTAAGGTATTCAACCTGGGATTCCGCTCAAGAACAGCTAAAGAACCTCTCTGTTAGATGGGATTCTTATATGGTCAATCAAGTTCTCAAAACCCATCCACCTATAGAAAAGGCCTGGCTGTTTTTCAATTGGGCCTCTCAGCTAAAAGGTTTTAAGCATGACCAGTTTACTTACACAACCATGCTGGATATTTTTGGGGAAGCGAGGAGGATTTCATCAATGCGTTATGTCTTCCAGCAGATGCAAGAGAAGGGGATCAAAATTGATGCAGTTACTTATACTTCACTTCTGCATTGGCTTTCCAATGATGGGGATGTTGATGGAGCAATGAAGGTGTGGGAGGATATGAAAGTTAATCATTGTCATCCAACAGTTGTCTCTTTTACTGCTTATATGAAGGTCCTATTCGATCACAGAAGGGTGAAGGAGGCTACTATGGTCTACAAGGAGATGCTGCAATCTGGTTGTTCTCCGAATTGTTACACATACACAGTCTTAATGGAGCATCTTGCAGGTTTTGGTGAGTGCAACCCTTTTATCTCTCTCTCTTTCTTATTTTTTCTTTTTTAACTGTGTTGTAATACATATGATTCTTTGTTTCTAATTTTCTTCTTGTATGATTGTCCGATGTGCATTTAATTATCTAGATCATAGTTGTCAAATTGTGAATTGAAATCATAGTTTTGTGAATTATGAATTGAATTGAATTGAGAATAGTAAAACTCGGCATGCACCACAAATATGATGTTTAAACACTTCATACGTAGAAAATATGAATATGATTACGTCATCTATTGAAAAGACATTTACTTTCATCAAAAGGGATTTTGGCTCAAATCCAGCCAACCATAAAATTACTTAAAAGTCAATATATATTCTCTTTAGAAATCCTAATATTGGATTAAAAATATCTTAAATAGAGTAGAATAAGAAAAGAGAAATTAAATATAAAACACATTAGAACTTTTCTTGTATGCTTATTGCTAACAAAGAAACGTTTAGAAAAAATATTGTGAAACAGTTGAGCCAATGATCCAACTCATATCATATTAAATTATGTTTATTTCACTAAACATCAATAAATAATTTATAGGAAGTAATATTTTCATTTTAAACATCTTAATAATATGTATTTTAATATTTTTCACCTAGAAGAGAAATAAGAAAAAGTGTTCAAAATGTATCAGATCTTCCTTGTTCTTATTAAATCTTCTAATCACTAAATGAGCAACAAATCATGCATGTTTATTTGTATTAATGCATTTTCAAAAAAAAAAAGAAGAAGCAGTAAATAGGGGGTTTGAAATTTGTTGAATCTAATAATTTTATGAATCATATGAATTTTAAATAATAAATCGACTAGTGAATCGAATCGTGAATTGTAAATTCATCATGATTTTATTACAAAATAAATTTGCTCATAGATTATGGTAACTATGATCTAGATGTAGTTGGTCCAATTTTTCTTTGCACTGTGCATTCCTCATCAATGATTTGTAAGTCTTCTTTATAATCAAGCTTTGTATTGTCCTTTAGCTATCCTATTGTAAAGTTGATCCTTGAATTTCGATATGATTTTCGTCGAGTGATGTTGTATTATTGGTATACCATTGACTAGGGAAAAAAAGGTCTGTGGGCTTCAACGCAAAGACTCAAGATACTCCAGTTCTTAGTTGCATGATTCTTCTACTAGGATAGTGAATTTGTTTCCGAATCTCGCTCCTACGCTTCAAAGTAAGAATCTTGTAAGAACTTAGTTTCCATCGAGAAAGAATCTCATTCCCAACTAGGATGAAATCTCTCAAACATATAGATTCCAAAAAAGAAAAAAACAAAAGAAAAATTATGAAATAATAGAAAAATTTATAGAATTAATAAGTTTATAGAATCACATTAACTCAAATATATTTTCGTACTTTATATTTACATAATATTTATTTACAAAAAATCTGTATTATAAAATATATAACCGCTTCCAACATTAGACTCTTCCATATGCTCTTGCTCCCTTGCCTCTGCTCCCGCTTCCGCCCCCAATTCCTGCAAATAAGCTCCAGTTACCATCTACTAATTCTTCATTTCAATATGATTACCTTTTGTTCCTTATGTGAATCATGGTATCTATCCTATTCCATGGTTATAGTATGTAATAGCTTGTTTTTTGGATGTTAATATGCTTTCTTTAACCCATCCCTAATTCTGGTATTGAGGTAATCAATTGTCAAGCAGCTTAGGCTCTCTAGAGAAACCTTCCTCTAGTTGTGGAAAGGAGGAAAGTAGACACTTCCAACTTCTAACCTTTTGGCTTCCTTTCGTCCTTATCTTTTTTATCCTTAAATTCCAATTTAGGTGAATAGATCATAAGGATGTCTCTTACTTCAAGCATCACAATATCACCTGCTTATTTTAGAATATTGAAAGCCGCTCTCTATTTGATTGTATTGGAACAGCCTCTCTCCATGCAGGACAAGGCTGCATACATTCTACCCTTTCTAGATCTCAGTGCAGGAGTTTTGTGCACTGGGCTGCCTCTCTATTACCTTGCGATTAAATAATTGTTTCCCTAAAATAATTTGGGACAAATTCGATTTATCATGACACTTAAAGACTTGTATATGTTATAGTTTATATTATGGGAAATGGAAGAAAGGATATATGTTCGTATATGCTGTATTCAAGGAAAAAGGAAGGGAAATATATGCTCGATGGTGAAAATTGTTGGGGCTGTTGAAGAAACAATAAATTCAATGGTGACAGTAAAAAAATGCAAAAATACTAATACAGAGCATGGTAGCAACCAAAAGAAAAAGAAGAATTACAAACATTTGTTTGTGCACGGTTAGAGATGGAAAGTTGGAAACATTTAAATATGACAACTTGTTGTGATGACCTTGGAAGTGTGTAATGAATACAGGCAAATAAGCAAGAGGAAGGTGAAGACTGAACATTTTCCAAAACTGTGACTCATCTCCTGACTGAGTTTGAGTGCCAGAAAAATGATTTAGGTAACTGATTGCCTGTGATGGGGTTAAAGATTATGGTACACTAGAATTGGTTTCCTAGGGGACTTTCTTAGACTTTTCCTTAAGCTCAGTAAGAGAACATGGTGGAAATGTTTGTTTTGGTTTGCAGGGGATAATGGTTGTGGTGCTAATGCTAATAGAGGTAGTTCTGATCACAGTAAGGTGGACGTGGAGGTACAGCAGTTGGATGGTGGTTGTTGGTGATGTGTGTTGTTTAATAATTTCTTCAATCTGAATCTCTTGTAACAGAGTCATAAAATGTAATAAACAATTTCATTTGATGAGTTTGCTATCACTACTTACAAGTGTCTTACTCAAGCATTTGGAGAAGTCTAGTAAGCATTAGCTCTTTCACTATCTATGCTTATGAAGCATCATCTATATACATGTAAATATACATTAGGACGTTGGAAGCATTAGCTTTTACCAGCTTATGATTACGGAGAATAACAATTAGTTGGGTGAGTTAGATTTTGAATGTATTGGTCCTTTGTTCCTTTAGTGATATTTATTGGCTAGCTAGCGCGTGCTGAATGGCATAATGTTCTCACAGCACAAGGTTATATCTGAAACAGACAATTATGGGCTAATGTAATTGAAATTTAATACGAGTTAAAAGATTTAGTGATATATGCATGTTAGACAATAACATTTAAGCATACTATCTGCATTTGTCAATGTCAACTGTTACCATGAACTTACATATTCAGATGCCCCCATTCTCCCTATGTGTTTTTTTTGTCTTGAAAACATAAGGAAGGCAATTTCATTCTTCCATGATGCTATCTGCACTTTACTGTACTCATTGCTGTTATTGGATTTTTGAAGTATCTCTTTTGCATTGAATTTCAGGAAAATATAAAGAGGTTATTGAGATTTTTAACAACATGCAAGAAGCTGGGGTTCAACCTGATAAAGCCACATGTAATATTCTGGTTGAGAAATGTTGCAAAACAAGCGAAACATGGGCAATGACTCATATTCTTCAGTATATGAAAGAAAACTCACTTGTCCTTCGTTACCCTGTTTATGCGAAAGCTCTTGAAAGTTTAAAAATTGCTGGTGAGAGTGATATTCTCCTTAGGCAAGTTAATCCACATTTTTCTGTCGAAGGTGGCGACAAGGATGGAACGGAGCGGTGTAGTGCAATCTTTACCGATATTAACTTCGTAATAGATGGAGGACTTGTATTAGATTTCTTAAGAAGGCGGAATTTTATTGCCATTGACTGCTTGCTGGCCGGCATGATGGATAAGAATCTTCAGTTGGACCCTAGGATCATCTCAATCATCATTGAGGACAACAGTGCTCATTCCAGACCAATGGGTGCTCTTTTGGCCTTCGAATACAGTGTGAAGATGGGCCTAAGGATTGAGAGGACGGCATGTCTTGCTTTATTAGGTGTCTTCATAAGAACAAAATCATTTCCAAAAGTTGTATGCATTGTTGAGGAAATGATTAGGGCTGGAATCTCTCTTGGAACGTATCTGGGCGCACTCTTAATTTATAGGCTTGGCTGTGCTAGAAAGCCTGTTTTGTCTGGAAAGATATTTGATTTGTTGCCTGATGACCAGAAGAATGCAGCCACTTATACTGCTTTAATTGCCGCCTATTTCGTCTCAGGGAATGCTGATAAAGGACTTCAAATGTTCATGACCATGAGAGCAAAAAGGATTCATGCTACACTGGGTACTTACAACGTTCTAGTAGTGGGTCTTGAAAAAACTGGCAAAGTTCATGAAGTAGAACGTTTCAGGAAGGAGAAGAAGAATATGCAAGCTGATGGCCATTCTTGTGACATAGTTCCCATGGAGGAATTGATTTGTAATCGCCTGTTTGCTGGGGAAGCTGCATTCTGATGCATAAGATTGGACCATAGTCCCAAAAAGGTGTTTCAGTTGCTGCATGATGTAGAAAAATGTATCGAGGACAATTAATCAATCCACAGTTCCAAACTCCTATACACCAGTAGATTCTCATCTCAATGCCGAATCAAACAGGTACGGAGCTGCTGTGTTCGGTTATATCTTTATTCTTCAATTCACATATATGCTCTGGATGGAAATTTTGCAATTCTGGGCATTACTCATTCTCAATCAAATTGACTAACATAATGGAACATTTTGACTCATACTCATTATGAATTTCATAAAATTCAATCAAATTGACTCGCATAATGGAACATGAATGAGTACCACAAAATCCAACTTTATTTTTGGGGGCTGGATTTTAACGCAGCCAAGGATAGATATGTAAGGGTTTTATCACCATAAAGCATGAGGATAAGGTAAGTAGAAGAGAGAAATCTTTTACAAGTTGAACTAGAATGAGAAGTTCATCATATCCATACTGAGGCTCTCCATCATGAGAGTCTCCATTAGTCCACATCTAGTTGCTTCCATGTTCGTGTAGTTTCCATCCTTGGGCTTGATTGAGCAGGAGGACATAGGGAGGACAGGAAGGTTCTCGCAGTTGCAAATTTCGATCATGTAGCCATCAGGGTCATGGAAGAACACCTGATCCACCTTGATCCCTCCATCCTCCACTACGGCTGTCACATATCCCATTCCCATGTCTTCCAACCTCCTCTTCATGAGTCCAACATCCGTGCACTATTACAAGATATAGAAATTTTTATAACTATCAATGTTAAAGAAGAGGAAGTAGTAGTAGTCTAGCTAATTCTTTTAAAGAAGAGTAAGTAGTGGTAGTCTAGCTAATTCTTACTTGAAAGGATATGTGGTTATCTTTGGGATTGATGGGTCGTGGTTCGTTCATGGTGTCATCGTCGATGAACTGATTCTCAAGCAAGTGTATCCCAATTCCATAATTGAATAACCTGGACCAAAATAGGTAATGGGGAGCTTAGTAGTTTGTTATGGTAATGGGGAGCTTAGTAGTAGAGAGAGAGAGAGAGAGAGAGAGAGAGAAAGAGAGAGAGAGAGAGAGAGAACCAAGCTCCGTGAAAATCGAAAGAAGAGGGGCGTTTGATGAGACAAAAGCCCAGGACATCTTGGTAGAACCGCAGAGAAGTTTGCACCGATCTTACCAACAATGAAATGTGGTTCAATGAGAGAAGAGGCAACGCCTCATAGTAGCCTACTTCCTCTATCACCATATTTTCACTTTCCTTATTCCCTATTATCTCTTCTCGCTTGCCCTCTTCTTTCTCCTCCTTTCTCTTTGTACATTGATTACCAGTTTGTCACTTTTTATAGAGAGGGATTTCCAAAATATGCTTGTGATTTCTGTCAAATTTACAGGCAACTGCCCTCGGGGAATAGGGAGTGAAGAACTTTCCTGGCAAATTCTCACGTTTAATAGGACAAATGTCATGCAAGAGAGAGAGAGAGAGAGAGAGAGAGAGAGAGAGTTATTCATTGCCAACAGCGGCACCACATTAGCCCCACCACGTGGTGTCGCAAAGCTATACAAATTTGCTATTAAAATAATGCGTCAGATTGTCTTTCAGATATAGATTGTCTTACTTGTAATTGACAAGATTGCTTACCAATGAGAGTCTAAGTTTACGTTAATGCAATTTGACACATTACTTTAATCGCAAGTTGGTATTGGTTTATGGCACCACGTCAGTCCTGCCACATTGTGCTGATGTGATGCCGCTGTTGGGAACAATTAATGTCTGTCTTTCTCTATTATAAAGTTATACTGCCTAATGGAAAACCATTTTGATTTGTACGAAGTACACTGCTTACAAAAATTGCATTGCTTTTTCCTTTATAAAATCACTATTGAACTTGAGCTAAACTAGTAGCCTTTTTATTTTATTGTGGAATTAATAAGCTTAGTTAAACGAAGCAAATCCTTGTTTTCTTGTTTTGAAAATTGGCAGAAATACGAACTTCATTAGAAAAATTGTTGTTTCAAAATTGCTATGGTAGTGGCTGGAGTAGCCCGAAAATTTGATTAGGCAACGAGATTCCAAAAACCTGAGAAACTTCTTAGATGTTTCCTCACCTGTGTGTCGCGGAGTTATTTGATTTAAGCACCTTTTCTGCCTGTTCCCTTGGCTGTTGTGAAAATTCAACTTGAAACCTTCGTTTCTCTTTTCTCCTTTTTGTCACGGAACAGTAGCTTTCCTTCATTTGCTCTCTATTTGTTTTGGCGAAAAATACTTTCTAAAATCTTTTTATATATTTTTTGCTATTTGATACGATAAAAATTAAAAGTTAACGAAAAATATTTTTTAAATCAATGTAAAATAAGTTGATTTTAGTAAAATTCACTTTTGATTTTCTGATGACAAAAAATATTTTTTATCTTTGTCATCCCATCACTATCGTCACCACTGCTCACCATATCAACACTATCTTTGCCGCTACCATCGCCACTATTACCATGGTGACCAGTGCCACCACCTAGTGGCTGGAATAGGTTTTTTTTTTTTTAAAAAGAATTATTCTTCCAAAAACAAATTTTTTTTAAAGGAATAGAAACACGAGTTCAACTTTAGGGATGGCAAAGGTGGGGCGAGGTTGGGATGAGCTCTATCATTCTCGTTTCTTATTTGATCGGGACAAGGAAGAGAAAAAATATTAAGAAAAAAGCGGGGAACGGATTAGGGGTGGGGATATTTCGGGAATAGTTTTTAAAATTTAAGAGGGTGATATTAATGAAAGTTATAGATAATATAATAAATAAAAAATAGTAATTAATGAATCAATAGAACTAAAAATATAAAATATAAGAATAGAGAAGAAAAATTATATATAAATATGATTTTTTATATTTTAAAAAAATATATTTTATGCAATTGGAGACAGGTGGGAAAAAACGAAACATGGGGAGCAAATATCATTTTCATTTCATTTGTTATTCTGGCGGAAAAATCCCGTATATAGCAGGATAGGTATGTGCCGGATCGAGCGAAGCCGCAGAAATTGCCAATCCTAACTTTCTTATGCAATCCTTATAAGCCCATGCAGGTATGGGCCTTCATGTACATTGCACCATTAATTAGCCTTTCAACCAGTAAGCCCAATTACCTGGCCCTGGCAGGCAAATAAAAATAAAACAGAAGTGTGAGCTCTCATGGGCCGGTGAAGATATGGGCCCATACACGGCCTTCTGAGCCAGCTAAAAATAAAATCTGATGAGCCACCAAGTGCATAGGAATAGGGTTTACATAAAAGCGTAGGTTCGACCTAATTGATCCGAGGCGCTCAATGCACATGCATGATGGCGGTGGGGTGCCCAAAATAATTTATACATAATCTAGATCTTGACTATCCATTTGCTTTGTGTGTAAATTCTAGTGCAAATGAATAATTAAAATTTAATTTTTGTAGTTAGTCTGGTTAAATTTTGTGCACATAGTATTACTGTTTTTCTTTATATACATATACGGGCAGTGGTAATTCTTGGAATTTTTGTGAATGAGATCATTTAGAATTGATAATTTATTATCTGTACAATACAAATCAAATTAAATGTCTCGATTGACAATTAGAATACACATTTCATATATTCATTATGTTGTTTTGACAAAAAAAAATATATGCATAAATATATACAATTACATTTAGGTTTCTGTTTTGAAATTGATACATAGTAGCCTCATTGTTAACCGTATCAAAAATGTTATTTTCAATATATGTGACGATATATGTGGCGAAGCAGCAATTAGGGCTATTATCTTCAAAAATCTTATATTTTTTTCCTTTTTTTCTTTGATGTTTATCTTCCAAAAACCAAGCAGCAATTAGGGTTTTTTTCCCCCAAATTGAAAATCATAAATGATAAATCCTAAATTTTTACAATAACACCCTAAATAAGCAAAAAGCTAAATAAATTAAATTTCGAAATTATCATTTAGTTGTATCATACCTTTCTTGTTCTTTGTCGTGATTGAGAAAAAAGAACCCAATTTCGTGAAATTGGCAATCTATGTCGCCTGTCAATACTTAACAATGGTTGCCGATTACATTTATTTCTTTACCAATGGTAGTGGTTAGTGAAAATAGTTGAAGGTTTTGGTAAATGAATCTGTGAATGCTGAATAACGGAAGGCAGCGGAGGGATTTAAGGTTTTTTGAAATGCGAAGCAAATGGAATAACAGAGAAGCTCGAGTTAATAAAATTTGGTGAAGAAGGGGGATGTTAAATGCACTTCCTTTATTACTAAGAAAACCTATAAAATTGTTCTAAAAAAAAAACACAAAAAGAAAACCTATAAAATTTATAAGATAGTTTATACACTCTGTATTAGCATTTGTACTTCTGAAATGTAAATAGTTTAAAAGTGTCTAGGTTGAGGAATACCCATTTGTCTTCCTGGAAAATTTTGATTTTCGAGAAGCTCTGGGGTCAGTTGTATATTTTAAGTGGGGTCAAAAAAGTAAATAAATATAATATTATAATAATAAGCTAAAATGTTTTAATGGGGTCATCCCGTTGTGACTAATGTGGCCTCGCCCTGTATAGTAGTGCGAACAAATTAAATTGAGTTGAGCTTAATTGAGTCGAATTTTTAGGAGCTTGATTTTTTTGTTTTGTTTTGTGCTATTTAAGCTCGGTTCGAACTCGAATAATAGTTCAATAATTTGTTCTAGCTCGCATCGTTTAAAAATTGACGTGTTTGAGCTCAAGAGTTTATATTCGAGTTTTTTTTTTCAAGTAAAATCAAATTCATTTTTATGAAATTAAGAAATTAAATTTTGTTCTTATTTTTAAGTCATTCCATTTAAAGAACAAAAAAATAGTAAGGTGCATATGAATTGTTTAAAATGAGTTGAGGGTAGGATAAAATTCTAATTTTATAAATGTATTTATATTCGAACTGAATTATTAAATGAACTATTTACGAGTTTATATGAGTCAAGTCGATCTTAGCCAAGCTTATATAAGTCAGGTTCGTTTAAATAAATGAGTTTAATTTTGTGTTCATAAATAATGTATTTATTAAATAAATTAAATTTAAACGAATTTAAATCGAGTTGAGCATGTTCATAAATTATTTGGTTTGCTTGCACTTCTACTCATACATAGATATTGATACATAGGGGGAACAACTAATATATCATGTAATTGCTTATATTATTGTCTTTTACTCACTGATTTTCTAATAAAAACATACCTCCCCGGTTGTGTAGATTCACTCTTTTTGACCCACCGTACTAGGATAAACTTTGAGATACATAAGGGCACCCGCTATACTTACATTTTTCAGATAAAGTAGGTAATCATAAATTAACTCAACTGTCCCTTATGAGTTTTTAATCCAATACTGCCCCTAGTTT
>JAOTRH010000001.1:18697542-18722963 GCA_034768845.1 Heliamphora exappendiculata | reverse complement strand
CTATTGAAACTGTACAATATATGACCTATTTATAGGCGAATAGGGATAAATAATAAGAAGATATAATAGAATAAAATAAAATCAGAATAAAATCAATCTAATCAATCTAATATTCTAATCAATCTAAATCTAATATTTCAACAATTAGTTTACGCTGTATATGTTCAAACTATCTTAATTTATTTCTTTTTAACTTATCCCTAATTGATGTAACTCATATTATTTCAAGAATTTTCTTATTTATAATTTTATTTTTTTTTAATTACTAATTTAACATATTATATTTTTAATAATTAGAAAACTGAATTATATATTCAAAATAACCTTAACCTCTAATTGCTAATTGAGCTATATAAAAATATCAAAATTATGCTTGTGTTTGGTTTAATTTTTTTTATAAAATTTTTAAATTTTTAAATTTTTTTTATAAAAAAGAATATGTGAAAAAATATTAAAAAACTAATTAATTTTAATAAAAAATTAAAGTAATAAATTATTTAAGAAACTTTTAAATAAAAACTTTAAAAAATGTTTGACAAAATATAGGCTAACACTAACAACTTACAGTCCGAAGTCAGTGTGTGTTGTGGCTCACCATTCACCAAACGACTTCTCACTCTCGCAGCTATAAAATGAGCCGTACTCTCTCTTTTGTCTCCATCGCAGCAAATTCGGTACTGAGCGCAGGTTAATAAAGTGGGACCCCTATAATAATATCAATATATACGCATATACATATATATACATACATATATATACACACATATGGTTGGAATTTGTAAATGTGACTGACACAGTTAAAAAAGGGGTAGATAAAGACCCAATCCCTCCAATGATTCAACCCATATATACGCCAACCCATATCCCATTTGCCTGTTTGGAAAGCCAGAAAAAAAGTGTTCCTCCACGCAGGGTTTTAGGGAAGCGGGAAACCAAAAGAGAGAAAGCGAGAGAAAGAGAGAGAAACCCAAAAACATAAGAGAGGTTTTTTTTTTTGGTTTGTTTTGGGAGTGTCGGTGTGGAAGAACACTCTGCGCTCCCACTACCTTAACCTTAACCCTAACCCACTGACCACTCGCCAAAGAACAAAACTCTGTGATAGTTTACCAAATGCCACCAACGGCTTCCATGGCGACTGCTCTCGTCTTCCTCGTCGCTATCGTAAACCTTCTGCTATCTTGCGCCGCTGAACGCAGCGCCGAAACCCTAGCTGAGATCGAAGCATTGACCTCCTTCAAGCTCAACCTCCGCGACCCTCTTGGAGCGCTTAACGGCTGGGACTCGTCCACGCCGTCGGCGCCCTGCGACTGGCGCGGCGTCGCCTGCTACAACGGCCAAGTCAGCGAGCTCCGTCTGCCTCGCCTTCAGCTCGCTGGTCCGGTCAGCCACCAGATAGCTAACCTACGCATGCTACGCAAGCTCAGTCTCCATTCCAACTTCTTCAACGGTACCATCCCTACCTCCATCTCCAAATGCGCTTCTTTACGCTCTGTTTTCTTGCAATACAATTCGTTCTCCGGCAAGCTCCCGCCGGAAATCGCCAACATAACCAGCCTTCAAATCCTCAACGTCGCTCAAAATCAGCTCTCAGGCGAAGTTCCCGACGGCCTCCCTCGGAGTCTCCGTTTTATCGATGTTTCATCGAACGCATTCTCCGGCGAACTACCTAGAAACTTATCGACCATGTCTCAGCTTGAGCTTATCAATTTATCGTATAACCAGTTCTCCGGCGAGATCCCAGCGGGTATTGGTGAGCTTCAACAGCTTCAGTACCTCTGGCTTGATTACAACCTTTTGGAAGGAACCTTGCCGTCGGCGATAGCCAACTGTTCTTCGCTAGTCCACTTCAGTGGCGAAGGTAATAAGCTTCGCGGCGTGGTACCGCCAGCGATTAGTGCTATTCCGGAGCTCCAAGTAATTTCTCTATCGCACAACCACCTCTCTGGTTCAGTCCCATCGTCAATATTTTGCAACGTTTCGGCGTCGCCTCCATCCCTTCGCATCGTGCAGCTAGGGTTTAATACCTTCACGGACATTGTCGCACCCGAGACAGCTACGTGTTTTAGTGTTTTGGGGGTCCTGGATCTTCAGCAGAATCAGATACATGGCGTGATTCCTCTTTGGATCACGAATATTTCCACATTGACAAGGCTGGATGTTTCGGGAAACTTGCTTTCAGGTTCGATTCCGAGTGGGATTGGTAGGTTAGAGAGATTGGAGGAGCTAAAAATGGCGAATAATTCACTGAACGGCCTAGTTCCAGCTGAGGTCACGAAATGTAGTCAGTTACGTGTTCTTGATCTCGAAGGGAATCGCTTAGCTGGGGAAATTCCTGCATATTTGAGTGAGCTTAGAGGTTTGAAGACATTGTCGCTCGGAGGAAATCGTTTCTCAGGTTCAGTTCCATTGAGTTTTGGAAATCTTACAGAGCTTGAAATTCTGAATTTGGGAGATAATAACTTGACAGGAGACTTACCAATGGAGCTAATGGCATTGAGCAATCTGACCACATTGAGCCTCAGCGGGAATAAGTTTTCGGGCAAAGTTCTCGAAAATGTTGGGAACTTAAGGCAGCTATCCTTTCTGAATTTGAGCGGTAATGGTTTCTCAGGTACCATTCCGGCTAGTCTGGGACGTCTTTATAAGTTGACAACACTGGATTTGAGCAAGCAGAATCTCTCGGGGGAGTTGCCATTCGATCTTATCGGTTTGCCGAATCTTCAAGTCATTGCTTTGCAAGAGAACATGTTATCTGGGGATGTTCCTGAAGGTTTCAGCAGTTTGTTGAGCCTGCGCAGCTTGAACCTCTCTTCCAATGCCTTGTCTGGTCACATTCCTTCAACCTTCGGCTACCTCAAGTCGTTAGTAGTTCTCTCATTGTCTGACAATCACATCTCGGGCTCAATACCGCCTGAGCTCGGGAACTGCTCTAGTCTTGAAATCCTTAATCTTGATTCGAATTCTTTGAGTGGCCAAATCCCAGTTGAGATTTCACGCCTCTCCCATTTGAATGAGCTTGATCTAGGTAGGAACAATTTAACAGGCAAAATTCCAGAGGAGATTTCCAAATGCTCCTCACTAACTTCCCTTATTCTAGCTTCAAGTCACCTTTCAGGCAACATACCAAACTCCTTGTCCAATTTGTTAAACCTCAAAGTGCTGGATCTCTCCGCAAACAAACTGAGCGGAGAGATTCCAGCAAACCTGACACTCCTCTCTAGGTTGATCTATTTCAATGTGTCCCAAAATAACCTCAAAGGCAAGATTCCGGCAATGCTGGGTTCCAGATTCAACACCACCTCGGCATATGCTGGAAATCAGAATTTGTGTGGGAGGCCCTTAGATAAGAAATGTGAGGATGTTGGGACCAGTAGGAGGAGGAAGAAGCTGATTCTATTGATTGCTGTGGTTTCCAGTGGGGCTTGCCTCATGGGACTATGCTGCTGCTACATTTTCAGTCTTTGGAGGTGGCGCAAAAGGATCAAAGAAGGCGCAGCTGGGGAGAAGAAACGAAGCCCAGCTAGAGCTAGTTCAGCAGCAAGCGGGGGTGGTCGTAGCAGTGGTGATGTGCCAAAGCTTGTTATGTTTAATAACAAGATCACTCTTGCCGAAACAATAGAAGCAACAAGGCAATTTGACGAGGAGAATGTGCTGAGTAGGAGCCGGTACGGGTTAGTCTTCAAGGCCTGTTACAACGACGGAATGGTGCTCTCAATTCGCAGGCTCCCTAATGGATCACTCGACGATAACATGTTCAGAAAAGAAGCCGAATCGCTCGGGAAAGTGAAGCACCAAAACCTAATTGTTCTCCGTGGTTACTATGCTGGGCCGCCGGACCTCAGACTTTTAGTCTACGACTACATGCCCAACGGAAACCTGGCAACGCTCCTCCAAGAAGCGTCCCACCAGGATGGTCATGTCCTGAATTGGCCAATGCGTCACCTCATAGCGCTGGGAATAGCCCGCGGGCTTGCCTTCTTGCACTCGTACGCAATGGTTCACGGAGACATAAAGCCTCAGAATGTGCTTTTTGACGCAGATTTTGAAGCTCATCTCTCAGATTTTGGGCTAGACAAGCTCATGGTTGCATCTCCGGCTGAACAACTCTCCTCTTCAACAGCTTCGGTAGGGACATTGGGCTACGTAGCACCCGAAGCGACACTAACAGGAGCCGCCACAAAAGAATCAGATGTGTACAGTTTCGGCATCATCTTGCTGGAGCTGCTAACGGGGAAGCGGCCGGTAATGTTCACACAAGACGAGGATATAGTTAAGTGGGTGAAGAGGCAATTGCAGAGAGGCCAAATTTCGGAACTGCTCGAGCCAGGGCTGCTCGAGCTTGACCCGGAATCATCAGAGTGGGAAGAGTTCCTACTGGGAGTGAAAGTGGGGTTACTGTGCACAACACCCGACCCCCTCGACCGTCCCGCCATGTCCGACATTGTGTTCATGCTCGAAGGCTGCCGGGTCGGGCCGGAAATGCCGTCCTCCCAACCGTCACCGGCATGAAAACAAACACCCCCCCCGTGTTAAACATTTTTCTAATCAAATTGTAGCATTAGTTGGTTGTTAGTCTTTTTAATTCCTTTTTGTTTTGAAAATGCATGTGATGGTGGGAAGTGGAAACACAGATGCTTAAAACATGGAAGTGAAATCAGTAAACGATGTGGACGTGTCGGCCGGAGTTAAATCAGGGGAAGGGTGGGTCCCTTCCCTTTCCGCCGGAGTTAAATCAGGGGAGGGGTGGGTCCCTTTCCCTTGCAACTTTGTTTCCATTTTTCTTTTTAACGCTGAGGACGAAAGGGGAATACAGTGTTTACTGGTTCCATCACGTGGCTATCTGTCTGGGGGCTGAAAAAAATAGCCGTTACTGGTGCGGATGAGACGCCCTGGCAAAAAGACGGAAAAACAGAGGGAGGAAGCAAATGCCAAAATTGGGAGGGCCCACAGGATCAGCCCGACTGTGACACCGGAGAAAGAGTGGAGGAGGGAGACACTCTGACTCTCAATTTTGGTTGATGTGCCCACAATTGAATTGTATTTTTTTTTTGTTTTGTTGTTGTTGTTTCTTTGAATTGGTTGACCCACAATCTCAATTATTATTGAATTGCAATCTGCTTCTTAACACATGCGTTTGAACTTTTGAAGTAGTGTTTTTTTATATGCATTCTTATTTTCAAATATTTTTTAAATAAAAATTAGCCTAAATTGGGATTTTTTTAACCTTTTCTCATTTTTGTTAAAAAAATAAAATTTTCAAAAATTAAAAAATAGATAAAACTAAAAAAGTAGTACGTTTAAAAATCTTAATAAAAAATGATCATATTTTTTACAAATGTGTTTCATAGGTTGGATCAAAAAAATAAAATAAGAAGATAAAATATAAAAATTCGAAAAAAGCATTAAAAAAGCAGCTAAAAATCCTTAAAAAAGCTATTCAATAATAGACTTATAGGCTAATTGGCAATTATTTTAAAAATTATTTTTTTAATCGTGGTTTTAGGTAAAAAATTAAATTAAACTATTTGGTCAATTAAATTTTTTAAAAAACTATTAAATATTTATTGATTGTGCAAAAAGTTATCTTTTTTCACCTTTTGTTCAAAGTAAACAATATTCTTCTTTTATATAATTAATTTAAATAATTATTATATATAATTGACATTACTACTAATAAGTTATTCAACGAGGGTATTATTATGTTTTAAAATTGAATATGAATTTGAATAAAATAACTATAAGTATTTTAAAATTTTGTATTTTATTTTTTTTTTCATTTTAATTTTTGTGAGAAAACAATGCTTTTTTTTTTTTGTAACTAACAAACTAAAAAACTTAAAAAAAAGATGCCATCCAGTCCCTTGTAGCAGACTAGCACTTTGCGTATGGCTTTTGCGTAGTGCCTGTTTGTAGCCTGAACCCTGAACGCAACCACTGAGCCTACAACGGAAGATTCCCCGCTCCCACAACGAAACAAGCAGTCAAGCACCACCCAACCCAACCCCAGGAGACACCGCGACTCTGCTTCTGCTACTACGTCGAGCTTTGTACACAACTTGTCAAATCTGAAGTAGTGACCGTTAAAGAATCCCTTCTTATTTTATTGACCCCATAATCAATTCTTTAAACTGCTAATTACTGTCATAAATAATGAGTAAATAGTTATATTCAGATCATAAAAGTGATAATTTTTTCGTCTGAAAGTATATTAATATTATTGTTATTAAGGTAAACGATAATCCACCGCCTGATAGGTAGTGATTAGCAGAACTTATTACTTTTTTTTTTTTATCTAAATGCAACCACGATATAATTAACCTTTTCTTTTTCCATGGAGCATTTTTTGGACAAGTTACTCTTTAAGACTCTCCAATGGGCTCAAGATAAATTGATAGAATCAGTTGTATTTTGGAAATATGGTTTTAATGATGTTGACTCATCGAGGCTTTTCATCCAATGGTATATATGTTAAACCTTTCAAATATAAGGTATAGTGTCCAAGCCTTGTAGTACAAAATTTAAAAGTGGATGCATATGTATTTTTCGATTAAAAAATATTGGTGTTAACTCATATCTTTGGTACAATTGCTATATTTAACTGGATCACAATTCTTTTAGGTGGTAATTTGACCAAATTACTTGTTGGTTGGAGATTTGGCAATTTAGTAGACTGCAAATTTTGAGATTTCTCGCCCAAAATATGATAGAATGAGAAACGACAAAGTGCCGCACTTTTGACCCTGCAAAAACACTGGGTGCGTGCAAAAACTGAGTGAGCACTTTTGACCCTGCAAAAATAGTGAAGCGGGTGTGTGCAAAAACTGAGCGAGCAGTGTGTGAGAGAGTGTGTGTGTGTGTGTGTGTGAGAGAGAGAGAGAGAGAGAGAGAGAGAGAGAGAGAGAGAGAGAGAGTCTCCTTAGCCGTTCTTGTAGTGAATTGTTCTCTCTCTGTGAACGTAGGACCAAACTATGTAAAATTTGGTGATCACTGTTATTGTTTTGCGTGAGTAATCGATCCTAACAACAAGTGGTAGTGTGGTGCTAAAACAAGACACGTCACGCTCACCAAGTTTGCCAACGCAAGAAATAGCATGTGGGCCACAAATATGCAAACAAGACGCAGACAAATACAACCAAAAAGCTAAAACCAAGCAACAATGCTAAGGCTCAAGATCTGCACAAATGAAGCTCTTGAACAACCCGACAAGATAATTGACACTCCAAAAATTTGCAACACCCTAAAAAAAGGGGGGAAAGACATTTGACCCTAAAAAAGGCATGATTTATAGATTTGGGCATTTGCATTTTTCTATGTCCTAGTAAGGGTAATTCACGATTTTAATTACTGGATATAGGCCACAACAAGAGTGACTCAACATTGGGGTAGCTAAGAATTAGCGTCTAGAGATCTTAAAAGGCCTTTATCTTCACAGCCATGACTCCCATGTACTCTCAAGATTTTTGCAAGTGCAAACCAAGTTAAAGTCAAGATTACTGATCTATTTACTGCAATGTAAATCCCATGCTAATCAAATTCGACTAGATATAGACATATATAAGCAGGAAATAGAATAGATAAATGTGAAAAACGAATAACTCTAGGATGGAATAATTGGCTTCCCAAGTCTACAACGTGAGAAAATGATTTTTTCACACCCCTTTTTTGTGTCAAAATAATATCGATTCTTGGTCATGTTTGTGAAAGATAATATCAGTTTCCATTTTTTAACGTATAATATATGAAATCAAAGTGGTGGACAAACAGAAAAAGGTAGAGACCTTCTGGGTTGTTGAAATGGAACAATTCCAAATTATTTGATGTTGTAGCAAATGATCAAATATAAGCTTCTAGACCTGTGTCTAAAAACACTCTGTGATATAATTTGATTTTAAAATCAACTTTGTACAATAATGTAAGAGCAAAAAACTATTAAGAGTAATAAAAATGAGAGAGATACAAAAAAAAGTGTGGTTAGAGAGAAACGAAAATGAGTTTTTGAAAAAAGTATGCAATATTGCCGAATGGTTTACTTACCAAAATCCCACTTGAAAGTCTATCAATTCCTCATTAGATGCCTGTTTCTTTAACAAACAAGGTAAATGAAGTTCAACAATTAAAAAAAAAAATGAAAGACCAGATTTCAAAACTACTGTTTGCGGAAAACCAAAATTCCATTCAAATTCTACCAATTCCTTTTCTAGATGCACCGAAAAGTGGAGATCCACATATTCCAATAACAGATCAACGGGAGACTCCATTGTCGAACTCCAAAAACAAAAGTTCAAGGATATTTGATCTTAAAAGAAGTTTGGATCTTGAATCAAACATGTTATTAGGCTGTAAGCAAGCATGGATCTTAAAGAAAAAATCAAAAGCAAAAGAAGAATGAATTCGTTGAACTTGTCGGATATTGTCAAAAAGTTCTGAAAATGAAATCTCCTTGCTGAATCTGCCTATTTGCTGTGAAATTTAACGGAATTGAGGCAAAACTACCCTGCCTTGAGATGAAAATGATAAAAGGTTATCGAAAAAATAAAACCAGGACACATCACGGTGCGACATCCTGTTATTATGCACACAACAGCCAGAACGACCTGTTACAGCCCATTATGTACATTTTATCACCGTTATTACTGTTACGATAGGCGTAACAACTGTTACACTTGTGTAATTGTTCTCATCGATAAACTGGTCGCAGCGGATAATTGAGGCCACTGAAACCATTACGTAACAGTGTTACTTAACGGTAATGACCGCTTCTTATAACCATGATTATAACAAGTGGATGGAAAAGATAATGTAAACTAGCAAATTATCCTGTACCTAAAAACGCTATCTAATATAATATAACCAAAAATCATTTTTGGACAACAATCAAGAATAAAGAATAATTTAGAGGTGGATTTCATTCACCCTAAAATAAAAAAAAAAAGCAACCACACTCCACTTTTTTTTATTCTCACTTTTTCTTTCTCCTCTCACTCCAATTCTTTTCTCCCAACCATTTATATTCGAAAAATCTCAACTTTTCAAATTGCCATATATAACAAATGTGACATCAACACCCTTTTCAAATGTAATATATATTTTTGGAAACTATAAGCAATTTTATTATATAGATGTTTACAGATTTGTGTTTAGAAAAAAAAAAGAGAGACACAAGATATTTTCGCCATGTAAAACATTTTTATGTAGGATATTTTAGAAAAGTATGAGTTATTTTATTGTATATATGCTTGTTAGTTTGTGTAGGTAGAGAGAAAGTGACCTGTGAGATATTTTAGTCATGTAATATATTTTTTCATGTAGGAAATTTAATGGCAAATATGTCCTACATGGCTAAAATGTCTTATGTGTTATTCTCTCTCTCTCTCTCTCTCTACACAAACCTACAAACATCTATACAATAAAATAACCAATACTTTTTTAAAATTCCATACTTTTTAAAAATTCATGTAGGAAAAAAATCATTAGTAAAAAAATTATTAAAAATAACAACATAATAAAAAAATCAGTACTCTCACCCAAGCTCCAAATAGCACTAATGATTTTTATTAGGCTCACTCTTAATTCCAACTAAAAACACTGAAAAATATATATAAACTAAAAAATATATAAAACCAAATACATTTTTCGGACAATCATATATTAAAAATGCCTTTTTTTATTGGGAATATATTAAAAATGTATTTTTTATTGGGAATAAAGAGAAAAGTTGGCTTTGAAACAAAGAGAAAGAAAATTTAGATTTTAAATGGAGAGAGAAAGAGAGAGCCACATAGGACAAATGTCCCATCAAAACTCCTCCCATGTAATATAGGTTGTAATAATTGTGTTTCTAATGATTTTCTTATGGACCATTATTTTCAAACAGGTAAAGCGCCAAGAACCTACATCCCTTTCAAAGCGTTCAACATTCCAGTTTGAAAGGTTTGGGGAATTTGTTACAGAAATGATGAACATTGTGTGGTTTTAACTTGAGATAAGAAATGTGACCTTTTTGTTTTTCTGTATTCATGAAGGTGGTCAAAGAAGTTTAGAGAGGGTTTTTTTGTCTTGTAAAAAGCTATCTTGTTGTAATGGCAGATCATTGGTTGTAAAAGCTATGTTATTATTTAGTTAATTAGTTTCTTAAGCCCCCAGCTGCAAATGTTTTTATGCAAGAAAATTATAGTACGCTGAAAAAGAAATCATTTAGTTCAATTCTATATAGATTAGTTCATTTGATCATATATCTTTTTCACCAATTCTCTATCTTGTAACATGTTAATTTGGATATTTACTTTATGCAACATCCTTATACTTCATTTTCAAACCTATACAATTAAAATGATCAAAGTTTTACTAAAATTTTCAAAGTATGCATGGTCAATAATGTAGTACTCAACGCACACTTGATAACTTTTGTTCATGATCTATATTCATATGCGCACAAAATTTAAGTCTAAATTTCAGAATAAGTACAATGGGCATGGGTCGCTTGCCTTGCACATCTCACTAGTCTCTGTGAAGTAACAGGATTTTTAACTAGCAGAAAATGAGTAGCAACCTTCACGTTCAATCTTCAACTTCAAATGGAAAATAACCCTCATGGGAATTGAACACTCCACAATGGAAACTAGTTTCAGAAGTTGAGCAGTATACTCTTCAAAACTTGCATGAACTACAGGAAGATGCAAATGGAAGAAACTAGCTTTATACAGCTTTATTTCAGATAGGAAAATGCTCCCAATATTACAATCAGCATAAAGTACACATGATAAGTAAATGAGTGCAGAGCATAATAACAAGAAGGAACATTGCACTTTAGAAACTAGTATCACTAACCTGAGAGTTAGGTGATGCCAACAAATGACACAAAAGAACCGGTGAGGATAGTATTCTGTCTAATCTGCTCTAGATTGGCCAGCACGAGAAGAGAGGATGATCCCGACAATGAGGCCATACAGTGCCAATGCCTCAGCAAAGATGAGAATGAGAATCATTCCAACAAAAAGCTTAGGCTGTTGTGCATTAGCTCTGAACAGATACATCATTGTGTCAGGAGGGAACATGAATATTATCAATAGGTATTTATCTAACACGTATATATCAACATTGATGTAACCAAGTCTATAGGGCTGATTATCTAAATAAATTTCAAAAGATGAATGCAAAAAATACAACATTAGAAACTGGAGACTGGACTATTCAGTAGTATAACATTGTGTTCTACAGTCCACCGATACAGGTGCAACGAGGAACTCATAGGCCAATTTGTATGTACAGAAGATGAAGAATAACTATTTACACTCGAGATCCAACAATTGACGAGGACTAAAGGCCGCCTCAACAAGGTAAATCAATCTGGTCCTCTCAACATGGTATGATCAATTCATAATTCACAAGTGATTATATGTAGAGTATCATCCAAGAAAAATGCATTCAAAATATTCCACCCTAAGATTTGTTATACACATCCCCAAGGAACCTCACTTGTCTCCATTTCTAGTAGCATTTCTACCTCACTATACAACGTCATGGAATGCATCAAAACCAAGTTAATGTCAGCGGTGAGGGGACAAGAGCACACTTATTTATAATCTAGGACAGAAATTTCCTAGATTAAAGCGACTACATGTAAGTAATGCGGCTAGAGAATAAACTTTGAGGCTAAATAAACACATGAGCTACACCAGTAACAGCCTGCACACAAGAATACATGCTGATGCCACTGAAAAACAGAGCCCATACTATCATCCAGTTCTATAGTTGGCACTTTGCAGAATGCCAAGGTGAGATCAGGATAGTTTCCAGTGCCTAGTTTCAATAGCTGAACCCACCAAAATTTGAAATATTGTGATTCCCAGCTAGATAATCCTCACATAAAAAGTGATTCATCTTAAGCTTAAGGCGAAAAGAGTATAGATAAACATATGAAACAAATATATCCTGGTCCTTGAATTTTGGAAATTGTGGACCTCAATAGAGCCAAGATGGAAAAGCCTCATCAGAGTTACTTAACCAAAATTTCCTAGGCATCATCATACTAACTGCATGTTACTAGTAATCATATATTGCCTCTATTGCTCTACATTGGTAAGAATAGGTACCCCAGCACAAAATGATAAATATATAAATAATTAAACAACAAAATCACTCCCAAAAAATAAATTCAATTTATTCCCATCCTATGTAATGTAAAATGTTATAATTACATGGATAAAATACACAAAACCTATAACTTCAAATGACCTTAAGAACCTGACATCACCATGCATGCCTCATCAAATTTTGAAATAGAATTCCTTAGACTGAATAAAATCACAATTTTTTTTCCCCAATGGGGTCAATGAAAAACCCAAGTCCTAAATTTTTTGTAGAAATAGATATTCCTTTCTTCTTCAATCCAAATGGGACTCATAGACTTGCAATTTTTCACCGGTGTGCTACGTGACTGTCACATCCCTTAAAGTAGAATTGGAAACCAACAAGAAGCAATAATCAGTAGGGTGTGCAAATTGTTGGAGAATAGTTAGTATGTCAACAATTGAGAAAGTCAGTCCAAACTCCTTCTTTCTATTTGTTGAAGTAACTAAGGTGCTAATCAGACTGCAAAGCTCCCAACTTATATCATAGATTGTTTTCTGTTCTCAAATACTCCTAATCCCAAACTCTTTTTACTGCTCACATGAAAAAAGATCTACTATGCTCTAATCTAAGAGATGTTTAGATTATAAGCAATTCTATAGTAGCCACACCAAAAGGTAGGTATGGTGTGGTGCCCTCGCCTAGCACCATTCCTAGACCTAGGTCGTGCCTGTATTCAGACTGAACCAGACTCCTTGTTTTGAGCTCCTCTCACCCACAAACTAGAAGATCTCACCTTTCTTGGATTGGACAAAAATGTAGATCTTTGAGCCGTGAGACCGTGAGGGAATCTTAATTGATCTTTTGTAGGATACATCATCCTGCCACACGGGGATGTTTCCATTGACATATAAGAGGGCCCCTATACTTCACTCTTATCAATATCTATCATCTATTCCAAAAATTAGACAGAGACAACCTAAGTTTCTCAAATTACATAGCATATTCACACTATTTATTTCTTTTTTAAAAAACATATAAATGCAAGAAATTCTACAGTTTTCCTTGAGGATTTCTCATATTTTGAAATTCTTACATAATCGGCTCATTATGAATACCATCAAATACATCCCTTGCAACATGTCACTAACCAAACATTCATTCATTGATCTCTCATTAGGTTGCGCAATCGGTTCTTTATGAATCCAGTGCTGAAGAAAGGTTTTCCATCGTCGCAGCAGTAGCAAGAGATTTTAAGTTCTTTGAGTTGGTGGGCTTAACTAAAAACATATCTAAAAATCTTTTTCCAATGACTTTGAAGAATCTAGTGGGTTCAATTGATCCCACACGAAGGAATGTAGCATGAAGATTATTTGCTGATTCAGCCAAGCCCTGCTTATCCGCAACAATGCAGAGGTCCATGTCTTATGATCCACAAAATAGAATGACAGAGCGGCTTCATTGAACCCTATTGACATAATTCTTTTCAACTTCATCTTCCATCAGAAACACATGGAACTAGTATCATAATCTTCAAAACTCAATTCCCAGTGGAGTCACAATTGTCTAATCATTCAATAGTTACTGATTAAAAAAATCAACAATATCATATTCATGATTAAAAGAATAATAACTAAACTATAACCTTCCTACAGATATTGAAGAAAGATAGATGGGGACGAAGAGAGTACCTAACACCGGCATCACCAACGATTCCAATAGCCATTCCGGCTGAAAAGTCCGGCCAGACCACAAGCAAGACCAGACGACAGGTGTGCATATCCGTCGAAGAGGTAATAGGATTTGGCCTTAGGGTTAATCCCAGTACTGATGATCACGGCGATAATCAAACCGTAAATACCTAATACGCCGGCCATAACGACGGGGACAATTGACTTCATCACAAGCTCTGGTCTCATTACGCCCATTGACGCCACGCCTACACCGCTTTTCGCCGTTCCATAGGCAGCTCCCATACCCGAAACAAACAGAAAGTCAAACGCTGATTTCCAAGACTCCAAAAGTTTCGAAACCTTGTATTTTCCTAGACTTTCTCGGGAACCAAGCTAGGGTTAGGGTTTGGCTTACAGGAGAAAACGAGGGCCGCTGCGGCGCCGAGGAAGCCGAAGAACGGAGCAGTTTCGTCGCCGCTGAACGTAGACGACATTTTTGTTTTGTCTCCCCGATTGATCGATTGCAAATCAAATTATTTGGTTCGGTCGGTACACGATCGTCGCCTGGAGAGAAATATAGAGATTGGGAAGATGTCGATCGTGCGTTTTCCGGCGACGGATCACTAAAGTTTCGCGCGAAGCTCGAAAATCGCCATGGACGCTACCCTGCTGTACTGAAAATACCACATTGTAATTGGGCCTTTTTGGGCTACAAGATTGGGCTCTAATTTGGACTTACAAAATCCAAAAGGCTTCATTCTTTTTCCTGTAAATTTCTTTTTGGTTGGTTTTTGAATGAACTTGGGTGGGGATCATCATTCTAGTGACGTAAAGAAGAAAAGAAAAGGCAAACGGGAAGAAAAAAAAAAGGGTGACATTATTGCCTACAAAGAACAGGTTTCAACGGATCACATAAACCACTAAAAAGTGAGGATAGAGTGAAATTGGGAATAAAGCGTAGGGTCAACAAGTGTGATTTAACCGGTTGATTTCTTGGGAAAGTGTTCCCTACATTTATTCAATCTAAGAAAATAATTTATGAGAAAAATAAAGTAAATAAAAATATAAGAAAATTAATTTTTATTATCTATTTAATTTGCAAAAAAAAAGTTAGTAAAAAATTTAATTTTTAATTTTTTCGTGATGCACAATTCCATACTTTTTACAGAATTTATTATGTGAGAAAACATTTCCCGCAAGAAAATTAGATCATAAATTTTATACTTTTCTTAAACAACTGAACACGCGCGCAAAAAAATAAAATAATTTTTTTTTATTTTTTCTTTCTCATTAACTGAACAAAACCCTTTTAACAAATCATCAAATCATTTTTTTTTCTTTCCCATCAGCTGAATGAAACTGCTGCAACAAACCATCGTGTTAGAAGCAGACAAATAATTCAAAAAATACTTCTTAACGAGGTGCTCCCAGAGTCACGTAATTAGGAGCGATATAGCCCAACATGCCAACCACGTCAAATCACATAGAGCAAAATATCAGAAATTGGCCCTTATCTCGAAAATGGCCAGTTTCTAATCCAAGAATGGAGGCCTCGATCAGCCCCTTTGATCTTTGGCGAGAATCAATCCCCCAAAAAGACACCTTAAATGAGGAATAACTCCTCAAATCACCTCGAGCAAGATACGATGAGTCAACCTACAAATCACATTGAGCAAGATATGAGGGATCAACCCTAATCTCAAAAAAATGCTCACCTATTTTTATGCTCAACAAATAATATATATCCCCACAAGTAAGAGGTAGGAAGTCAATTCATTTCACAAAGTTTTTCTCCTAAACATCTTAAGAGAACCAACTTAAAAATTAAAAATTTCTTTAGCCAGCATTCCATTGTTGTAAAAAATTATTTATTTTTTTAGATTTTGACGGAGAGTCCAAAACTGTCCGTGATCCCAACATCAAAACTTCTTTAGAACAATTATTAATAAACTACATGGGATTCAGATTAGGAGACAAATTTAGCCAAAAGTTTACAAGAAAGCTCAGTAAGAAGGTGGGAGAATCAAAGAAAGGAATAGAAAAAGGTAATGCAACAAGGATCATATATACCCTTTGACAAATCGGCAGAAAAGATACTGCTCATCAAGGCTACACTGTATCTAGAACCAAGGAGCCATATCTGTGCAACACATGTACAAGCAACATATCTAACTGGTTAATAAAAAACTTTCAACTAATGACTTTAAAATTTTAGTTTTTAAAGAGGCAACTCACTCATGTTTAAGTAACTTAATTTTGATATAAGTGATTTATGTGTTAATTAAATGTCCTTATTATGCTAAAATTTTTAACTTCTAACTTACTCTTATTTCTTTGGCTAAAATGGGAGACTTTCTTATTTATCCTAATCAAGATGCTAAAAAATCTAAAATTTTAATGATTTTCTCTAAAAACTCAGTTGAAAATGTCCTATTGTTTATACTATAATTAATTCATCTGTATTGGGTAATAAAAGGTATAATGAAGTTCATTTATTCTCTGCCGGTCAAGTAATTAATGATGACATTTTAAAGAATAACTTAATTACTTCATGTCGATTAAAGGGTTTTATGAAGCATGTTTATAAAGTAATGATGACTTTTTAAAGAATAACTCACTTCCTGTTGATGTTAATAAATGATATTTCACGTGGTGATTATTCCAGCAGTTACCAACAAAATTGTTTGCAAGCTTTGAATAGAAGACATTTAACAATTAGTCATCAAAAGAGCAGTTACAAAAGGTGGAAGGAAAACAACCTACTAAGGCTCTGATTGAAAATCTTGAATTTTTAGCTTTTTAGCTAAAAAGGTCAAAAAGATAAGGTTGCTCTTGTTTGGTAAAAATGAAAAAAAGTTAAAAAGTCAAAAAATTCAAATCAAAATACAAATTTTCAGAATATTTTATTACAACTCTTACCACTTTTAAAATATAATAATACCCTTATTTATAATCTATTTACTTTCACTACCAACTACATATAATTGTAAATATATACGTTATGAGTTTTAGCCTTGGCCTTATTCATTTTAATTTGGCAAATATGTAACAAAATTTTATTTAGATTATTTATATTTTATTAATTCTATGATATTTTAACACTTGTTCTTTAGAGTTATGATTTGTTATTGCAGTATAGCGAAAACGGAGTAAAAAAACGTCAAAAAACTGCAAGCGATATCAGGCCGCACGACAGACCAATTGAGCAGTCCATCGAGCAGTCAACAACAGCTCTTGATATCTCATGTTCTGCAACAAACTGATGCAACACTGACTTAACCAATCATGCGGTCAAAAGACCGATCAAACGGTCTACGGCGAGAACAACTTTTAATTGTTGTCAACGGACTAAGATTTTGGAGTGTTGATATATAAAGGCTACTATAGGTTTCTTAATGGGGGACTCATAAATTGAAAGACAAACCTTGGCCGCTGCAGAGCTCTCTCAAGTTCATTAACAAAGCTCAAAAGTTAGTTAACAACACTTGACGATCATTTAGCATCTGTGCAGCCAAGTCAATTATCAAGTAATCAAACTTTCGGTGATCCTCTTGTGTTCGTGGAATTTTTTGAGTGAATTCTTAAGAGTTCAAAGTCTAGTGATTGATTTCGTCAGTCTCTGAAATTCGGTAGTAGATTCCAACGACAGTCAAACACGGAGTTTGTGTAATCTGAAGTCCGGTGGTAAATTCTGACGGAAATCAAACACGGAGTTAGTGCTCGTGAATTTAATAGGAGTAAGCTTACAATCGTAAGTTGTGGATTCAACGGTGATTTGTGAGATTCTCTTGTAACTAACGACTTTTCATAGTGTTTGATATTTATGGACCTGAATTAGTCCTGTAGTTTTTACCCGACTTGGGGTTTTTCATGTAAAAATTACCGTATTTCGTGTGATTGCTTATTTTTTGTTTGTGTGGTTGATTATTATTTTTTGGTGTTTGATTTTTTTGATTAAATTAATTAGTGCAAATCAGTCTACAAACATGATTTTTCAGTATAGAAGGGTGAAATTGTCCATTTTAAATAAAAATAAAAAAATTTAACTTTTTATCCAAATAACTAATTTAAAAAAATGCAATTTAAAAGATAAGTTACCAAATAATTTATTTTGAACCGAATTTAATTTTTTGATTAAAAACACCTAAAAAAAAAAAACTAAGCTAGTTGACAATGGGGACCCTAAAGATCACGAATAACTATATATTTCAGCAGTTTCGTAATTGAACAGTTGCACGATTTGAACAATATGCTAGCAATTATCTTACAAATCTTGGAAGAAATCTCCAAGACCTATATAAGATCTATTCGTAAAGAAAAAGGGCGACAACAACGTATTAAAATTTCTTTTATTTACTAGAATTAGATCATCTATTTAATTTAAGCTTAGTTTAATGCTATAACTTTATGTCCATCGGTATACATCAACATAATCGATTCATATAATTTTCTATCAAACTCGGTGGGAAAACTTTTTATTTAGTTAACCTATTCAATTAGTTCTTTCATAACCTAACTTTAATCCCAATAAAAAAATGTCTTCTTCTAAAACTGGAGATGACAAATAGTTCTTAAACTTCAACTTTAAACTGTATTTTCTATTTTACCTTTTTGATTTGGTTAAAAGGAATTATTGAGTCACAAATACATCGAGAAAAATTGGTAGTTTCAAATTTTTTTTTCCTGAATTTTAAATAAAAGGCTAAAAGTTGGTTTAACTCCAAATAAAATTCTTGGATCCGCTGCTGATGGCATCTCTCTATTCTGAAAATTTCTTTCTTTCGTTCTTTTTTTTTTTTTTTTTTGCTTACCGAAGACTGTTACATTATGTGAAGATCGCCAAATATGTGAACTCAATGCAGTGTGTAAGAGAGATCTCAAACGCAAATAAAATTCCTGACTTGATCAGGTGAAGATTACTTATATGTTCATTGTTCAAGGTCTTATGTATTCATGAGGAGGGATAGGAATGTAATAGGTACTTAGGTAGGAATTAAATACTGTTAAAAATTTAATTTGTAATAAATAAATTAAAATTTTTTATTTGTATGGCAATTCCGGTAGTATGTTGCATGAAAAACTCCTAGTTTAATTAGAAGTTTTGTGGTTGAATTAAGACAAAATTATTGAGTTTTAATTGATTAAAAAATATTAGATTTTGAAGAATTCTTATTTAGTGAGTCCTAGTTGGATTAGAGTTTCTTTATCTAAATTTTATTTAAGGCAGAGGACTAAAGTATAAGTGACAAAGTTAAAGGTACAAGCCAATAAAACAGGATCGTGTAAGCAGTTTACAATCTGGTATATGATCGCTCGAGCGGTCCCAAGTGCGCTCGAGGGAATCCCAAGCAGTTTTAATTGAATTGAAACTCTAATTACCTGGTTTTCAAGCCTATAAATAGGACTATAGACCAGTCATGAAAATCAACTTATACACTTCAATAATCAGATATTCTAAAACAAATCAGAAGTTCCTTCCGAATTCTAAAAATTTTAAAATTGTTTGTGTTCAACTTAGAAAGCGTTCTAAATTTATCGACGGATGATTTTGTCAGTGTGAAAGTATTGAGAATTCAATACGTGTAAAGTTTCGAAGATTCGTTGCTACGGTGATCAAGCGGGGAACATTGTACATAGATTCGGCAAGATAACTTAAAGCGCTTGGATTGAGAATTCGATCAAAATCTGTAAATAGATGTCTTATAACTGTTCAATTGGTTAGTGTATGACTTACCTGAATTAGGATTAGTTCTGTGGTTTTTTACCAAAATTGAGTTTTTTACGTAAAAAATCTTGTGTGCTGAGTTTGGATATTTGATTCTTTACTTCTTGTATTTTACGACATAAATTGATTATAAACGTAAAAAAAATATTTTTCTAATTAGTTTGATTAAAAAATATAAAAATAATTTTTTTAAATACTTAATAATTTAATACTTGAAGTAATCATATCAAGTATTTGGATATTAATTCAAGAATTTTATCCAAGAAACTTTTTTTTAGAATTTTATTAGATTTGAACACTTTATTTTTTTTATTAATTGACCTTGAAATTTAAGATTATCTTGGTAAAAGAGTGAATCAAATTTCTACTTTTGCTTCAGAATGTGATTCTTGATTTAATAAGCAAGCGGAATCACTTCCTTATTGTTACTCATTCCAAACAAAAGAATTATAGAGATTTAGAATTATTTTCTCATTCTTTTTTAGAATTCCACCTATCCAAACATAGCCTATAATTTTTTTTTATAAGAATAAGTGCCACAGTTACCACCATATGCAACCATTTTGAGAGAGACTCAAATCAGTCACTAGCTTTTTAAATCTGATGTGGCCCTACCTACTGACATGACATCTTACATTAGAGAAATATTATTTAGGGTTATCGAACATGCCTACTTGACATACTTACCTATATAGTATAATTGAAAAATAAATAATTTTAAATAAGTAAAAAAATAAATAAGTAATTTTGATTATGTTATATAAGTGGGTATGTTAAGTAGGCATATTCGGTTGGCTTAAATAATATTTTTCTTTACATTATAGTCAATCATCTTGTAAAATGACGAATTTATCTAGATTTTTTTTTTTTTTAAAACTTTTGGTGTAAGATCTATAATAAATAATTCATAAACATTAGTTTTAAAAAAACTCTTAAAATTCGTTGGGTCAAATTGAACCAAAATACTCATATCACTCTAAACACCTATCCTTTTATTTTATCACATTATTCATCCACCTCAACACTCTATTCTTTTTCCTCTATCTTCCCGGCAATCACCTTTGGTGACCATCAAGGTTGACTTTTTATTGACTTTTGGTGACAAATTCTGATGACTTTTTGACAATTAATTCTAGTAACTTCATGTATAACTAATTTTAACTATTTGAATACAATAAAAAAATGAATATTTTGTTGTTTTGTGTAGTGGTGACCTTCGACCTTCGACCTCCAACCCTTAACTCTCGCCCCCAGGACCACCAACCCCTAGATACTCGAACCCCGGCTCTTGATTGCCGAATTGTTGAATCCTAGCCCTTGGCTCTCGGATCCCTAGAACCCTCAGAACCCCGACTTTGAACCATTGAACTCTCGACCTTAGAACTCTAGACCCTCGACCATTAATCCCCAGTCTCCTGGCCCCGAAGCCCAGACCTCTGACCATCGACAACCAGACCGTCGACTCCTAACCCTTAAACCCCCATCCCCCGACCCTTAAACCCTCGAACCTTAATCCCAAACCTCCTATTCTAAGACCCCGGGCCCCTAACCTTGAACCCTAAACCACGATTCCCAACCCAAACATCAAGCACTCAACCCCCTGACCTTGGGCCCTTGGACCTTAAATCCCGACCCGAGTCTATATTCTAAAATCTGACACCAATCTATACCTCTTGGTCCCAGACTCCCAACCCTTCACCCCGACCTGAGACTTAGATTTTAAAACCTAACACCAACTTACAATACTTGGCCCTCGATTCCCAATCCACATCCGCTTACAACTCCCAAATCTTAAACCCCTAAAACTAGAAAACTCTAGACCCTGACCCCCAAAGCCCAACCCCTACATTAGAACTTGAACTTTGAACCCTAGCTTTCGAACCTCAAAAAATCTACAATATTCAAATATTTTACATTAAAACAAATGGAGTCTTAGAATTACGTCAAATATTTAATTTTTTTGTAGTAAGATTATTATAATATTTTCAATTAAAAAGTTAACTCTACTTCTAAAAAATAAAACAAAAAATGTGTCAATATTTCAAATAATTCATTTTCAAAATAAAAGTAAAGACATGTTACTAGAAATTTCAACAAAAGTTTTTTCATCTTTTAATAAAAAAAATTTTAGTCGCATCGATGAGAGAAATTAAAAAAGTAAAAAAAAAAATTTAATCATCAGATAAATGTTTTTCTAAAAATAAAAATAAGCAACATAAAAGATGACTTATTAATTTATTTTTAAGATCTTTTTTTATATTTAATAAAAAAAATTACTTTTTTAACCCATCTCGGTGGGTGGAGTTCAAAAGGTATATTTGTTTGACCAAATAATAAAAAAATTAATTAAAAATAAAAATAAATAAAATAACATAATCAAATAAGTAGTCATTATTCCAAACGGTTAAGATTTCAACAAAACTATTCCTGAATGGGTAAATTTGGCTTATTGACTTACTTGTCATCGTAGATTTTTTATTTTTAGTAAATTTTTTTTATTATTTAGTCAAATTATTACACTTTTAAAACTTTTTTCATAGAGACAAGCTGGACAAGTAAAATTTTGTTGATCAAAATATAAAAAAAAATTCAAAAAAGATAAAAATAAGTAAAAATAGACCAATAAACCAAATTTTATGGACTTTAAGCTAAGTTTATGTTTGGCATAACTTTTTTAGGAAGAGTTTTGCTTAAAAGCTTATTAAAAAACTCACTTGTTTGGCTTTTATTGATTTTTTTCACATATTTTTATATTTATTTTTTTACAAAAAAGGTCAAAAAAATCAAAAAAAAAAGTAATCTAAACACAAATTATAATAAACAAAAATAAGTAAATAAGTCAATAAATAATATTTGTCCAAACAAGTCCTATGTCATAGTTTTGGTAGAGCCATTAGTGTACTTTTTGTACGGAGTCGGAGGCGGTATTTGAGCTATTTAAAAAGTTATTTTTATTTTTTATTAAAAAGTTAGGTTTTAAATTATATCGTTTGAGTTTTTTAAAAAAATTAATTATTTAATTTAAAATTCTTTTTTCACGAAAAAGTTTAAACATATCTCAAACATATTCTAAATACATATTTTAAGGTTATTAAAATGATTATAATAACCTTAATAAAAAGGTTAACTTTCTTTTAAAAAATAAGAAAAAATACGTCCTAATATTCTAAATACAACAAAAGTCAAATTTTTGTCATTTTTTTAAAAACTAAATATCTTAAAAATCACACTTTATAGACATTATAAAGGGGGCTGACTCCTTGTTGGGATCTCAAAAGGATAACTTTTCGTAAAAACAATCAAATTTTAAATTAAATTATTTATTTATTTATTTATTAGTAGGAAAAAATGAATGGAAGGGGCAACCTCAGAATAACAGGTTTTTCACCCGCTACCAAATGTTCGATTTGAGCTATAATTGCTACTCGAAAGATGCAATTTGTCACTTAGTCTCACCAAAGCACTACAGAGGGCCGAGCACCCTCTACATTGTCATTGGTTACGGGACTCAGATCCTGCGACGGTACCATTTGAAAAAGACGTAAGATTTTTCCTTTTCAGAAATCAATCGACTAGGCCATCTCGATTACCACCTTCGGGTTTAAGTTACATTGTTTAGTATCTCAAAAAGTCCACTAGCTTTTTCTTTATTTTTTTTCAAAAAAAAAATATATATATTTTAAATATTTTAATTTTTAAAATAAAATAATTATAATATTCTAAATTAAAAAGTAAACTCTACATTCAAAATAAAAAGTTGTGCCATGATTCAAAACACTATAACTTAAAAATAAAAATTTATATACATTTCAAATATTTTAATTCTTAAAATAAAATAATTATAATATTCTCAATTAAAAAATTAACTTTACATTCGAAATAAAAAATTGTGCCATGATTTAAAACACTACAATTTAAAAATAAAAAATAACAACATATTATATATTTCAATAATCTTTTTTTCAAAAAGTACTCTAAAAAATTATTCAAAAGAAACCATTTGGATAAATGGTTTACTTCCTTATTGTGAAATAAGTAAAAATAAAAATAAGTAAATTTGTTTTTAGCTATCTTGGTTTTTAAGTGGTTTATTTATTTATTTATTTATTTTTGTTTACTTGACTTATTTTTACTTATTTGCTTAAATAAGTAATAATGTTTGGCTTAAAAAGTTATTTGTTTGGTTTATTAGTTTATTTATTTATTAATTTAAATTTTACTTATTTAATAAATTAAATAAAATTATTTATTTAACTATTTATAAATTAAATAAATTAACAAATAAGTTACCCAAACGAAACCAATATATAACTTTTTTTCGACTTATTTTTAAAAATAATAGACCTAAAAAACTTTTAAACATTCTATTTAAATAGGTGTTAACTTTCTTTTGGTGGAATTCGGGAAAAAGTTACTATTTTTACATTAAAACTTGGACAAAACTTTAAGCGGAAGTTTTGAAGTAGGGACCCACATTGGTCATCTCTCATCATAATAAAAGGTTGGCGTTGAAATCATTTTTTGGGATATTTTGGATCTTCGCTTTTGTTTATCTTCTACGTAAAGCAGTCTCTCTCTCTCTATCTCTCTCTCCACATTCACCAGCCACCGACTTCCACGTGTCCACTCTGTTTTCCTTTGAAGTTTAAACCAAGCCCAAGCCCAACCCCAACCCCGTCCGTTCACTGTTCCTCGGCTGCTTCTCCGAAAGACTTGTCGAGGAACTTCATTCAGACGCAATGGAAATGCATTTTTGAAATGACATAAACACCCCTCTAAACCGGGCTCATCTCTCACTTTGGTTGCCTCAACACCCTTCAATATTTCATTTTTTTTGTACGTGTTGGGTGACTCCGAAACGATGATTTGAATGGTTCGTTACGTAAATTCTGCAAAATAGGTAATTTATATATATGAATTTTTTTAATTTGATTAGATTATTATTAAATAAATAAAAAATAGTCTTTTATTTTATAAAATAAATAGTTAAACTTCAATAACCATTTCGAGTTCAAATTGCTCATTTTATACGATTAAAATGTTATTTATTAATATATTTATCAATATTTGATTAAATTAAATTTTTGTATAAATAATTTATTTTAAAAGAATTATAAAATAAATGAGTTAAATTATTGTTGTGACCCACTTAAGACGCATAAAATACAATTTTAAAAATTGAACCAATTCGGTCACTATAGATTAGGTGGATTCGATTTTTACAAATAATTAATTTGAATCCGAGTTTAAAAAAAAGCAAGTATGTCATATTGATTCGGGTCCTGAATTAGTCTGAAATTAACTTGAACTAACTCGATAATCAAACTGTATATATATATATATATATATATGTATATATATGTACAAAAAATATATTAACTATTAAATTACATATATAATTATTGTGAGATTTATATAAAAAAAATAAAATTTTTTTTAACTTTACAAAATAGAAAAAAAGAATCGTTAGATTAGATAATTATTATTAATTGTTATTTATTTGTTATGTCATTTATTTTTATAAATTTTTTTGTTGAATATTTGTTATTTTTTCACTAAATAGATTATAAAATAATTATTTAAGCTTTTATTTCATGCTTTTATTATACTGTATTGGCATTAGTTTTTATTTGTAATTTATTTCAAATTTTAAAGACTTATACATAGTAATTTTTTGGATAAATTACACCCACACAGTAATTAAAAAAAACTGTTTCACAATATTTTTGTTTGAAAAGTTGACGAAAGTTAATTTTTAAACTTAAGTGTTACAAAAATAAAAATGTAAGGGAGTATAATGATATTTTAAAAAATAAAGAGGGTGTATTGGTGTTAGTTTTCTTATTTAATTACAAAAATTTATTTAAAAACTTCTAATTAAAAAATAAAAAATTACTAAATACAAAAATAAATAACATAAAATTTAATTTATTAATTTTTTTTACTTTTAATTT
>JAOTRH010000001.1:18673234-18697442 GCA_034768845.1 Heliamphora exappendiculata | reverse complement strand
ACATAAAATTTAATTTATTAATTTTTTTTACTTTTAATTTTTTTATTTTGATAAAAAACTTATTTTATCAAATTTTTTTTGTTATTTTATCAAAACTTATTTTTATTTTTAATTTTTATCAAAATTAAAAACTTAGAAATAAAAATAAATTAATAAATTAAATTTTATGTTATTTATTTTTGTACTTAGTTTTATTTTTTAATTATAAATTCTTAAATAAAATTTTGTAATTAAACAAAATAAACTAAAAAAATTTAAAAAACTATTTCAACAATGTTTCTATATAAAAAGTTAACAAAAGTTATCTTTTGAACTTAAGTGCTATAAAAAATGTAAATGAGTGCAGTAATATTTTATAAAATAGGGAGAGTGTCAGTATTATTATCCTTAAATACAATGAGTGTAGATGTAATTTATCCTAATTTTTTAAATACACGCAAAATAATTTTTAAAATTTATAAAATCGTAGTTTCAGATCGAACTATCCCAATTTAACTTTATTTTAAAATATAATTAATTTGATTCAGAATTCAAAAAAATAAAATCGATAAAAATTAATTCATACTCAAATTTAATACAAAATTAAACCAAATCCATCAACGTGCATCCTACTCTAAACCGACACCACGGGCAGCAGCATGTGCACGGTGTGGGTGAGCCAAAAAAACATGCTTCGACAGTCGGATGGGTCCGTCAAACTATCATAAAGTTGAGGGCTGTATAGTAAATGCATCTGCAGAGTGAGTGACTTGAAGGAGAAGCCGAGCCAACGAGCCGTGAGAGCCGCCGATCTTGCGGGCGTTCGAGTGGTTGGAGAATGAGCCCAGCGTGGACGGTAGTCAACTGGCGGCAGCACGCGTCGGTTTTTCACCATAATTTATTTGATCACAAATATCAATAACTGAAAATATTAAGGGTTCGTTTGGTTTCTTAGTCTTTTTTTTTTTTTTTGAAATCTTCTCTATATCATTCTAATGTGCAGTTAATTTTAAAAAAAATAAATTTGAACAAATTGTCCTATATATTAATTTAAGTGTAACAATAACTCACCATCTAACTTTCGTTAATATTTTTGTTAAGTATTTTTTACATACATTAAAATTAATTTGTTTTTTATTTTTGGTATTCTGTAAGGTTTATATTTATTATTAATATTCATTTTTCATGTAATATATTTTTTGTATTAAGTTATAAGTAACAATATGATTAAAACTGTTTGATTTTAAACTTATTTGAGCAATCTTTCTTTTTGCCTTATAAAATTTTGTTAAATTTTGAATATTATATTATTCTACTATATATGTTTTTTGAAACATGTGAGTAATCTTGCATTGATTTATATATATTTAAATTTTGGTGATAAAAATAAAAAAAAAGTTATGATACAAATTTTATTTTATTTTCTGTAAATATTATATGATTGACATATACGAGGAATTTAATGAAAATATGAATGAAAGATATTCTAAAGGGAATTTGCTACAATTGAATAAAATACAATGTACTCCAATTGATTTTTAACAGATTAATTGCACTTTTAAATTTTATAGGAAAAAATGTCAAAAGTCTTCCTAAAATTTATTACATTTTTAGCCTATGTAAAAAAATTTACCGGAAACATTAACTGAAGTTAGATTGGGGATTGTTGCTATACTTAAATTAATTTAGGAGCAATTTGTTCAAATTAATCTTTTAAGAGATTAACTACACATTTGAATATTTTTTAGAAGGAAAATTGTTAAAAGTTCTTTTTTATATTTTTTAGTATTTTTACTAAGTACGAAAAAAATATTTTAGCTTAAAATTATTTTTTTATTTCATTTTATTTTAAGTTTTGGAAAATTCTTTTATCTTTTAATTTTTCATAATTAGAGAAATCAAGAGAACATAGATTTGGAAGCTATATTTAAAATAATATTTAAAAACAAACAAAAAAATGTAAAAGGAAATTACTAACGGAGTTGACTTGCAAGTGTTTCGAAATCAAAAAACGATAAAAAAGATAGTCGTAAGTCTACTAATACTTAAATTTTTACTAAAAATACTATAGACTCTATTTTTTGTTTTTTTGTTTTTTTGTTTTTTTTACTAAAAATGCTGTACAATATATTTTTAAACATTGTCCAATACACATTTTTCTTTTGTTAATTTTTGCAATTATAATCCAGACTTCTTATTACTTTTGAAACTTTTATATTCGAAGTTGAGCCAAAGAAGTAAAAAATAAAAACAGAATATAAAGAAATCAATAATTATAAAAACAAATAAGTTACAACAAACCAAATAAACTAAAGAAATAAATCACATATTACTCATAAAATAATATATATAAACGTGAGATCATAAACATGAGAAGTCTCTCTCTCTCACACACACACATAGACATATATAAATGGGAAACTACAAACTAAGGTGAATAATAGAAAACTTTTACTTCTAAGAAATTTTCTAACATCTAATGTTTTTTTTTTTTTTTTTGGAATAACTAGGTATTCAAGCTTGTTCGCACCCACCTTTACTAATTTTAGAATTTTGAAGTTAATGATTTTGCAAACTTCTAGTGTCCTTCAAGAAGATTTCATATTCTTCAAAGAAAGAAGATCAAACAATTTTCAATTATTATCTTTACAAATCAAATCATTCATATAATATACAAAAAAAAAACTCAAAATATTTAATTGATATTTTTTTCTTTGAATAAGATTTCAGTTTCAGCTAGGGTTTTATTAGATATCTTAAAACTACCATCCCTCTTTTTGACTATGGAGAGTAAACCCATGTATGCATGACCGGTTGAACTGTCTCTAGGGATTTTTTGTACTCTAAAGGATACAATATGATTGTTACTTTTCTCTATAAAAACCTTAAATAAAACTTTTACCGCTAAAAAAAATCTTTTTTTATTATCTATGGTCCACTAAACGGTGGTTAATTAGTTGAACCAATATAAATAATTAAAATTACTTTTATAAATGTGTTGTTTGGCATTGTTGAAACTAATATTTGATATATTGTAGTTTGTAACATAAATGGTGAATATTTAGTAACTAAAATAGAAGAAAAAATAATTATAAATTGTAACAGAAGTTATAAGTATTTAAAAAAATTTATAACATATGAATCATGCTAACCACCGCCCATTAGTTTAATAAAGATAAAATATTTTTAATATTAATACATTTTTTAGTGTAAGATCTACCATTTTTACAGATATCAATATATTTTGTATAGATATTTAAATATTATATACCTCTAACCACCACCTATTAAATGGTGATTAATGTTTTTCATAATTTATAATTAAAATTAACAATAAAAATTTAACTAAAAGTTATTTCCAATAGCTTTGTCAAACAAACCTGATGTAACTATGGGTGTAACTATTACTTATCTGCAATTTATTCATGTGCTCTATTATGTTCTCGCGAGCATTGGTGTGAAGAAAAGAAGGCTTTTGTGTAGTACATTGTAGGAAGCTAGGCAGTGACATCAATCAGTTGGGAACAAGACAACAATTAATCCACGCGCAGTTGAGCGGTCCTCCTCTTCTCACGCCCTCTTTATATCTTCTCTCATCTCTCTCTCTCTCTCTCTCTCTCTCTCCTTCTTCTTCTTCTTCGTTTCCACTGTTAACATAATTACATCCACAGGCCAACAGTAGCACCCTCAGGTAAGCTTTTCACTGCATTCATGGAAGCTTAATAATTCTTATTGACTCAATCCACTTCTTTATCCCCTAATAAGTGCAGTACTTGAAATATATATATATAATTCAAATAGATTACTAGTTCAATGAATTGAATGTAACTTAATAAACACGCGGCTCAACAGTACCACCACCACCACCATCCCCTTCTCACCACAATCCACGCTGCTGCAAACACCATATCTTACCACTCCGCCACCGTTGACACCAAAATTGATTACTTCCTTCTTTTTTGTAAATCACATTTGGTGGTGGAAAAAAAATTCAGTTGTTTTCATCAAATGGAACCTTAATGTCATTTGATGAGTTAAATGGAAAAAAATATCAGTTATTTTCACCACCACCACCATCCCCTTCTCACATTCTATCGTTGGATCACAGTCCAACAAAGAAAGATGTCAGATGTGCCACAGAAATTCTCGACAGACAGACAAGAGTGCAGAGTACCTACACTCAATTAAAAGAAACATTAAACCCTGCAAAGGACTGCTATCGTACGTTTTCTCTTTCTTGTATATATATATATATATATATATATATATATATATATACATACTCTTCCTGTTGCAGGCATCGATCCAATGAATTGGTGCATTGGTGCCCATCCTTTTGCCTCCCAACCTTTTCTCTTTCGAGAAACGCGTGCTCTTTTGTGCTAACGTCATCCTGAATATATAGCTGCTATTTTTATAGCAAAAATAATTAGGGCACAGAATATAAATGGACACATTTTTTTGCATTGGGTGTCTTCTACTTAATTGTATTTGAATTTATGTGTATTCAAGTTTATTCTATCCGAGAGAGAGGTGTATTCGAATTCATACTTAATTTTGTGCATGTGACAAAATTGATTTAATAAATTATATTTTTGTAAAAACTTTAACCACTTAATTTAAATTTATTTCACATAAAATTTAGCCCTTCAAATTAAAGATTTTGGTTACGCCCTTAATCTGCTTGTATATTAGCCTGTTTAACTTGAGCTTCTATACCATTGCAGATTAAACTACACTGTACTCTTATTCAATAGAACATTTGAAGAATATATTCTACACCATATACTTGAATGCATTTTTGCAAATGTGAAATGTTAACAGACAAGGAAGTTCCAAATTTATTAGTTAACTCTGTGCTTTTTTCCTTCTATTTTTTAATTTCTCAATACAAGTAATTCCATATAAATATTTATTTAATGACATATACCCGTTTGAGATAATTGCTTATTTATTTATTTTTGTTTCTAGTGAACTTTTTTTTTTGACTTCTCTAAATCAAACAAGCCGAAAAATTAATAATTTTTTTTTATCAAAATACAAAAAACGTCCTTCAAAAATGACAAAAATAAGCTAATAAATTAAATTTTATCTTATTTATTTATCTATGGTATACTTTTTCCACGTCTTCACTTTTTAAATTTTTCTTATTAAGACTATTTAGAAAAATAAATTTTTGCTAATGAAAGGTGAAAAAAAGTGAAAACTCTAAAATTTAGCTGAAACGGGACTAATATAATTTATGAAAGATCCAGGTTCTTGATGCATCATTTCCACCTTCAACAACACATGACAGCATCATTAGCACGACCCTCTGTGCTTGTCCGTTTCTTATTTCAGACCCGCACTACTCGAGGCTGAGCTCCTACCACTCCAAGTCCAACTTCGATCGCTTCGCTTGGGTTTTATCAAAAACAAAAACAAAAGTCTCATCATTTGCTTCTTCTTCCATCCCCATAAAAATCATTATTGCACCTAAAAAACATGCTCCTTGTTTATATATATAACACCCGCTTGTTTATTTTCTATCACAAAGTTATATGGAGTGTGCTGCTCACCACCAAATAAGTTGATGATTATATCATGGTATGATGGTAATTATTAGGGATCACCATTTATGTGATAAAAAGAGTATTACTTTCAAAATGCTAAATAATTTTTATTTATAATGGCTTCTAAAATGTTTTACTATATGCACAAATCTAATTATAGAAATGGATATAGTTGTCAAATTGAAATAGAAATACGTATCGTGTATCGTTTTTTTATTTTTTGAATTATATATCGTATCATATCAACTATCGTAAGATATTTAACATATTTAAAAATAGATCAAAAAAATATGTATATATATTTAATATAATACAAACATATTACAAGAATAAACTATTAAAGAATGTTAATTAATAAAATTATGAAAATATGATTCTCAAAAATAAAAATACGCATTAATTAATACTTAATACATCTGAAATACAATAAGAAATATCACAAGTAACTGCACTATTATAATCAAAATCATATTTTATTGTATATAATATTTTTTTTTATTATCCTACTATATCATTTAAGTTTAAGATTTTAATATATAACTTTTAAGTTCTTAACTATTTAATTCATAAGATAAAACTGTACCAATATTAAGGCAAACAAATATTAAAGAAAAATACTCTAAATATCTTAACAATGCAAATTTTTTTAATAATATTTATTTTTTCAAATTAAATTATTTAAAAATTTAAGTATTAATGTATTGTATATTTCGGATTATGTATTGCATATCGCATATTGCATTATATATCGTATATGTATCTTAAGATACAAGTTAACACAAGATATGATATACAATACGTATCAATTTATCTCTTTAATGTATTGAATCGTAAGATACGTATCGTAAATCGTAAATTTTTGACAACGTAGGAAATGGACACCCTTTTCACAAGGGTAGAGTTAATTTTAAATGTTTGTTGTTATCTATCATATTTATCGTATCAAAATTTTGAACTTTTGATATTGATATTTACCATTGTCTTAACAGATACTGTCAAATATTAATTGATATATGTTTGTATCACTAATACTGTAATGACTAAACTAAACTAGTAGTTTAATAATTTAAATAAAAAATCTAACAATACTATTTAAATTATTTAATTCAAATTATTAAGATAATTCATAAATTTTATAATATATAAAAGACTTATTTTTTATTTCTTACATGCTTCTTTCATATTACAATTTAGAAACGGCGATGGATAAGTCTCACGGCGAGACTACCTATTATAAGACGAGTTCGTACAGCTCTATATGCACCAAACCGATACGCTTGTCATATTTTCATTCGTAGGGGTCATTATCACTTTCTATTCCACCTTTTTAGCATTTTATGCTGCTTCTATTGTTTCTCTCTTCTCTCTCTTACTGTATTTGCTATGGTTATATGATCTAAAGATGATGGAGTAAAGGAAGGTGGCTTTTGACGGTTGTGGTGTTAAATTTGATGCAGTTGTAGCAACGGCTAGATATTATATTAATGGACACGATGGAATCATGCGTTCCACCGGGATTCCGGTTTCATCCAACAGACGAGGAGCTGGTCGGGTACTATTTGAAGAAGAAGGTCGCTTCGCAGAAGATAGATCTTGATGTTATCAGAGACATTGATCTGTATAGGATTGAACCATGGGATCTCCAAGGTAGCGATCACTACTTCCCTGGTTTGTCTTTTGCTTATTAGGATTTCTATCTTGCAATATTGCGACATCTAAATTCACCGTTACGTTCATATCTGCTGTTACATATCTAGATCTTAAACTTTTGGTATTGATATTTGGTAATATATCTACCGATATTGCGGTTTTGTACCCTAGATCTGATTAACGATAAATTGCAGAGATATGTAAAGTTATGTTTCACATCAGCTGTTACATACTTACATATAGGGGTCTTATATTTTCAATATTGATATCTACTAATGCATCGATCACGATTGAAAACCTGAATCTGATTAACGATTTAATTGCAGCGACATGTAGAATTGGATATGAAGAGCAAAATGAGTGGTATTTCTTCAGCCACAAGGATAAGAAGTATCCAAGCGGGACACGGACCAACAGAGCGACGATGGCGGGGTTTTGGAAGGCGACGGGACGGGACAAGGCCGTGTACGATAAGTTGAAGCTGATGGGGATGAGAAAAACCCTCGTCTTCTACAAAGGCCGGGCACCGAATGGGCAGAAAACTGAGTGGATCATGCACGAGTACCGGCTGGAATCTGAAGAGAATGGTCCTCCACAGGCAACCATTTCTTTCTCTATTGCTTAATTGTTAGAGAAAACACTTACCAGTACTTTACTCTCTATCCTTCAATCTTTTCCTAAAATGAGCATGGAGAGAAAAGAATTAAAAGATAGAATGTTCTAATAAATCTGCTAGGTTTTCGCTTTTTGTGCATGCTATCAATCCCACTGTTCCTGTTTGGGGGGAGGGAAAATATTTCGTACACGGAATTTTATTCACAAAAAACATAAAAATATCTTGATCATTTATATGAATGTAGAATCTTTTAAGTTTTGAATGCACATGAATGAGTAAGATATATATATATTTTTTGTAGTTGTTTTGCGTGTATCTAATATTACCTGTGTGGCTAACATTACTATGAGGAAAAGATGATTTCAAACATCTATTAAGTCGGAAGATGGGACTTTTGAAGTAAATGACTTGAATCAGGATCAATTTAGAGAGAGAGAGAGAGAGAGAGAGAGAGAGCCATCAAATATCCTTTATTGGACTAAACTCCTTTTTTGTTTTTCTTCAAGTCTTTTCGGTGCGTGCCTCATTTTTTTATCACCAGATCACCTTTTCTTAGGACGGTCTATTAACTTAGGACGGTCTATTAACTTACTGGTCATTCTGCAGTTGCTCGTCAGCTCTTTAGTTTTCGTCATATTGCTTGGCTTTCTAACTTCGGCTTTATTACATGCTTAATTACTCTTATTTTTTGAAATAAAAACTTGATATCTTAAGTATTAAAACTTGCCTTAAAGGGTTCATCTTTGTCTCTCCTAAATTTGGCCTTAATAATTGAGTGTGTTCTTTGTTATTGACCTCTGAATATACTCCTTGTTAGCAAGTTTTTCGGTATATTAATATTGCATTTTTCGTTAGCATAATTCTTTTTTTATGTAGTGCGTCAATTCAAAAGCTTATTTCGTGCGAGGTTTGTGCAATGTATTATAAATTGCTGGATATAAAAACTGTATTGCTGATGATGCTGGTTCAAATGAACTGCCCTCTTTCAAATATCCCTTATTTTTCTCTGAGTTCTCCTACAAATTCAACTTTTTCCAAAGGGAAATCCCCATTCTCAACTCAACTCACCGTCTTTGGCTACTCTCTGCACCCTCAAGATTGAGGTGGTGTTTGGTTGAGAAATTACAATTTTTGTCACTACAGGATTTTTAAAAATTTTATATTTAAACTTATTTCTTTTTATGTTCATTTTTACTAGAAAAATCTAAAAATTAAAACAATGAACCAAATTTGACAAAAAGTTCATTAAAAAAAGCAGGTCTAATTGGATGTTTTATGTCTTCAGTATTTTTTTTAAAGATTTGTTCCATTTTCTTAATTTCTTGATCACTCTAGTTAGTAGTTAATACGAACTAAAAATAATAATTTCTTTTAAACTAACAAAAAATTCAACTAAAAGATAAAGATTTTGTTTTTTTAATAAATGTGTATAAGCTCTCTGCTGAACACCACCTAAAAAAATAAAGAAAACGATATTTAGACATACTTGATAGACCTATTTTACATGCTTATTTATGTGACATAGTTAAAATTACTTATTTGTCTATTTAATTAACAATAAAAATTATTATTTATTAAATTATATCACATAAGTAAGCATGTAAAATAAAATAGATCTAAATAGAATTATGATAAAGATCTTGTCCAATTGAACTCTGGGAAGTGCACAGATTCATACAAATTCTAACACACCATCTTAATAAGGAAAGGAATCCACCTGTTGTGAGGGTGGCTGAGACAATATAAGAGGGATATGTCCGAATTTGTGGGAAAAAAAATTGTGCATTTGCGGGACTTGACAAAGCTCTTGCAGGAAGAAGGATGGGTGGTTTGCCGAGCATTCAAGAAGCGACCAACAGGCCAAACTAAGAGCAACGGAGGCTGGGAGCCGACCTACTTCTACGATGATCCGACCGCTGTCAGCTCAGTGATGGATCCAACTCATTATCTTACGAACCGGCCCCAGAACTTTATATCACAGAAATTCACATGCAAGGAAGAGACAGAATCTGAAAATTTGAATATCGTGCGCATATCTGATGATCAATTTCTACTGCTTCCTCAGCTAGAGAGCCCCTCCCAGCTGCCATTAATGGAGAGGCCAAGCTCTTTGACATCTCCGGTTTCCAAAAACAACGAGGAAGAAGATGATCGGATAATAAGAGGGTGCAACAAGATCACCAAGACAGTGACGACCGATTGGAGGGAACTTGATAGGTTTGTTGCTTCTCAGTTGAGTCAAGAGGACAGAATCGAGAGTGATGGAAATGGGATGTCAAGCTTTGGAGAAGAGAATAATAGTTCGGATATGGCGGTGCTACGACTGTTGCAGAGTGGTGGGGAAGAAGCTCACAAGTTCAATAATGGCTTCTTCACTTCGAGCCCGGACGACTGTGATATTGGAATTTGCATATTTGACAAATAAAGAGGCTATTAGAAGTGAAGGAAGAAGTTTATATGGATGTATGTTAAGTTTGATGTTTAAGGGTTAATAAATCTTGAAGACATTTTGTAAAATAATTTTGTGAAAGAGTGAAGAAAACCCCCTCCCCCTCTCTTCTCTTCTCTTTTTTCCCACACATGCAAACGGATAGAACAATGCTTTAAAGATTATCTTTTTCAGAAATAAAATAATATAAAATTTAACACGAAAAATATAATAGAGTATAAAAAAAATGAAAAATATGAAAGTTGTGGCTTTTCATTGAAAGTTGTGGCCTGTAAGGTAGTATAAAAATTAAGGGGCCATTTGGTTTCACTTTTTATTTTTACTTTTTAAAAAATTATTGTTGGGAAATAATAAAAATACATTTGTTAATAATTTTTACAAAATAGTTTTTAAAAAAGTGAGTTAAAAAATAGCTAGTTTGAAAATAGAACATTTTTAAAAAAAATAAAAATTATTTTTAGTTATTCAACTCCACTTTTTTTTTCAAATTCCTCAAAACACAAGAAAAGTCAATCGTGAACTCAATCGCCGTCGTCATCTAGCCAGATCTCAATCGTTGTCGCCATTGTCGTTGTTCTCTCAAAATCGACGAACTAAATCTCTCAGTTGTCGTCATCATCTTTTCAAAATAAACGAGCCAAATCTCTTAATTGTTGTCGTCGTCCTCCCAGTCGTCATCATCGTTATCTCAAAATTGACAAGTTAAATTTCTCAGTTGTCATCATTATTCCAAATAGACAAGCCAAATCTCTTAGTCGTTATCGTCGTCGTCGTTGTTGTCCTTTCAAAATCGACAAACTAGATTTCTCAATCGTCGTTGTCCTTTCAATCGTCGTCGTCTCACATCCTTCGTTGTTCTCCTTTCATTTCAGTCGTTATCATTTTTCATCCTTTGTTGGCGTCCTCTCCTCTCAGTCGTGGTCGTCCTCTTAGATTGTCGTCATCCTCTCAGTTATCCTCTTAGTCGTCGTTGGCGTATCAGTTGTCATTTTCTCTTTCTTTTCTTGATTTGTGCCAGCAAGAATTAGGATAAAGATTAGAATTTCTAAAAATAGTATACCAAACACAATTTTTTTTTCAAAATATTATGAATCTATTTCTCAAATTCATTTTTAAAAAATAATTTTCAAATTACAATTTTAAAAAACGCAACCAAACACACCCCAAGGCTTTTGATTTATCCATTTTAATTGTGATTGAAATGAATAACATAACAAATCATTAAAATTTTAGAATCTCTACTATCTTAGTTAAGATAAATCAAAACCCTTAATTTTAACAACAAAAAATAAATCTGAGTAAATCAAGATTTTTACTTTTAATTCAATGAGAATACACACATATTAATCACATAGATCAAAATCAAAATATCCAAACATGATTGTGTTATATTTTTCAAATTGATGTTTTAAGGCCCTTAATTTTTAGTTTTACTAAGAAATTAAAAATAAAAGATCTTTTCATGATTTTGGTACATCGGAAGGGGCACTAATATAAATTTAAAAGGCTATATTAATTTTTTTATATTTTTTATAAAATCAAATTTAAATACCCAAAATTGAGAGGGGGCACGTGCCCAATTTCGTCCAATGCTTCTTTCGACATTGTGAAAAAGCATTAATGAGGCTAGTTTGATTAAGTAAAGAGCATTAATAAAGATAGCGTAGCTGAGATAGGAGCATGGCAATACAACCAAACCTTGGAGCCTCAGACAAACCAACTACAATACTCCATTTCTAAGAATCATGAATCTGGCCTAACTACCTACGGGGTAAGGCTGCTGATAAGATTCAGCTCAACATTAATTCCAAAAGACAAAATCTTGATATAAAAGGGGGGCTAATCCATACGAAAAGCTACACAACATTTATCATTAAAAATTATGTCAAATTGAATTCAGATTGTTCTTTTTGGTTAATTATTTCATTTTCTAAAGCCCACAATAGATTCCAACACCTAACACTATTTCACGGCCCTCACCCACAAACCCCGACACTTGTCTAGATTCTAAAACTTGACATTAACCCACTGTCCTTGGCCCCCAACTCTAGACTTTTACCCCCAACTCATGGACCTTGAACTTCCAAAACCCTAGAACTCTAGGCCCCTAAAGCTGGGCCCGAATTCCCAAAGCTCGATCCCTACTCCAAACCCCAAACTTTGGACACTTGACCATCTAACCCCGAATCTTGGCCCCTATCCCTCAAACCCTTAATAACTCAAAACACCAAAACCTCGACCCTCGAATTCTGGACCCTAAACTTCAAAAACTAACCCCTAATCCCATACTCTAAAACCTTCGAAACCTTGGACTCTCGAACCCTCAAACTTAGGGATGGGTATGAGTCAGTCTGGATCAGTTTGAAACTTAACCCAGAACTAACCCTATCAAGGTCGATTCTAAAATATTGAATCTAGAACCAAACCATACATGCTTTATAACTAACTCAATCCAACCCAAATAAACTCGGGTTGATTTGGGTTGGAACCATTATTCAGTTAAATTAAATATTTTTTAATAAAATATTCTAAAGTATAATAAATATGTCTTATTATATAAGCGGTTTAATTTTTGTATAAGATGTCAAGTTGAGTGACTTAAATTCTACTCATTTTATTTTTAATTTACGCATTTTAAACTATAACTAAGGGTACAAATAATATAAATAATAATTTTATATGATTTATATATTATTTTTTAGGTCTTGGATTGAGTAGATTTAAAAAACTCATAACTCGAGAACCGAACTGACTATATCGGTTTAATGTTTTTAAGACTCGACACCCAACTCATTACCGAACCAATCTAACCCATAAAGATCGGGTTGGGTTGGTTCATAAATTTTTCGAATCTATTATACACTCCTACTCAGACCCTTGAACTCCCCACCCCTACCTTGAAACCTGTATCCCAAACCTTAGATTGTTTGAACCCCAAAAGCTCAAAACACTAAAACTTTGACCCAACTCAAGAACCTTCATTTTTCGAAGGCTCCGAATTCAATGACCTTGACCCCTAACACCTTGAACCATTTGACCCCATATTGTTGATAGAGGCAGTGGTGAGGTCATGGTGGTTGTGGAATGATTGTGGTAGTGGTAGTGGTAGTGGTAGAAGTGGTAGAATGGTGGTGGGAAGGTAAATGTGAAAAAAAAATATTTTTTATTAAAATTGATTTAATTTTTATTGATTTGATATATATTTTTCGTTGACTTTTAACTTTCATCATACCGAATATTAAAAAATGCAAAAAAATATTTTAAAAAAAATAGTTTTCATCAAAACAAAAACCTTATTCTCATTTAATTGGAACCTTATTCTCATTTAATTGGAGGATCTTTCAATTCATATTTACCTTGATTCTCTAATTAAATGAGAATTGAGTAGTGGGTCTGCTTTTCCAAGCGGTGTGTTCCATTTTCGATGCGCCATCTAGGCTTGGGTTTAGAGTAGTTTTTTAGCAAGTGTCTATTTTGTAATTTTTCATTTTTCAATTCAATATTTTATTTTTTAAAATTTGTCATGAACATGAAAAATCTAAGGCTTATCTTTGAATAGACATTTTAGGAAATTTTTTTTCCATTATCGCAGAAATATTCCTATGACACACCTATAATATAGGGCTATAAATTGCAGAGGAGCAGGATCCGAAGCCGTGACTGCTGCAATAATGGAATATTTCAAAACATTGACTTCTAAAATAATTAAAACTACTTGTGTCACAATTGAGCATTTCTGTTCAATGGCCGCGTAAACACAATACAATGTCTCACTCTCTGAGGTGGCTCTTGAGTTCAGGATCAGTCAAACAGCCGATAGCTCCATTTTGTACATTTCCTGAGCAGTCCAATCAAGCTCGTTTGGTATAAAATTGAAAAACATTTACTAAATTTTTTTTTTAAAAAAAAAAACAACACTTAAAAGGCCTTAAATTGGCTTCTCCCCTTCTTACCTAAATTTTTTACTTTTATTTTTAATTAAAATTATTTACTTTTTTTAGTTTTCTTAATAAAATAAATTTTAAAATATATCGGTTTGAATTAACATTAAAAAAAAAACAACCGAAAAATATGCATATTTATGCTTTGTGTGTGGCCCATGGCTTGTCCAGCATGCGCTGTACACCGATGCTTTGTCTCTATCGACGGCTCGGCCTCTTGCTACCTCCTCGCGTTCTAATAGCACGCGTGTATCTAATTTCATGAAGAGAGTGAATTGTTTCACTGTAGTATTAGTATTTCTTAACAATATATATCATCTTCTCACTTAGTGCCGTAGTTAAGAATTTTATTTAGTGGTGTTATTTAATAAATTATAATTGTATTAATTTTTTAATTTTATATAATTTGTCAAAATTAACTTTAATATGATTTACTATAATATTATATATTTTTAATAATTTTAAAAAATATATTCATACTTGTTAATTACATAAAAAAATAAAGTTTGAGATCGTTAATATTATTATTTTAGCTTTTTTCTAAATAAAAAATATATCAAAGCTAATATAAATTTTTAACAATTTGTAACTTTTTCAAATGTTGGCTCCCATCTTATACTATTTTTAATATTTTATTAGTATTAATGTTTTAAATGTTAAAAAATTTACATATTTATATATAAAAAAAAAATTCTTTAAAAATTTTAAGTGGTTTAATTGAACCTACTAGCCACCATGTGGCTACGCCCATGTTCTCATTTACTTACGAATTTTAAAGAAAATGCTAATGCGATCTCATAACAAAAACTCTTCTCATACTAAAGCATTCATATTGATGTTTTGTTTTATTAAGATTTAAACACCAATGCTCGAACGCGAACAGAAGTAAAAATAATTGTACATACCAAAGAAAAATACGCAAAAATATACGTGATTCGGTACAATCTGCCTACATCCACGGGTGAAAGAAACAATTAACTATAACAATAGAATGTACAAACACGAGATCAAAAACACCCCAAAAATCGACACCCACAATCTAAGCACTTAAACAGACCCTGTTTCCCGGCTCAAAAGTTACCCCGTGTCCCCGGTATTTTTTCATCTCTCCCTACATCTCTACCTCCTTTGATTTTCTCTCCACACAATATGAGACCCTAACTATCCTATTTATAGAAGACTACCAAAACAGAAGCTGCTAAATCAACAATAGAAAAGCTGTTAAATGACCAATATGACAGCTGCTAAATAAACCTAGCTGCTAAATCTGATATTGAGATTCGAGTCAATCTCAACAATCTCCATCTTGGCTCGAATTTTTCAGCCATCTTGAAGAACTGTCGGCAATCCTCGACCTGCACGCCTTTTACCTTTTGATCTGCCTATAGTCTTCTGGTAAGATGAAGGATCTCCACCTTGACTTGAATTTTTCAAACCACCTAGAAGGTAATCAACATCGTTGTCGATTCTGCCGTTGTCGTTAATCCGTCACACTCAAACCAGTATGGCCCGCACCTCCACACCCAGATGCCCAACACCTATGCGTCGATGTGTCCTAATTGTTAATCATCCGTTAAATTAGAAAATCGCTGTCTCACTTGACTCCACCTGCAACTAAAATTTCAGCTGCATCCATTGATGATTAGTCTTCCACCATTGATTAATCCAGATTTCTCATGATTGCTTCTGATCACCCGCAATCAAACCCGATTATTCTTGATCACATTTGATTTCGCCCGATCAATCCCAATCTAAGCCAATTTGTCCAATCCCATCAAATTATTCAGAATCTAAAAATTCTGACCGTACTGATGAATTCGCAGCGCCCAAAAATCTTGCTCCGAACACCCACCATGGCTTCGAATTGTCCACCGTCAGCTTTGATACCACTTGTTAGGATTTGATCACCAATCTCCGAACGCGAACAGAAGTAAAAATAATTACACATACCAAAGAAAAATGCGCAACGATATACGTGGTTCGACACAATCTGCCTACATCTACGGGTGAGAGAAACAATCAATTATAATTATAGAATGTACAAACTTGAGATCAAAAACACCTCAAAAATTGACACCCACAACCCGAGCCCTGAAACAAACTCCGTTTTTCTGCTCAAAGGTTACCCCGTATCCCTGATATTTTTCTATCTCTCCCTACATCTCTACCCTCTTTGATTTTCTCTCAATACAATATGAGACCCTAGCTATCCTATTTATAGGAGACTATCAAAACAGAAGCTACTAAAGCAACAATAGAACAGCTGCAAAATCAACAATAGGAAAGCTACTAAATGACCAATAGGACAACTGCTAAATAAACCTAGCTGCGAAATCTGATATTGAGATTCGAGTCAACCCCAACAATCTCCACCTTGGCTCGAATCTTTCAATCATCTTGAAGAACTGTCGGCAATCCTCAACCTGCACGCTTTTCCCCTTTTGATCCGCCTGTAGCCTTCTGGTAAGACGAAGGATCTCCACATTGACTTAAATTTTTCAAACCACCCAGAAGATAAGCAGCATCGCTGTCGATTCTTCCGTCATCATTAATCCGCCACACTCAAACCAGTATGGCCCGCACCTCCACACCGAGATGCTAGACACCTATGCGTCGAGGTGTCCTAATTGCTAATCATCTGTTAAATTAGAAAATCGTCGTCTTACTTGACTCCACCTGTAACTAAAATTCCAGCTGCATCCATTGATGATTAGTCTTCCACCATTGATTGAACCAGATTGCTCATGATTGCTTATGATCATCCGCAATTAAACCTGATTATCCTTGATCACCTTTGATCTCGCCCGATCAATCCCAATCTAAGCCAATTTGTCAAATCCCATCAAATCATTCAGAATCTAAAAATTCTGATCGTACCGATCAATTTGCAGCGCCCAAAAACTTTGCTCCGAACACCCACCACGGCTTCGGATTGTCCACCGTCGGCTTTTATACCACTTGTTAGGATTTAAACACCAATCCCCGAACGCGAACGGACGTAAAAATAATTGCACATACCAAAACAAAATACGCAACGATATGCGTGGCTCGGCACAATCTGTCTACATCCACAGGTGAGAGAAACAATCAACTATAACTATAGAATATACAAAGTCGAGATCAAAAACATCCCAAAAATTGACACTCACAACTCGAGCCCTGAAACAAATTCCGTTTTCCTGCTCAAAGATTACTCCCGTGTCCCCGGTATTTTTTCATCCCTCCTTACATCTCTACCCCGTTTGATTTTCTCTCCACGTAATATGAGACACTAGCTATCCTATTTATAAGAGACTATCAAAACAGAAACTACTAAAATAACAATAGAACAGCTACTAAATCAATAATAGGAAAGCTGCTAAATGTCCAATAGGACAGTTGCTAAATAAATTTAGCTGCTAAATCTGATATTGAGATTCGATTCAATCCCAACGTGTTTTGCGCTCTCATCATCTTTCTTATTTTTTTTATAATTTTTGTAGAAGAGATAGATAGTTAAGAATTGATTGAACATGGAATTGGGGTAGTTCATATGTAAGAATCTCTCCGTTTTCTTAATAATTGTAGTACTTTTGAAATATTTGTAAAAGAGTAAAATTAAAAATCTACTGAGAATATAAATAATCAAATTACATAATAATTGAGTTTATATAAATACTAGTTCATTGAAGAAAAGCAAGAAAAGTGCCCAAGAAATGAAATGTGTGAACTAGATTAACCTAGTTTGTGATAAATAATTGTGGGTTCTGTTTATTTTTTTGTCTTTTTAAAACAATTTATTTTTCTTTTTGATTCATATTCTTTTTTCTTTTATGGATTGCCTTGTAGAGATTATCCAAAAAGTAAATCATTTTAGCAAAAGAAATTTTTAAAAAAGTTCACTCATACAAAAATAAGCAAAATAAAGAATAAATATTTGACCAGTTTTTTTTAAAAAATAACTTTTTTTTACTTGTCCTGATGAGTAGAATTCAAACGGTATAGTTCATCAAAATGGTGTGAAGAAATTCACTAAAAATAAAAATAAATAAAATTAAATAACCAACTATATATCAGAAACCCGACTAATTCGGAGCATGACCCACCCATAAAAGTTGGATTTTATACTATGCACTTTTGATTTTAAGTGTTTTTCTAAAATTTTCAGCAATCAATCACACAAACTACTCAATTTATAATTCTTCATCCTGCCATTATTCCTTCTATTATTATTTATTTTATTTTTTGCCTTTCATTAGAGGGAAGATGTCTTGGGGAGGGGAGGTCAAGGTTTGAAGCCTAAGATGGTGAATTGATTAAAATACTGAACACTCGGATCACGAAAAAAATGCAAAGTTCTAGAAATAAAAATTATAAATATATATATCATCATGCTAACTACAATCCAATAGGTAGTGGTTAATAGATTAATGGGAATAAATTTTTTTAATGGCAATACATTTTTAGATATGAAACTTATTATTTTTAAAAATTTCAATACAATTAGACGATAGTTAGTATTTTTCATAAATACACACAAGTTAACCTCGATAAATAAATAAAAAAACCACGCTGAGAAAATGTCAAAATCGGCTACAATGAGGTGTTGAACCAATTAATCATGTTCGACCAACCTCGTGCTGTCCAATGAGTGCTAGGAAACTATAGTGAAACAATCACCGTTACATTTGACTCTCCAAATAAATGTAAAAAAGTGCTACCTCTGGCTTTGTCGGTACACACATTTAAGTTATGTGGACCAGCGAATAGTTTCAAAAAAGTGCTCACATTACTCTAAATGCTGAGGAAATTGTGGGGGATAGGAAAAGACGATCATAGATACATGGCCATTGATGTAATGGTTGACCATATAAAGTTGCTTTTGGGACAACAATGATTCTTATTGATTTTACACCACAATTCAAGTTCCCCACCTTTAATTGATGAGCATTTCATGCAAGATAAGCTTCACAATCCAAAAATTTAAATATTTACACGCGATGCATATATCTCTGTTAACCAAATAAAAAGCTTTTCCGTCGTGATCAATAAAAAATTATATCAATCGATTGTGTTTAGGTTCAATGACTTATTTCAAAATTTTATTAAATATGAAAATAATCGAACAAACAAAAAAATAGATGGAAGAAATAAAAATTAAAGACCAATAAACATCAATTTTATAAATTTTTATGATTTAAGAACAAAGAAACAAGAAGCAAATATTGTTACTCACTTACTGTTACTTGGTAAATGTTGAGCACTCTCTCTTGAAAAATTTTAAAAAATAATTTACATTACGTTATTCTTAAAATTTAAGTTAGGTTACTGAATTACGTTATTTTTAAAATTTAAGTTAAATTACTCATACTCCTAAATAGAATATATTATCGTATTGATAGAATTAAGAGCTAGAGATCCCTTAAAATGAATATGTTACACATATATATAGAAAGAACTCTATAAATAACTATGTATAATCATTGATAACTTCTTATAATTACTCTAAATAAATAATGTTCCTACGATATAACTTCTAGTAACTATCATGTTCTTGGGTTGCAGTATAACTTATCATCCCTCAAATTTTTTATACAGACATTATAAATATTGGAATATTATTTCAATCAAGCTTTGTTAAATTTTATTACATCATTTAAACATAAAATAACATTTTTACATAGAATTCGACAAAGTCTCGATAGAAAAATAATATCTATACTATTATATTAAAGGAGAACACCCATTTAATGTTCCTCAAATTTAATATTCCTCAAAATTTTCTTCTGAACATGCCCATCAATATTCCCTCTATAACTTATTTCATTTAAAATTTTAATAGCATAATTTGAAAATCACATTATTATCCTACTTTCTTTCTTATTTAGTTTTTAATTAGATTGTAACTGCTTTAATTTTTTTAAAATTTTTACATTCTCACTTACTTTTTTGAAATTTTTTAATTTAATATTTTTACTATAATAAATTAAAATTTAAACACGTATAACTTGTGCCTGCACCCTAGTATAGTATAAACGTCATTCTAACTTCGAATTCAAATCAAGCATGTCGGTGTTACAAATTTGAAGGCTTATTCCCTGAGAGATGCTATACATCCCGAAAGGAATTTATCAAAAAAATGACCGAAGGAGGGATAGGGTGGATGGGTTAGGATTGCCAAGTCTAGGACCTTTATTTTTCTTTTTCTACTAATTTTTTTTATACTCTAAAAAATTAAAAGCTTAATACAAAATACAAAATACAAATCATATTATTTTTTTTCAATTTTGTTACCTTTTTTTTAAAAAAAAAGTTACTTTAAAATTTTTATAAAAGTTTTTTTGTCTTTAGTAAATTTTTTTAAACTTAATTAAAATAATTATATTTTTAGATTAGTTCTATTATGAAGAAATAAAAAACTAAAAAATTTAGAGGGATCAAAAAAACCCAAAAAAAAATAGATAGAAAGTTTATGAACTTTTAAATTAATTTTTTAAGTTCGTTGATTAGATAAAAAGTTAATTTTTATTCAAATTAAATAATTTTTTCCTTCTCATGCATCAAACGTATGAAAAATTCTTTATATGTCACAATATGAAAATATTCTCATGCACACATGTTATGAAAAATTTCTCATATATTATTATATGATAATATTTTTATATATACACATTTTATGAAAAAATTTCTTATACATACACAAATTATGATAATACTTCCATATACATACATGTTATGAAAAAAAATTTCTTATATCACTACATGATAATATTTTACATGATAATATTTTCATATATACATGCTACGAGAAATTTTTTTATATATCACTACAACATAATATTTTCATACATATACATGCTCTAAGAAACTTCTCATATATCATTATATGAGAATATTATCATGTATGAGAATATTATTATATGCATGCATGCTATGAAATTTTTTTTCATATATTACTAAATGATAATATTCACATACACATATATACTATGAGAAACTTCTCATTTATCATTTCATAAGAATATTCCCATGTACACACAAATTATGAGAAACTTCTCATACTCAAATTTCAAAATATATGAGAAATTTTTTTTATATCACTATGTAAAAATATTTTCGTACCCATGCGTGTTATAATAAACTTCTTATACTTAGATTTTAAAATGTATGAAAATTTTATTATTCATAAGTTGTTAATTTTATTTAAAATTAAAAATAAAAAATTTTAAAAAAATATATATGAAAAAATTCTTATGTTAAGATGTTTTGGTCAAAATTATCTGTCATTTTTTTCGGTAAGGATAGCACGCCTATAACAAAATAGAAAAATACTAGGAGATCAGTTCTAAAATTTATCATCTCAGTTTTAGTTTATATTTTTATGATCGATAATATGCTTGGGATATTTAGCATTAACTTTTACTATATATTTTTATGATCGAAACTATTTATTATGTAGTATTTATTAAGTAGATTATTTGTACAAAAAACTAAATTAATTGGATATTAATAATTTTGTAAGTTTGTCACATTTTTTGAAATATAAATTAATGATAATATAATTTTACAAAAAACAGTTATAGACAATTATAATCGCACCATATAGTTACAAATATTTAATTAACTTAATTTTTTATGTGAGTATAAAATTAATAAATACTACAAAATAAACGATTTTTATTTTAAAAATATATTTAAAAAAACACAATATATAAAATTTTCTTTACCATAGACCAAGCATAAGAATATTAGAACTGGAAACACATGTGAATTACTCCTTCGGTCAAATAATTCAGTACAATATGTTTCGGGAGATATAGCATTTTTATTATTCCCTTCAACCGACCTTCGACATGTTTTCATAATGAGACATACCTATTAAATATGGGTATGTTTGGGATCTCTGAAAAGCTTGATTTCAAGAAGTATAGTTTTTTTTTATTTTAAAATACTCATAATTTTTATTATAATTTATAATTATTTTTTTTCTATTTTAACTACAAGTTACATTTTTTACTAATAATTCATGATTTTTGCTACAAGTTAAAATCTATAAACTACTAATTTCAGTAATACTAAACATCACCATTATACATAGTTTAGTGTGCACCCCTTGTGAAATTAAAAAAACATTGTACCAAATGTGAGGCTCTTGCTTATAATAAGAAATTTTCGTAGATGTTTAAATATCGATTGGTATTTAAAAATTAGTTTCATGTTAAGTTTTTTACTAATTTTAGTTCTATAGAAATGATATTTTAGTAAAATACCCTTAATAAATAATAAATCTAATCTTGAAATATGGCAAATAGATAAAGATCTCCGGATTTGATAACATTTAAAAATTACTGTAAATTACTGCTTTAATATTTAATTATCAAATATGAACAATCTACAATCATTCTGGTCAATTGTATTATCAAAAGTTGATAGTTATTTGCCTGGAATAAAAATAAAATAGTCAGGAATTATAGCATCAATATTTTGTTGATTTTAACTTTAATAACTCGAAATAAACTTTTTAAAAAAAATTTATTTACGTGTTTTATATGAAAAATACAATTTTTTCCCTCATAATTATAAACTTAACAGTTTTTCTATCATTGTTGGCTCCATTCCTTTTGGTTATATATTTTTGTTCTAGTACTTATGGAAATATCATATCAGTACTAATATAACCTCATTCTAGGTACTAATATAATTATTAATATCAAAATTTTTATACTGATATAATAATGAGTACTGATACAACTTTATTCTAAGCTGATAATTGATCGATGGAATACTAAATCACGCCATGTTCAATAGATGAATAAAGATCCCATAATGAGTGGGTAAAATATAAAAGTTACCATAAATTATATCTTTTATATTCAGTTACTAAATATAATCAATCTACAATCATACTACTGAATTAATTTAGCAAGGACGGAGCTAAAACTTTTTTTTGGAGAGGGCGTATAAAAAATAATAACTTTATTTTTTATTTAATAATAAAAAATAATTAAATTAAAGGGTTACATTAAAATTCTCTTAAAGTGTTTCTCTATATGTTAAAATTTAATGATAAATCATATTATTAAATATACAATCACAATCATTAAAATTAGAGATTCAAATAAAATTTTCACAAAATTTTTACAAAAAAATATAAAATCATAATTAAGATTCACAAAAATCATAGTAAAAAATACACAATAAAAAAATTGGTCAACAAAATTAAAAGAGTCTAAGACAATTTATACTCATCAAATTGAAATTAATTTAAAAAAATTTACAAATATATATCAGTATTTACCAATAATATATAAAAAAAATAAAAAAAGGATGAATTTTATAATTTAAGAAAACGAACTTTAAATTTAAAGGAAGAAAATTTTAAAAATAGTAAACTTTTTAAAAATATAAATAAATTTAAATAAAAATCCAATTGGGCATTGGCTCTGGACCCATGTAGTTCCGTCCATATTTGTCTGCAAAAAGTAAAAAGAAATAGTCTTATCTTTTAATCAATGGCAAATTAATTTTTATACAATGGGAATAAAACTAATAAAATTAATCTAATACGACTAATTCTATATGAAATCTAAAAATAAGATTAATTTTAAAATATTTCAATAATAAAATCTCAAATTTGTGTCACAACACTAACATCATATTTATTTTGAGGGAAATAATTACGAGATATTTAGTATTCTTTCACTAATAATTTTAGAATAATGTATTCAATGCATTGTTAATCTCTCTTTTTATTCATTTTCATGTTTAGTTATTTCATGAGATACTAAAAATTATAATATTTAATCTTTTATTTATAAATTAAAAAACAAGTCTTATACGTAAATGATAATAATACGTTACACAATTCTAACCAAATTAACATGAACCAAACTAAAAAGTAAATACTTTTTAAAATAGAAAAAATATAAAAAAAATAGTTTTTAAAGAAAAAAGAAAAATAAATATTTTTAAAATAAAAGAAAAACAAAAAATAGTTAAAAAATAAATAAGTGGTTTAGAAAAATATATAAAAAAACAGAAT
>JAOTRH010000001.1:18637386-18658894 GCA_034768845.1 Heliamphora exappendiculata | reverse complement strand
AATCATTCTTAAGGAAACTGCGATTGCAGGACTCGGTTTGCAAATTCTAATTTCATTATTCCTGTTATTTCATTCTCTGTAATTTCAGATTATTGTAAATTGTTAAAAGTTTAATAAAAATGTATTTTCTGGATCTCCGAGCATGTATTTTATGTCAGCGTTGGACATTCTCCCAACAACCACCTGGTCGAACCGGTGCTTATACCTGTTCGGTTTATGGGAACAGCCGCCATTAACGCCTATATATAGGCTGTTCCAAACTCGTTTTCTGTATTGGTTTTAGCAACAGTTTCTATTGCCGACCTCTGCTAATTTAATTCTGCATATCCTCTCCACGGTTTTTTTGAGAAAGCTTCAACATAGCAGCGTTCGTAGGTGTGCAGATTGTCATGCTACATCTGCACACGGCATTCGTTTTATCTTGAAGGCAAACGTCCGATTCAACGCAAGCACTGAGGCGAGGCGCAATCTATCTTAAGGAGACAGTGTTGAACACTGGACTCGTTTGCAAACATCTTATTGTTCTGTAAGCTTAATTTATTTCTTTCAGTTCTGTTTTTTCTTCTATACTTCAGTACTGTTTTCGGTTTCTCGACTAAACGGTATTATGTTTAACATAAATTTACTGTTCTGTTCTTTATATATTTTCTGCCCACAAATATTTTATCTATTCTACTTCTGCGTTTGTTTCAGTCCTGCAGAAGTAACAGTAATTTTATGTTCTACTTTTTAATATAAAAAAGTGTTTTTCATTTTTAATTTTACAGTATTAATCTTCTGTTTTCTTTAAACAAATTTATTTTCATAATTTTATTAAGTCAAACAAAAAATTTAGATTAAATATAAATCTGTTTTAGATATACTGAATTTTTTTTATAATTTCAGTATGATGTTTTTATTGTTATACTGCATATTGTTATTGACCCGTTTGAGAACCGACAGATTAATAATTGCCATATTCCAGAAATTGCATAGTGAACAACATTTTTTTTCATAATTCGTTGATTTCTAAACACGTATATTCCAATTTATTCCTTATTAGAATAAACACATATATTCTAATCATCGTAAAATCACGTTGAGTGAGCCATTATCATCTCTCACCAACTTTATAGGTCCCCTTCTATCTCCTAACACCATATTTGGGCAGTAGAAAAAATAATATTAAAATAACTTTTGCAAAGTATACCATTTTATTTTGATAGTTTTCATAGAGATGATAAAGATAGGCACATACCCAAAATTTCGCTCATAAAAGATATAAAGATCGTGTTTGATTTCTCTCCCTATCTATGTTTAGGCACACACACCAATAACACATGCACTTCTTAAAAATATAAGGAATAAGAATTTTAAAGATCCATATTCTTAGAAAATCATTAATCACTCCACAAATCTATTATAAGAAATTCATAAAATGTACAATTTCAAATTCCATGAAGACACTCTTATCCCAAATCGAAATCCCCACATGCCTTATGATTAGTTTAAATCCATGAAGAATCATTTAAATAACAGAACTATGTTACTTTGTGTTGGTGAAAAAAGAAAGTCGGTAAAATCAATCTGAACCAAAAAAAAAAAGTCAACGAAGGAAGCTCGAGTATATTAAGCGAGTTGTAATTTTTTTCACAGGGTTGTACAGCAGCTTTTCTCTGCTTCTTTGTAAATGAAAAATTCAATTCAGCATGCAAACAATTTTCTTAATGTACATGAAGCATGGCAGCATTAGTAAAAACTTCAAAGGTAAAACTACAAAACAAATACAAAGTAATAAAAAGCAAATCTCCTCATTTTAATTGTTCAGAAAACGTGAGGGGACCTGAAAAGCCTACAATCAGATTAATATTGAATTTATTTTTTTGGAACTTGAAAACCTTACAATCAAAAGCGGATCTCAACTCGTTTCAGTGAAGCAAATCCCATTTTTTTGATAAACAAAAACTTGCGATGAATGGGAAAATCTAGCATAAGATGGGAACGGGGTGACGGAAGAGGGTGGCGACGAAAGAGGGTGGCGGCGGGAGTTAGTTACAACGGTAGACGGTGGCAGAGAAAGGGGCAAGGAGAGAACGTTGAGCAATGCGGCGATGTCGGTGGTGGTGTGGCGACGTCAGCGACTGTGTGGCAAAAGCGGTGAGGCGACTATTGGGAGAAATCTAACGCAATACACAATATACATTCTCGATGATCCAAAAAATACATTTTTATTAACTTTCAACAATTATAATAAACAGAATTTACAGAAAACGAAATACATAAATTAACATGAACAGAATATGCAAACCGAGTCCTGCAAACACAGTTTCCTTAAGAATAATTCACCGCCTACCGAGGGTGTTGTAGGTTTTCCACCAATGTCACTCTCCCAGAATAAAATGGCTGACATGATCGTTGGAACACCACAAAGGATCGGCTACGAACGCACCTCGTTTGTCTTTCTCTCTCTCTCACAGCTTGCAATCAGAACACGTGTATCTCACCTATTCACCTTACCTCTGTACTTTGCTGCTGTATTTCTCTCTGTCGAAAATCAGAAAAGCCTGACTTTATATAGACTTTCTTTCATGGAGGGGTTACAAAGAATCAATAGCTAATGAATGGTATTGATTCTCAGAATTCATTTGCCAATTGAATGGCCAATTCAATTGCAAATAAATTTTGCTATTGAATTTTGAAATTTAATGGCCAATTGAATTCACAAAATTCCAACAGCGATGTTTGCGGCGATGTGGCGACGACAGTCGTGGTGTGGCTACGAAGGCAGAGAGAGTGAACACAGGGAGAGGGAGGCTGTAGAGAAAATGTCAGTGAGTGCAGGGGTTGGTGCCCATGGGGGGCGTGGGGAAAGTTGTGGGAAAAGGAAGAGTGAGAGAGAGAGAGAGAAAAGGTTAGACAATAAACAGACTGTATTGCCATTTGAAATTCAACGGACAAGATTTTGAAATGGGCGGGATTTTAAAATAATTTGAACCTTAGTATTGGAGTGGTAGTAAATTTGAACCCTTAAAAGATAGTTTGCGAGTATATATTTTGAAAATAACGAGGTGTCTTATTATATAGATTCTTTAGGTTCCATTGTGTCAATGAATTCCTAGATCTTAAGGGGGAAAGAGCCCAAATTGATCGATGACGAAAAAGCGTGTGCGTTGATGATGTATTTCTGATATATTTATGTTGTATAAAGAGGTAGTTGGGTTGGTTGAGTTAACAAGTTCAAATTAAAATACTTATTTTTCTGTAACATATTATCAATTTTGTTGTAGTCATCTGTCACTAACTCAACTAAAATACAGATAAAACGTTTATTTATAGGAACAAGAGGTATTTTTACATGTCAGTGACATAGGGAGAAAAAAGGAGAAAAAAAACAGCACACAAACTAGTTAATTTTGTGCAAAATATGATCTCTCATTATAACAGGGAGAAATACTCATATCATTAAGATGTCAGAAGTCTCAAACTCTCTCATCATTAAGTAGTAATCTAAAGATTCTAAACCGTTCATCTTGAAAATTTCGTAGAGAAAAAATTATAAAAAATTTAATTTAATTGGGCATCAATAAATGTATAAAAAAATTGTATTTTATTTTATAAAATGTTATATTTAAACTTAAACAATTTCTTTTAAACAAAAATCATCTATTTTTGTAATAGAAAATACAAATACATTTGCTTATGTTCTTTTAAAACTTTTGGATCCATCTCCAATTTACAAAAAAAAAAATCTGGAGAGCATGTTGTGCAGCAATGCACAACACGATATTGTGCAGCCTAATAAACTTAGTTCTTGAATATATTTTTATGATCGAATTTGTTCCTTACGTAAAACTCATCAAGTTTATGATTCTTATAAAAATTTAAGATAAATTACATTGATCTCCCTTGAAGTTTCTGATAAAAACAGATACATCCCATGAGGTTTTTGAAATGACGCTAACCTCTCATCTAATTTAATTTTTACATCAAATAAATTCAATTGTCAAATTTTCGTTACTACTTAACGGAAACCCACCAAAATCACCCCTGAAAACCACCACCGCCGGTGTTGGTGATTTTGGTAGTGAGAGAGGATAGAGAGAGAGAGATGGCAGGGAGAGAGCAGAGAGACCGAAGGCGACGATAAGCGTGAATGGCGTTGCATTGACGTCCAAAAAGTTTCGGCGTCAGCGTTTCTTTATTCTCCAAAAAGCTTCGGCGTCGGCACCGCGTTTCTTTGAACCAAAAGCATCGACGTCACGTTTCTCTTCTGTGTCCACGCCTGTCGTCGCTGCCGACGACCCCATCGCTGCCCTGACTGCTGCGATGCCGTCCACACCAGTCGTCGCCTTCGGTCTCTCTACTCTCTCCCCTCTCTGCCTTCTTTTTCTTTGCTCTCTGTTTTCTACCCTCTCTCTCTATCCTCTCTAACCACTAAAACCACATTCACTGACAGTGATAGTTTTCAGGAGTAAGTTTGGTAAATTTCTATTAAGTACTAACAAAAAGTTAACGATTGAATTAATTTGATGCAAAAACTAAACCAAATGAAATATTAGTGCAATTTCAAAAATCACATGAGGTGTATCTATTTTTATCAGAAATTTAAAGAGAGATCAGTGTAATTTACTCAAAAATTTAAGATAATCCAATATTTGTAAATATGTTATTAAATAATATTTGTCTACACATAAATGAATACTAAGTACATTTTTTTAAAATAGTTAAACAAATGTTAACTAACCTCATAGTTACAAATATCAAATTGATTTTATTTATTTATATAGATATAAATGCATGTGAACACAAAAATATATTTAAGAATCGAACCAATTAAGAGGGCCACCACCAGGCTGTGCATTGCTACGCAACTCCCCCTGAGCGTGGTTTTGAAGGGAGCTTTAGCTCATCGTTAAGATGTTAAAGGTCTAGAATTCAGTGTGAGAGATTGCAGAAATGGACTTCCCCAAGATGCCCATCAATTGTTGAGAGAGAGAGAGAGAGAGAGAGAGAGAGAGAGAGAGAGAGAGAGAGAATTCATCTTATCTTTTAAACAAGAATCAGATGGGAATCAATCCATAAAGTCAGTCCCAAGCCTTCCCAAAAATTAAGACAAAAGTTTTGAGTGTTTTTTGCCAACAATTAAATCATCCCAAGCACATAGATCATGATCCGAAAGAATGTGTCCTCAGTAGACAGCACCAAACATTGACCACAGGCACCATAATAACATCAAGTTTGCATTGTCCTAACCAGAAGAAAAATCCCCTATTTCAACACTTGCATCTCTTTGCTCGCACACTGAAACCAGTGGTTCACCACATTTCACAAGATTCATGCTAGCAAAATCAACCGGTTCTCATGATGATGTGGACCCCGCTGTCAGTGTCCACAATGTCACTTATCTCGCCAACCTTCTGAGCATATGTTGCTTCTTCAAAAGGTTTTTGCATCTGACCCCTGCCAAATGGACCTGCGTGAATGTTTACATCTAGTTATAGTTAGTTACACAAGGAGAACATTCAAACTTGTTTTCATTCAAACCACTCACAAATTAATTCGTACAATCCTTTCTTCAGCATACCTATCATTTTCTTCATACTATAGAACATATTTTTCACATTCAGGATGCAAAAAGTAAAAAATATAAACAAAGACAAAGATCCATTTAAGAAAAGAAAAGAAAAGAAGATGCCATTTTATTTTCTTCATTTTGGTCTGATAAAGTGGAAGAAATTTAGCATCCATATATGCATAACAAAAAAAAAAAACCTACCGTCCCACCATATGCTCCTAACCTCGAGTAAACTACAACAAAAGCTATAAGATATGCACATGGATACAAGCATAGTCAGAGAGAGATTCAAGCGCAAATTTTGTACAGGGACACCAAAAGGAAAAAGATTAAATTGCAGGCTCGTCGTCAGAAGTGCCTTCTTCAACTCTCTAATCTAATTCAAAAAACCAATAATACCATATTGATAGAACAGGCTACGTACAGATATGATAACTAACACATTGTGGCAAATTCCATATTTATCATCCCCCTAACAGCTGATGTATAAATGCAAGCAAAACAGAACAAATTCCAACAAGATCCTATGCAGTTCAAAAGTCTTGTAACTCCATTAAATGGCAATAGAGTTGCTACAAAATTCATGGCCTGGGCTTCTGCCACTTAAAAGTTTCGGTAAGAGCAGCCGGATGTGCCACATGCTAAGTTACTGGGCCCGGATACAGTAGTCTACTTACCCTGGCAAATCTTACGCAACTAGTTTGGTTATCATCAATAAATATGCCATCGACGTGGACTTAAAAATCCATTGATGGTTCCCCTTCCCCAACTTTCAGTTCGTCACCACCTTGAATCTTCATCAAACCTAAATCAAGTGCACAGGATCTTCACCACATCCAACAAATATTTCAGTCCATACAACTGTTTTACGATCAGCTGTATAGTTCTAATCCAAACTAGGTGCATACATAATAAATAGAAGCGCACAAGTTTCAACTATTACTAATGGCAAGGAAGCAGCTGTAGTTTTAACACCAAATCTGTGGCAGTTTGCATACTTTCAATCCCTTCAACCAGCTTGCTTGGTTTCGCGACTTTCACACAATTGATTTTCACATCACACAATCTATGGCTCCAGCAATTTACATGTGCAGAGGACTTCTTCAGTCTGGAAAAAGGATGGCAGAAATACATATTTCCTTGGTCAGTATAGGCATCTTTCTTGGAGATAACTCATAAAAACATGGGCTTGAAAATATGGATATTTCCTTGGAGAGAGAGAGAGAGAGAGAGAGAGAGAGAGAGAGAGAGAGAGAGAGAGGTGGGGGCTCTAGGGAAAACTGAAAACTACAAATATTTCCTTGGAGAAATAGGGAGGTTCCAGAGAAATCAAAAAACAATATTTTGTGGAAGATACAACATCAAGACACCAGCAAGGGCAATTGTTTCTCAGAATTTCACAAACAAAAGGAGATACTGAAACACAATGGGCCTATCTCGGTTGATCTTAAGTCTCTCCTGAAGAGGCAACAATTTTCAACTTGCCTTCACTGATATAGGACCATTTAACAATGAGGGATGAATCACAGGTTTCTCAAAGGATGCAATTGAGACTGCCTCATTCAACCAGGCAACATACGATTTAAAGAATTATCTTTGACTACCATTTTCAATGATGTTATTGACAATATTTGCAGGAAAATGAGACTTGCAGAGAAAATATTTTCCTTTCATCATGAATTGTTCACAACAATGATACTGAATCAGGATTACTCACATAATTGATGGGATGGATGGAAGAGTAATGATGTTAATTTTTCTATTCCAACCAAAGTTCACTTTTCTATAGGTCAGCCACATTAGTTTCAATCTTTACTCAAGACAATTTATGTAAGAGGGGTAAACAACTTCTGAATTGGTGTTGCACATGTTGAAATGGAGAGGGATCCAGTTAATCGTTTCTCACTTCACTGTGGTGTGGCGAGGGAAATGAGGAGCTTACTTTTTTGTCCATTTTTTTCTGTTTGTCAGGCGATGTTAGCATATGCAGCGCTTTTGTATGCATGTTGAGAAATAGGTTTCCATGAAAAAAAACTTGAGAAAGCTTGGATGGTGGCACTGCGTTGTCTGTTTTGGTGCATCTAGAAAGCCAAACCGGTGAACTTTTGAAGTAGGGTATTTGTACATAGACTAAATGTCCTTACTCCATACTTCTCACTTTTGGATTAGAGGGAATTTTGTGAATCCTTTTTTACACTTGCTGACTTTCTGAAGGAGCTTTAGTTTCTACTAATGTGCTTGTTTAGGAATAAAAAGTCAAGCTTTTCAAAGGTTATTACCTCATTAGTCTTCTTCTTTCACCTTGTCTCTCCAAGGAACCATACCCAAATGTACCTAGTGTAAGTCTTCCACCATAGCCAAGACATATTTCTTATCAGTTATCACCCAGACTGTCAAGTGTCAACTCAACAAGAACTCATAAGATCTATGTATATTAAATCAAGTGATTTGGTGGTTACATCCTTTTCATTACAAATCATACGGTGCATAAAATTGAGCTATTATAAGTTATTTGTTTAATACCAAGGTGGCCCCAATCATTGGATTTTGTCACATGCGTCATATTCATTTATCTTATCTTATTTCTAGGATCTTTCAACTCATAAAACTCACACCATCTTTTAGGCATCGTGCCACCGCCTTGGCGTCTTTTTAATAAATTATGTTAAGTAGTAAGGGTTAATATATTTATATATATTATAGTACGTGGTATTATGTGAGTATGCCTACAATAGCTATTGTAATCCTCTTTTTCTTAATAAATATGGGTGTAGGTCTTATTTGGTGAAATACACTCTTATTTATAATTTCCTTTATTTTAACATGGTATTAGAGCCATGAAACCCTAACCCTAGCCTCCCAAAACCTTAGCCGCCACCTGCAAAACAATAAGTACCGCCGACCATCCGAACCCTAACAAGCCGCCACCTACTCGTCTGAACCCAAAACCCACCGCCGACCATCATCGGCCTCCCTAAGATCAACACCAACCATCGTCTGAAACCCTAAACCCGTAGCCGACCCTTGCTTGGCTCTCTAAACCTCATGTCGACCCTCGTCGGAACTCCAGAACTTCTCGCCGACCATCGTCGGCACCCCAGAAACTCTTCCCGACCATTGTCGGCAACCCAGAAATCCTCACCGACCTCTGTCGGCATATTAAACCCAGAAACCCTTGATGCCGACCTTCGACAGTCCCTCCGGACTGGTTATCTGCTCCAGCCGACTACAGTAAGGCCTCCAGGGCTTTAAACCGACCAAACAGGCCTCGTCGGAGCCTTGCCGGACTTCGTTGGCTCTTCCAGATCAGTTTGCTTCTCCCTCACAGCATCTGTCCACTTCTCCTGAGACAAATGGTGAGCATGATGCTAGATTAAGGATGCTGTGAAGGTTCGGTTCGGTTCGGTTCTCTATCTCTTACGCGTGTGGAATGAGACTTTGTTGTGTGGTATTTTTTGGTTCCTTAATTGGTGCACAAGGATGTCAGAGGATTTTGTAACCCGCAAATCCAATGTTGAAGCTGGTCGGCAGCGTACCACAGATGTGTTTTCCTCATCCACACGGTTGGTAGATCGGTGACTTGATGGCGCCGACAGTTATGCATTATGGAAGAAGAGTGTTTTAAAGTCACTTCAGGGAATAGAGCTCGATTCCCACTTATTTGATGATCCTCCATCTCAGACCTCAGCAACTTTTTGTACTTGGACCTGGGACGATGCCCGAATATTCAGTCAGCTACTCAATTCAATGGAACCTTCCGTTCAGGCTTTGGTGACTAATACCGATACCGTACGAGAAATCTAGTCTTCATTGGAGTCGATTTATTCATCCACCAATGATCTTTCCCGTTTATATGACGTTATGAAATGCTTCTTTCAGTCTCAGCAATCCGGAAAGCCGCTTCAGGATCATTTTTTGTAATTCAAGGTTTTGGTAGACGAGTTTGACAGACTCCTTCCATTCACGAATCAGTTGTCCCTGTTTCAGCAGCAGAGACAACAACTACTGGTGGTGTGCTTCTTGGCCAGTTTGGATTCCGAGTTCGACTCGGCGCGTTTTTAGATCCTTGCCGGGGCAGATATTCCTACTCTTTTCGAGACATTCCAACGCCTAAGTCGAGCATCTTGTCGGGATGACTCTCGTGGCCCTACTGCATCCCCTGTTGAGGCATTTGACCAATCTGCTCTAATAGGTATTCATGGCAACTGTAGCAGTCGAGGCTGCGGCTGTGGTAGTGGTAGGTCTGGTCGTGGAAGGGGTTGTGATGGTGGTTGCGAGACCCGTATGTGCTTTTATTGCGGGATTAGGGGGCACATTCGTAGTGAGTGCTACAAACTTCATGGAAAGCCCCCACTGGTGGTCAATGCCACGTTCGATTTCAGCCAGTCAGACTATATCCAACCGAGTTCTCAGGGAGCATCTAGCTCAGCCAGACGAGTTGTGGAGATGACTGCAGCAAAGTACGATAAGTACATGTATAGACAGATTGGACAGAATGCGAGTTCGTCTGAGGTACTAGCAACCACATTTGCAGGTAATCCTACTGCATGTGTGGCTATCCCCCACACTTGGGTTATAGATTTTGGCGCTTCTGCTCACATGGCTGGATCATCAGATATTCTTTTTGATTACAAGCCTACCCCTGGTTATGCTGATGTCTTGGTAGCTAATGAATTTTCCCTAGCTGTCAAGGGTTGCGGTGTTGCGACACCAACCTCTGCTCTCTCTTTATATAATGTCTTGCATACCCCTGATAACCCCTTCAATTTACTATCCATCAGTTAAATTACCTCTGATTTGGATTGTTCTGTGACATTCTTTCCCGATTCTTGTATTTTTCAAGATCTTTCGACAAAGAGGACTATCAGTAGAGGACGAGTCTCTGGGGAGTTGTACCTACTGGATGCTGCTCTTGCTCAAGCATATTCAGCCGTATCATCTTCTGTTCTTGATATTCACTGTCGTGTTGGTCATCTCAGTTTACAGAATCTCAAAATACTTTACCCTAGTTTCAAATCAGTGTTGACTATTGAGTGTGAGTCGTGTCGTTTTGCTAAGCACTTGCGTGTGCCTTTCTCCTCTCGTGTCAATAAAAGAGCTTCAGCTCCATTTCAGTTAGTTCATTCCGATGTCTGGGGACTTAGTTCGGTCACTTCTTTATTTAATTTTTGCTACTTTGTGAGTTTTGTTGATGATTACTCTCGCACCATATTTCTCTATTTAATAAAGCATAAATCTAAGGTTTTGTCTGTATTTACCCAATTTTGCATGATTATACAAAATCAATTTGACACTTGTGTTAAAATCTTGCGGAGTGATAATGGGGAAGAGTATTTGTCTACTGCTATGAGGGAATTCTTGATAAGTCATGGTATTTTCCATCAAAGGTCGTGTCCTGATATTCCCGAACAAAATGAGGTAGCTGAGCGAAAAAATACACATGTATTAGAAACAGCCCGGGCTCTATTGTATCATATGCATGTGCCTCATCAGTTTTAGAGTGAGACGGTTCTTACGGCGTGCTATCTCATTAATCACATACCGTCCACTGTATTGGGCGGTCTTTCTCCTATATTTGTACTAACTCCTACGGCGCCTCTACACTTCTTGCCACTTAAAATCTTTGGTTTGATATGCTATGTGCACGACACCAGACCACAGGTTACCAAACTTGATTATCGTGCCCTCAAATGCGTGTTCCTTAGCTATCCTCAGTATCAAAAAGGGTATCGGTGTTATTGTCATGCACTCCGTCGATTTGTTGTGTCTCGGGACGTCACCTTTCTAGAGTCAATCCCTTTCTATTCACCATCTCCTTCCCGTCCATCTCCCCATCGCGAGTCATCTCCCCCTAATTTATCTGCAGATTTTATGCTTTCTCAGGTTACTACTGATATTCCTGCTACATCTCCTGAGCTGCTCTCAATGCCGCCTCCTGCCCCTTCACCTCCAAGTGATCCGACCCCTGCTGAGCTAGTCCTCTCGTCGACTGATCTGCCAACAAGTGAGTCCTCTATTACTGCTCGTCGCCTATATCGCCAATGTCGGGATCACCCCAGGTATGTTGAGTCTTATAAGGGGTTGTCAGCTTCCTTACAGGCCTTTTATTTTTGCACTGGATACTACTGTTGTTCCACGAAGTGTTTCAGAGGCTCTCGCTCATCCTGGTTGGCGATCAACTATGTTAGAGGAAATGTCCGCCTTGGAGCATAATGGTACTTGGGAGCTTGTTCCTCTTCCTGCCAGGAAACAGGCCGTTGGCTGCAAATGGGTCTATACAGTGAAGGTGAATCTTGATGGTTCTTTAGCTCGTTTAAAAGCACGCCTTGTTGCGAAGGGATATACTTAGACGTATGGCATTGACTACTTTGAGACTTTCTCTCCCGTCTCCAAAGTAACCTCCATTCGGTTATTCCTCTTTGTCGCTGCCACCAATAACTGACCTCTATATCAGCTGGATGTCAAGAATGCCTTCCTCCACGGCGACCTTCAAGAAGAAGTTTATATGGAGCAACCTCCCGGGTTTGTTGCTCAGGGGGGGTCTGGCCTTGTGTGTCAATGTCGTCAGTCCTTATACGGTCTAAAACAATCCCCTCATGCCTGATTTGAGAGATTCAGCACGGTAGTACAACAGTTTGGACTACGATAGTCAGGCAAAGATTATACAGTGTTCTTTCATCGGACTGATGCAGGATGTATTCTTCTCGTTGTATATATTGATGATATTGTTATTACTGGTAATGATCATGTTGGGATTGACAACCTAAAGACTTTCTTACAGTCACAATTTCAAACGAATAATCGTGGACACTTGCGATATTTTCTGGGAGTCGAGGTAGCTAGAGGTAAACATGGGATCTTTATTTCTCAAAGAATATATGTGATTGGTATTCTGCGTGATGCCGGTCTACTGAATGCAAAAAATGTGGAGTCTCCGATGGATCCAAGTATGAAGCTTCTTCTTGGTGAAGGTGATGTGTTTCCTCATCCAGACAGGTATTGATGAATGGTGGAAAAACTTAATTATTTGACTACCATGACTAGACCAGACATTGCCTATCCGGTTAGCGTTGTGAGTCAATTCATGTCTGATCCTCGTACTCTCCACTAGAATGCAGTGGTTCGTATTCTCCGGTATCTCAACTGCAACCCAAGGATGGGTCTACAGTTTTGTGATCGGGGTCATTCGCGTACTGAGGGCTATTCTGATGCAGACTGGGTAAGATGCCCAATTGATAGAAAATTCACATCAGGATTCTCTGTTTTTGTTGGTGGGAACCTCATGTCGTGGAAAAGCAAGAAACAAGACGTGGTATCGAGATCAAGTGTAGAGGCAGAATACAAGTCCATGGCATTAGCTACATCTGAAATTATGTGGGGTCGATATCTTCTCACCGAGTTAGGTGAACCGCCTATGGGTCCTACTAAATTGTGGTGCGATAATAAGTCTGCAGTTTATATTGTCACGAATTTGGTATTTCATGAACGAACCAAACACATCGAGATTGACTGTCACTTTATCTGTCATGAGTACAAGAATGGCACCATCGGCTTTGGTTCGGTCTGATCTAGTGAACAACTTGCTGACTTGTTCACTAAGGCATTGCCGGCATCTTGAGTCAATTACATCTGTAACAAGTTGGGCATGATTGATATATATGCTCCAACTTGAGGGGGATGTTAAGTAGTACGAGCTAATATATTTATATATATTATAGTACATGGTATTATGTGGGTATACCCACAGTAACTACTGTAATCCTCTTTTTTCTTAATAAATATGAGTGTAGGTCTCTTTTGGTGAAATATACTCTTCTCTATAGTTCCCTTTATTCTAACAAATTATACTTACAAAAAAAAATCAATTTCTCACACACACACACAAATGGGTAGGAAAGGAGGCATTAGTTACCAAATTACCTGGCTATTGTACGAGACTACTTGAAGTTGAATTTCACAAACAAAAGTCAAAGGAAGACTGTGATTCTCATATCAGTAATTATGTCTCCTAGTGAACGCACATCTTTTACCTTTATTTTAATTACGCAATAGGTGACACGACTGGACCACAAGTATTGAGTTCCAATTATTATCATGGAAAAAGAACTCCAAGTCACAAATGGGAAAGGAAGCAATCTTGCGGCCATTGAGGAGGAACAGAACTTCACCTTTTGCTCAGTCTATTAATGATTGGACAACTTTGATGCGCTAAAATAACAGCAGCGTGTGTGTATAAAATAACACAAGCATATGAGTATAAAATAACACCAGCATATGTGTATAAAATCAAAAGAAATTAAATCCCATCTTTCTCCAAAATGCTTTCTACATGTACTTTATAAATTATACATATATAACGAAACTCAAAGAGGAATCGAAGCAAATATGCTTCATAAACGTTATCTAGAAAGCAAATAGAAGCTTTAAATTTGTCATACATGGAGGAAAATAGAGACTAATCCTTCTCAAAAGAAGGGATAGAATGCAGGTAGATTATGGAACTTCACTCCCATTTTGTTGAGAAAATACTTTATAAGGACAAAAGATGTAAAATAAACAAAATTTGACTTGCAAACATATGAATATAGAAACAATTGAACCCAATTGTACATAGCGAATGCAGAGAAACACTCACATATTTACATTTAGTGTCTATGTGCCTGAACTCAAAATGAGAAAGCAAGTAAAAGATTATCCCATGATTCCATGTATAGATGGTAACACTATGTAAGAAGGTCCTAACAGTAATGTAAATTTCCAAATAGGAGGCACAGGAAATCTTTAATCCCAGATTGACCACCAATTATATTTTTGCCTTAGAATTGATACAACCAAATGAAAGTACTGACAATTTGATACAGCAATTTCCAAAAAGACAGCGCACGTCAACATTGGGGATATGGCTACAAATAGATATTTATTTATAAATCATACATGGAAATAAACAAATTATTTATTTTACATAACATATAAAGTTCTAAGTATTATACGAAATAATAAGAAATTATTCATTTTCTATGCTTATGTGTTGGACACAGGGAAAAAATGGAAAGCCCTAATGCCTTTCATTTGAAAATTAAAAGCCATGAATATTCATGAGCAACTTGGAAGTTGTAAAGGTTAATGTCGTCCTCAAGTTATATGGAAGTCCAAACAACATATTAGTATAGATAAATCTACACCGTTTTTATTATACATCTTTGACCTTCATTTATTTTTCAAAAACTTCAGACACTATATGTGTATCATGTGAGTAAAGGCAATGGATGTATAGGTTCTGCGTCTGTCCAAAGCTTTATTTTAGAACAACATTAACAGAGTTATAGGACATGGTTGCATGCATGTTGCAAACATGTAAGGCACAACCATAGCACTCTAGGACTTGCAACCGTGCACCCCGGGTTTTGAATAAATTATAGCACGAAAGGGAAGATTTGGGTAGTTAAAATTCTCCATGACATTCTCATTCAGTCTTGAATATCCAAAAAAGAGTCTCCTTTCTACATGGGATAGACTTTTCCAGTGCCTTGGCTGGGAATAGAACAAGCTCTAGGCCTTTATTTATCTGCTCTATGGCTAGCAGGCTAACCTAAAATAAAAATATTTGCAAGATACGGAGCCTTTCTATATCAGTCACCAGTCATAATAAGCTAAGCGATTTCAATTTCCGATAATGATAAATTCCTATTTTCTCACACTCGAAGAGAAAAGTGACACCAAATAACATAAATACTTGTATAGAAACCCAAGTGCTAGTTTCCCTTCCTCGGAGCTTCGTGCTATTATTGACTCTCCGCTTAAATAATCATAAGCATCTAGAACAAAGATCAACAGTCATACGACACATGCATGCTTGTTTTTCTAATGCATCATCACAGTAAGACAATGGAAGACCATTATCACTCCATGGCACTCAATGAAATGGAACATAAGACTTGATTTCTAAGAGAGAGAAAATTGATGGAGATTTTAATAGAAATAAAATATATATTTAATCATTTCATTATTTGAGAGTTACAAAATTTATAAGGCCATGATGTGGTACATTATGACTGTGAGTTATATTGTTTGTATTGATTTTATGGGCAACAAAATCTTATTATGTTAGTATGTTACAAAATTATTGGCAGTTTTTACATTGGGTCATGATTACAAATTCAATATGTTTTATGGTGATAACTTAATGATGCATTTTCTAAAACTCTAATATAAAGGCTTACTAGCCTATCGTTTTGTGTGCAAGAATTATACAGATATGGGAGAAGTTTCTAGAGAAAAATAATGTATTAGGAGATGAAAGGATACAAAATTTTCATCATATTGGTTTTTTGATTATTCAATTATCTTTTGTGGACAACATTGGTTCGGAACTCGTTCATATCCTACTAGAGGATGCAAACACTAAATGAGCAAGGTGTTTGGACAATTGAGTTGTATCTTGAAACTCCATACCAATATTCACATGGAGAGCAATATCGACTTTAGAACAATAACTACAAGCGTCTCAAGATCACATACCACATCTTTCGTACTTACTATTATTTTCATACTTTATTAATTCATGCCTTGAATTTCAGTTTATTACATGTTTTTAGAATTTCTACTATTCTATTAAGAATGTCTTCTTTTAATTTCTGATAAATCCAAATTTCTAAAGATTTATTCAAACAAAAATATCCACTAGACTGAGCAACTGAGCATAAGGAAACTAGCTGGGTTAATTGAAACGATCAACAAGTTCTTCGATTTTATTTTTTTATTTTTGAATTTTCCATTTGATGCCCAATAAATGTAATATGTGACTAAATTAACATCAATTCTTTTCTTTTAGTTGGAATCTAACCAAATCATTCAATGGAACCTAAATAAATCAATAGGAAATTCAAAAGGATAAAGTACAGTAAGCAAAAATGGAAAAAATATGTGGAGGCCTAGCGCAAGTGGCGCTGTATGCCCCATGTATTTGCCCCCCCCAGGTTCGACCCCTGGGGTGTCTATTGCCCCTCCCCAACTTACCAAACCCCAAAAAAAAAATGGAAAAAACGAAACTAGAGTACGAGGACCGACCGAGATCTCCACCGCGTTTGGCGGAGCTGCAGTCAGAGTAACGAGCGGCAACGTCCTCGAACTTGGCTTTGCCGGAGACGATGTCTTCGCGGAGGGATTTGAGCTGAGAGACAGCGCTGTCTCTGGTGGTGTTCATGATGATCCGACCCTCTGGATCTTTCCAGGAAGCCTTCCGCCGAGAGCCTTGGTGCTTGATCAGGATGTGAGAAGCCCTAACTTTGTCGGATGACATTTTGATCTTTTTCTTGTTCTTGTCCGCTCGATCTGCTGACGAGATCGAAGAAGATTTCTTCCTCTTCCGATCGGTCTCTATCTTTGCCAACGGATGAGAAATATGGAGAGAGAGAGAGAGAGAGAGAAGCAAGTAGCGGACGCGCGTTCGTAGCCCAGCTTCTTAGTACGTGTACTGGGAAAACGGTATTATTGCAAAGTTCTGTTAAAGTAATGATCACGGCAGTGATTTGTGGTTTAAATACGTTTTGAATTGTGTTTATTTTTTTCTAATGATATGTCCAAAATTTTCACATAAAAAAAAACATTATTTTCAATTAAATAATGTTAACGCAAAATTTTCTCATTCATTTTTGCGCTTTTTATGGATTTTGAATGGCTGCCTTTGAAATAATTATTTATTTATTAATTTAATTTAATTTAATTTAATTTTTAATAAAAATTTTTATTATTACTCAAATTATTATATTTTTTAATTTTTCCAATTAAAACGAGTAAAAAAAAACAATCAAATATTAAAAAATCAAAAATTACAAAAAGCCAATTTCTTTATTGTTTATTTTCTCCTTTAGTACATTTTTTTCATTTTTTGATAAACTTTTTTTACTTTTACACTTCCTCTACAACTTGAAAAAGTAACAAATTTTAGTCCAAAAAAAAAATTAAAAGGTCCAGAAAAAATCACAGATGAGCCATATTAATTTTTGAAGAAAATAGAGGGTTAATCTGCACTACAAATCAATCACATTGCAACACAATAGGGTTACAAATAATATGACATTTAACCAAATTACATTTGATTGTAAGTTAATGCTTGACGTTACAAAATGACTGTCCCTTTGTAAAAGTTACATCGCCTTGCCAAATGTTCTAAAATGTTTCTAATCTCGGGCCAAGCTTGATCCTAATTTACCAAGCGATTATAGAAGTTACAAAGTACAAAAACATTCTTTAACCATTTAACCAAATATTTCAAGACATTTTCTCATTTCACTATAGCACATCGTCCATAGACCATCACTAACATTTTCCTCTGCCCCAATTCTCCGCAACTCAGGTTTCAAAGTAAAAGCCATCGGATGCATCAACGAATTATCTTTTCAGCAAGGCGAGGCAAATCTCACTCCAGCTAAACCTCTTTGTCAGCTTGAGAAAGCGGTTTGTCAAGCTATAGTTCTCTTAAAATGGGACAACCTTTACTAATGATGCTGTCCACCTTTGCATCAATCTGCTTTTGAATCTTGGCTGGACAAAGCTCGGCCGAATAGCTGTTAAGTTTTGCTGCCAAGCTGGACCTCTCAAGCTCATCTTCTGGCGGATTCCCGATCAGATGAAGAAGGAATGGACTTCTTTTGAGCTCAAATTTCTGCAGATTTTGTAATATAGAAAGCTGGTCAGTAACTCAGTTAAGTTGTATCATAGATTCTCCCCCTTTTAGGTGGCAAAATCTTAACTCCAGCACCTAATATCTAAGATTTACCAGCACGTCTCGTGTTTATTAAACAACAGGAATGCTGATCAAAAAATAATTAAACAGCACGAACTAACAAAAGGGGTTAGAATGTTGGATGGCTGTGAGAGCTTTAAAACTAAATAAAAGGATTTGAGATTGTACACCACACTTCTTTGTCAGTTTTCTTTATCATAATTATCACTAGAGAACATACAGTAGCAACATTAGCAGGGGGAGCAAATTCAAGTTCGGCTTAGCTGTCTGTTTCAGAAGTGAGAGAATTAACCACATCTCTTCCAGCATTGGTCGCAATTTTGCTCTTAAACAACACCAAAGGCATTAGATTTGCTTTTCTTTATACATGTGGAAACAAAATGAGAGTCTGAGATAGTATCAGACTAGGAAAAAAAATGATACAATGCATGTCTGCTCAATTTACAAATTCAAAAAGCTTCTTTTTTTTTTTTTGGGCGGGGGTGGGGGGTGGGGGGTTGTTTATAATTAAAAAAACAGTATGATTCAGTGCTTCATCGATGATTATTTCAGGATTCAGATTCCAAACCTCAGCTACTATATCTGTTTCAAATGGACTGCGCCTAACGAGCTACAATTACCTAAAATGGTCATGTTAAAGAATGCTAAACCTGATGTTCAGGTTCTGCAGGATAAAATGTTCCCAGTTGTTGAATTTGTGTAGTTACGACACTATTCTTCCACTTAGTTTGCTCTCTTTCTTTGCTGACGGCCGCTAGTCTGGATTCTTCAATTCCATTAGTGAAGATAATAGACCTGTTGACAGAGTACTCCACTGGGTGAGCGTGGGTTTAGACATGAAGAAATGCAGGAAATCAAATCACGAACTATACCTGTACTGGTTCCCCACATCAGGACCTTGCCCAAATACTTGTCTAGAGTCATGACTGGTCCAGAACACCTCCAAAAGTTGCCTGAAATTAACCAGCCTAGGATCATATTCAATCTGTACATGAATTTAAAAAATGATATCAAGTTTTTTCCATAAAAGTAACCATGGAATTTCTTACATGCCCTTCCAGGTATATGGAGTGGAGATGAAGTCCTTATTTGAAGCCCAAAAGAACCCCAAAAAATCCCAATATAATTTTAAGTTAAATTGAACCCCAAGAACCAGTCATATAATCAAGGCTTAGAAGTATTGGCTTTGGAGAGACCAATGTTTTTCTTTTACCTAAGGAAGTGAGAAATTTGTCTGGGATTCCTGGGCTCACTAATAATCATGCCACCTTCAGTCAGAACTATGCAGTGCACTGAACCAGGGCCCTTTTGTTAAATCTCAAAGTTCATTAAAGTTCTAAACAAGAATCCATTGGGATAGATGAGTAAGCAACTCTTATGCCCACTTTAAATACTACCTACTCATAGGTGCATAAGAGTGCACGTTTATGTTACTCATATTGACGATCTTGCATTCCTTTGATGTTAATTCCTTTCAATTATGCTTAATTGTGTGTTAATGTTTGAATTTAAATTGTAGAGGTTAATTTGGAAGTTAATGTGGTATTGAAGAGATTTGGAAACGGTTAGAACCAAGGACGAAGTGAATCAAGCAAATGGAGCAAATTAAAGAAGGGTGCTAGTTACTCTTCTTTAATATGCTCCATTTGCTTGATTTCACTTGCGGCGTAGAATGCTAGTGCACGAGAACTCAATCCAATAGTGTCAAGCACTTACGAATGGAAAATCCATATAAAGATTTTTTCTAGCAATTGTGCAACGCAGTCTAGGACTCTAGCACCTATCCACAAATTTTGGCAAAAATATTAGCCAATCACTAGTGTTTTAAGCCAAAAGAATTCATTTTTTAGAACTATTGAGAGTTGATTAAGGTCTGCCCTTGTGTGCTTAGGATGTGGCCCATTTGTGTTCGTCTTCCCTTTTTCTTCTACCGTTCTCCATCAATGTTTCTGTGCCCCCTGTTATTTTTATTGTGTTGAGAATTTCACTCCAAGGATCGAGTTTATATTTCTTATGCTTAGCTAGGTCTCATGAGCATTCCAAGTTTTTACATCTTAAAGACCTGAGCAAAGCTTATGCGAGCACAATCTCAAGGATGTAATTAATGATTAATCCATAGTTTGCACAAGAGAGGTGAGCTTACAATTAATAATAACTCATGCATTTGCATACACACACTGGGTAATTGGGTGTTACGTTTGATTTATGTCCAATGGGACTAAGAGTTTATCTCATGCCTTAGACGCTAGCTAATTTAATTTTAACAATAAGTTGAAGTGATTAGTGGCCTTTCACTTAGTATCTCTGTATTTGGTTAGTTTGTGCTTTTGAGTGCTAAAATGAAGATCACTTAAATATGTGGTGAGCTCAAATATTCCTTGCTTCCATTTTAACGGAATTTCATTTCAATGTAGCCTTAAGTCATTGGTGTTCAAATGTGAATCTCTGTAGTTCAGATTTATTGAATTCCAAAGCTTGTTCATTCGAACATATTGGTCATTCACTTGGACGAGCATCATCGTGCTCACCTATTTGACCTGGCCACTTGGGACATGGAGAATTTTCTTCCTAAGTTCTCTAGGTTTACCGTAGTCCTATGTAAAGTTATCTATGTGACTTCTATAACAGATATAAGGAGGGTGAGGGATTTGTAACGTCCTTGTTGTTAGATCTAGATAACCCAAGAGGGGGGGGGTGAATTGGATCTTTTAAAGAGATAAATAGTTTAAAAAATCTTTTCAGAAATCTTTTGATATTACTATAAAGCAAGATATGCAATTATATAATCAAAACAACTATTAAAAGATGAGGGATAGAGAAATAGAACCAAACACCAGCGATTTATAGTGGTTCGGCTTTATCCTACCCTACGTCCACTCCTCAAAATCTCCCTTGAGTATTTCTACTATTCAGAATACTTTCTGGCGTATTCAAAATCTTTACAAACTTCAAGATTCCACTTGAGCTATCTGAATATTTACGGGCACATTCACAAGTCTGTTACAGCTTCAAGAAGATCCTATGAAAATAACCCTCTGTTTTCTTCTAATCTTTCTTGAACTCTTCTTTGATGAGTTTCACTCACTCACTCGAAGGCTAACATGGTGACTCATCCTTGATTACAATAAATGGGATGTAATGAATGAAGAACGCTCACTCTCTTTACAAGATTGATTTACAATAAATGAAAGGGTAAAGAGAGATGAGGA
>JAOTRH010000001.1:18620884-18637286 GCA_034768845.1 Heliamphora exappendiculata | reverse complement strand
GGGGGGATTTGAAATGCATTTGTTTGAATGCATTCTCAGTTCTAACATCCCATTTTGATTGGATGATTTTCGAAGAAAAGAAACTCATATCTCTCCTCTAAGGGTTTGTTTGAATTATAAACAGGAGAGAAATAGAGATAAATAGAAAGAAATGGAAAGATAGAGTTTTCTCTTAGTGACCACTTTTTGAATCTCTCCAAAATAAGTTGATTCGAAGAGAAGAATGCTCAAAACTTTGCAATACCAAAACCAACATTCAAAAAGAATCTCAAAACACACTCATTATAAGGTTAAATTGCTAAACAGCACTAATTACTTTGTTTTCGTTTCTTTTATTTAGGATAACTAAGCGTGTTAGGAAGGAATAACTATCTTTTCTCTCATTTTCTTAAATGATTATTCAAACAAGAAAATAACTATTTTTGTATAAACTTTATTCTCATTTCTCTCCTAAGTCCCAAACAGATAGTAAACTTTTTGTGGTGACTAAATTCTCACCATTAAAAAAAGTTTATTTTTATTTGTAAAATCAATAAGTCTAGAGGCACACCTGCTGAGCACTCCTCCAGCCACTTCTGCTGAGTTGGTTGTAAAATATGACTTTTCAACCGTAAAATTTAAGTTTGAATTAATCTAAACTACTCTTTTCAAAATTTGTTAAGATTAGAGAGAATATTTTAAAAAATGTAAGCTTTTGGCCAAAAGATTTAAGCTTGAATTAATTTCAGTCATTCTTTTTAAAATGTGTTATCATTCTTTTTAAAATGTGTTAGAAGAGATGGAACACATTTTAATAAGTACGAGCTTTCTTATTATATGGATGTGCATATAATTATTTTCTTACTGTGGCATCTCTTTTATTCCCCCCCTACTTTGCAAACTCTTTTATTTCATCTTTTTCTTTAAATGACTTTTTAATCAGTTAATTTGGTTGCCAGTAAAATCCTTCTCAAACTGTTTTCATATTTAATTTGCAGTATGGTGATTACACGTTATATTATTGTTGTGCACAATATTTAAGTAGAGAGGGATGGCTCGATTATAATACTTATTCAATTGGGGTTGAAGGTATGGAAACGTACAAATTGTCACCAACCATTGGATTTAAATATTACACGCATTTGGTGAGGAAATATGGATTGAAGTTTTTTGAATGCTTGAAACTGTAACATACGAGGTAGTTTGTTGGGTTGTCGAAGAGTTTGCATACATCAGGGGTGTCACTTGTAAGGACGTAATGCTTTGAATAACCCACTATTTTGTTGGAGAAAGGTTGATCGTTGCTAGTTACGTGTCTATATATTTGTATTCAAATAAAGATAAAAGCTACACGGTTGTTTCCAAGTGTCGAAACGTTCTGTACCTGAAATGGGTGAGCATAAAAGGTTGTTACTCAGCTTTTGTACATTGGTCATCCTTGCTAAAAAAAAAAACTGTAGAAACACAAGTATCATCATGCTGAGAAGACCAGCAGTATTAGTTGCAATAAGAAATAGAGAAGTACAGAAACAAAACTTCTTGTACTCTCAGAATGGACTACCAAGTCTACCTTGCTCAAGGCCGAGAGCATGGCGTTATTTGTCTCTCCCACATTGTGTTGGAATTCATCAACTGATTTCAGAAAACAGATCCTCTGGGTCATATAGAAGATGTTTAAGTTACTTCTTCTTCCTAGAAGATTTAGTTCCTCTTCCTTTTTCTATCAAATCATCCAAACCTTTATCCCCAAACTGCAATTCCTTCGTTTTCTCAACTACTTGGTCTATCTGATCATGGCTCACACTTCCACCACCACTCAACTATTCTTTCAATATGATCACCACAAAATTAATAATTATTGAATTTATCACTATTCATCAACTACAGTATCATTAATTAAGGATTACATTTTGCTTTCCTTTTTATATTGAACAACTTCCTCATTTTTTTATGTAGCCTGTATGAGAATTCTTTCGCTACAGTTGTTAACCATCAAGGAAGAGCTGCAAAATCTGATTTTGAAATTTTATTTTTTTTGGTATGAACTTTTGTGAGTTAAAGCATGATAGGCTCAAATCCACAATATAAGAAGAAGAGAAAGGGGAAGCAAAGTAGATTCTGAAAGCTGAAATCTATTGTCCAAAAAAACTTCCACAAGACTCTATTATGGTATATGTTTGTAAAGTTTATAGATAACTTCATACTTGAAGTGTGTCACATGAACTGTTGAACATAATGTTCCTGGACTTAACTTGGATCTTTATGACAAATGATAACCCATTGAAATGATGCCCATTTAACATAAACAAAGTCCATTTCATAAATGCAATGAACTTGACACGGTCCTAGATTTGGCCCTAATTCGTTAAAATCAAGTAACTATTACAGTAACCACTGGAAGTAAAGTGATATGGTTTGAGGAACTTCAATAAAATGTAATTTTTTTTCTCGTAAGCTGAAAAACATACAAAATTAGCTCTAGGTAAAACTTCCTTTTCGATGTTTTATCACACTTTTTTGCACTCAAATTGGTACTTCTTAAACTTTGGTGCACCAAGTTCTGCGGTGGAGAAGTACTCGGTTTATAGGAATTTGACTTGACTTTTGATTATGAAACATCAGGGATGCATTATGTGGGTTTCAGACCATCTCTCCACACGTGGCACCTCAAGAGGTTTCACATCAACACCTACATTATGAGTTCATTGTCTCTTATAAACAAGCAACCTCGTCTATGAGCAGGAGTCACGTTGTCCATGTTTGCCTCTGAGTTAGCGAGTCATCTTAGCTCTACCTAAACTCCATGCTTGCCTCCAATATGCTCCGCATGCCTCCAACATCAACATGCAACATGGTTCCCTAGGCCTGGAGAAGAGCCCAGGCACCCCTGCATGGGATTAAAGGTGGCACGTGGTTTGGGGGCTGGAGCAAAGGGTTTATTAATTGAGTCATCCTCCCCAAGGGTTGCTGCACCTTAACCAGTCAAGAAAGATAAGGTGTTGACTAAGGCACTCGACACTTGAGAGCTCATATCAACGATTTGCATATGATATGCCTCCGCATATATCACACCTATCACCTGTAGTCTCCTAATGCATATCCTAAAGTCTGAATAGGCTGAGACATCCTATTGTCGAGTCAAGGAGGGGAGGCCACCGGTACCAAGGTCTTTGAAGGCATGCAACTAGGCAATTTCAAACCCTCATACAACTCTCTCTCCTATATATTTGGCTAGCTCTCCACCACCACTCTCTCTCCATCTCTAAGGTTGCCCTGAGCTCTTACCTCCCCCATTTCCGACAGTCTTCGGCCCTAGACTCCACCACTCCGGGTACCACACACCCACACACTTTTTAACATATCAATGGGAGAGTGCCTCTGCGATGAATATATACATGTTCACTCATTTCATTTTTGCCACCTTCATGAGGGATCAATGATTCAATGGTGCTCAATATATTATGAAATGTAGAAACGATCCGACCTCACACTGTACCTGCTTGCTAAGTGTCCTGACGAAAAAACAAAAGAAGACTATATGCAACTTTATTTTGGTATATATTTCCTCTTAATAATTGGCTGACAAGTTATTGCTCAACAAAATTATCCCTTAGAAATTGGGTGACTAATTTTCCATTATGGAACCAAATTAATTTCTCAAAGCTTATTAATTATGGCAGTTCATGAACTTGACTGTGATTTTTTTATTATTTGATCCATCCTTGTGTCTTTTGTGTTAGTTATTAATCCAGCTTGCATATTGAATATCTATCTTGTTTGGAGTCAAAGTTAGAAACTTGCAATTAACTAGGTTGAGTGAGTTTGTGATTTTGTGTGTGTGTGTCTTGGTCTGGAATGCCTGTGGGGGTGCGTATTCTTGGCTTCCTTTCCATCCTCCACGATGCATGGTGGGTTGGGTGTATGTGGCAATGCATCAAAAGGTTGCACTAACAACAATTATGCGTCAAGAGAAAAATGCAAAAAGTGTGGACAACCAAAGGAGGTAGCAGCAATGCCAGTAGTCGCTATTCCTGGAGCTTCACTCCCGACTCATCCACATTATTTTCCCAGGGCCCAAGGAGTACCAGAACAAAATATAAATATTGGTGTATTGGGCAATGGAGCTCTCCAGCAGTCACAACCCTTGAGCACTAACTGGTCTTCAGGAGAGGCTGACAAAGATGGATTTCAGCCAGCTGATACATATGGAATTCAGCAGACATGTACTTTGCCTTTAGGTGGTAACAATAGTTCTGAGCTTCCATATACTAACCTAGCCAATCAGCTGCTGATGGCTGCTAAAAGATGGCAAAATGGTGACTGGATCTGCAATTGTGGCTTTCACAACTATTCTTCTCATGCACAGGTATGCTTCGAAATATTCACTAGTCAAACTTTCTGACCAACTGACAACAAACTGTTTTTAGTTCTGGAGAAGGCTATTTTCCTCTGATGCTGAAGTAATTGATCTGGCTTCTGTTTCTATTGGCAGTGCAAAAAATGTAATGCTTCTATGCCTCCAGGTACACCCTGCTCTCGGCATAGCAATTCAAAACTTGTGTAAACAAGAAGTATCTTGTTTATGGATTGAAAATAATATTCATGAGAGAGCTTTTCAACCATACCCTGGAAAGAATTTGTGTCACGTTGCTTTTTGTAAAACACCAACACCTCACTGGCTAGCCCCTTCTGGAGATGTTAACCACGTCTCCTTTTAGATGCCAGAGAAGCATTTTGCAGAAAGACTTCTAGTTGTTTCTCCAAGTAAATCTTTGATCTGACTATAGTTTATTTGAATTGTTATCGCGTAACCCTTGTTCTCCTCCCCCCCCCGACATTTAAATAAGCAACTAAAACTTCAACTCCAGGGATTACCATCTTGTTTGGATTCCTTAACTGATTCCTAGTTAATATTTGACTGAGTTTCCTTTATCAGCTATTAATACAAGTGTTCTTTTCTTAATAGTTTTATCTATTTTTTATGGTGCTGTTCATAATTTATAACTCTTGCAGACAATCTTATTTATGTGTAATGCGTGTGCGTTATATATATATATATATATATATTTGTTTCGGGCCTTTTCTTTTCTGCTTTTCTTCTAACCTTTATTTGACCGTGCATTTGACGGTGGATGTTGGTATTGTGTCTCTAACATATGTTTGTGGGAGCAATTTTCACATTGGATGCCTTATGATAGAAGAGTGTTAAGTTACTCGTTATTTCTTCTAATAGTATTGTTGTACTTCGTACTCATTTAATATAAATAGTAGTGCATGAGGGAGAGAACTGTAATTTACTCTATTCACTTTTTTTTGGGGGGATAAATAAAAATATTTCATTAAAGTTCCACAAAGGATAAAACAAAATACACACGACGTATACAAAGGAAACAAAACTCCTACACCCCACTCTTGTACAACTGGGGGATTGCAAATCCTCCAAAACTCTATGAAAGAAGGCAAATGACATGGTAAACCCCCATGAAACAAAAAAAAAAGAGTTGAAAGCACATTTACTTTCAATATTGAAATGGGGCATTTAATGCCTTTCAAAGACCTATAATTCCTCTCTCCAGGTGCACCACATGATGCAAAGAGGCATCAAATTCCAAGCCTTCCTCTTCTTCTAGGACATTCCTTAGCCCAACAAACATAAAGCTCCTTTACTGAGCGCGATATAACCCAAGAGACGACCCCAAAGGTAGACATACACAAGCTCCATAATTGATAAACCACCGGCAAACAGATGGTTCGCCAATTTCTCCTGCCTCCTTGCACATACAATATCAATCCATCACATATTGACCCCTTCTCAAGTTATCGATGGTAAGGATAAATTTTTCAAACACAGGCACTCAAAAAATGCCACTTTAGGGGGGCCTTGGCAAACCACACCCCCTTTCAAGGAAAGCTGCAAGTACCCAAGCCAATATAGTCCTTGTAGAGGATGCCATTGAGTACCGTTAAAAGTAATGAACCACACCATACAGTCCTCCAAATCCGGTTGCACCACTATAATAGAGAGGGTTCCAAGCAGGTCTACCATAGATTCAACCTCCCAATTTAGCCATGCCCTTCTGAACAAAGGGGTCCATTCTCCCATACCAGTGCCACCACACCAGTAATCCAACACAAGAGTCTCCTATCAACCGCCATGTTAAAAAGGGCTGGGTAGGCCTTGTGTAAAGGCCTATGCCTTGTGTAAAGGCCTATGCCCACATCAAGTGTCAAGCCAAGACCTGAATCTTCTACTGTTACCCACTCTAAAAGCAAAGCGAGGACAAAAATCTTCCCAAATTCGCATAATCTTTTCCAGATTCCCATCCCATAAGTACCTCTCTAATGGATCTCGTAGACCACCCACCCCTATGACACTCGTACTTTTCAACAGCCACCCTCCTCCACAGGCTACTCCTCTCAAAAGCGAATCTCTATAACAATTTTTCTAGTAAAGCCTGGTTAAAGAAGACTAAATTCTCAATACCTAAACATCCCATTCCTTTGGTAAAAGGACCGTCTTCCTATCCACAAGATGATAACCACACATCATTTTCTTTCACTTTTTTTTTAGGTTTTTATTCTATTTTCTTTTTTCTTCTTGTATTCACTATTACATTTAACTTGGTATCAGATTGACTGAGTCACCACCAACTACATCTCATCGTAGAATTCTAGGATCTTCTTCTTTCTTATCCTCCGTTTTTGTCCTCTCTCTAGAATTCCTTCTCTTGAACCTTGCTTTGCCGCTTGCAATGGATGCTTACAGCCTTCAAGCACCTCACCAACTGACTTGGTAGTTCATCAAGGAGCAGCTAAGTGGAGCTTGGGTATAACAAACACGCTGTAGTTATATGTGTGAGTGAGTGATGATGTCCTCACCTTTTGCAATTGAGGTCTTTTGTGGTGTTTAGGTTGCTTTGTGGATTTTTCATAGTGTATGCTTGAGTACTAGCTTCTTGTGGACTACTGTTTTTTGTGCTTTTATATATATATTTATTTATATTTGAGTTCTTTAGTCTTTGCTAAACGAACAATTTGGCCATGCTGTTTTCTCTTTCTCTTTTCTCCTTTTTCTTTTTTATGATATTTCAATGCCACTAGCTTTTGTTTGTTGCATACGAGGACTAGTTGTTCTATTATTTAATTAGTGGATTGTGCATCATGATTCTTTGTTGAATGGTATATTTTTGCGTAAGATCTGGTTGGTTGCATAAATGAGGGTTGTCTCTTTGAAGCTTGGTTGCTTTTTTTTTTATTATCGATTGTCTTTCAATATTTGTGGACATGTAGGGAGATGGTAAGGCTTCCATAGGTAGCGAGAAGTGTGGGTTGAATTGGGTTGGGACTTGGGACCCTTTGAGATGCTCATCTCTTCATATTTGCCTTGATAAGTTGGATGTCACCTACTAATTGATTTGGCCATGTTCTTTTAATTTGGTTATTATTTTCTCTGCATTGTCTTGCTTGCAACCATAAATGTAGTGAGTAATATCCTGTCGGAGTTGTAGGCTGTAGGACACTCCGATACTCAAGTTAGTAGCAAGCTCCACCGAAGTAGAGTACAAAAGTGAATGCAATTTCTAGTAGGGTGGTAGGCCTTTTGTTATGAGTATATATGTTTACGTAGAGATTGATGGCGCATTTATATTATGGGGTTCCTTACTTAGAAAGAAGCCTAGTTATGTTAAGGAACTTTCTTTAATAGAGATTTCTTTTCCTAATGTGAATTATCCAAAAAAAAGAAAAATCTTTTCCTAATGTGATTATTTGTTATTTAGGGAAATCCCATAACTATTAGATCCTTGTCTTGCCAGTGATATTGCTGCTTATTGCCTTTATTGGATTGTTCATAACTTGTACTGTGTCCATTGTCTTTAGCTTTTAGCTGGTCGAGTCAGGCCACATGCCATGCTAGGTTAGTGCCATCTCAGTAGGTTTTGTTGAACTCGGGTCTAGATGATATTTGACCAATTGGTTATATGAAGAGGGGTACATAGTGCGGTTTGCTTCGGTTTTGAGCAAAACCAAAAATCAATCCATTCTAAATAGTTTCAAAAATTTAAGAACAACCAAACCGTTGTATATCATGGAACTACACCATACGGATAAAGGACGGTTCGATTCCGGTTTAGAATCGTAGTTCTAAGGCTAAACATTTGTTGTCTATCTTATTTTTAAAAAGATTGTACATTTATTCCCTCATTTTTTTAGTCATTTTTTATATCTTCTTTCTTTATATTGTTTTACTTTACATTTCATTTTATCATTTATTGCATGTTAGTACAAAGGGAGTTTGTGATATCTATAAATTGTGTATTATATTTTATTTATTTGTTTTTATTATTTTTGTATATATTATCAATGATTTGTGAATTATATAATGTTATATTGGTATGAAAAGAAACTAAAATATTACATTACAAAAAAGAAGAAACAACGGAAAAATGTAAAAGAAAACAATTAATTTTTTTGAAGTTTTTTCATTATACATAATGCATAATATAATATGAATATAATTTTCAAAAAACCGAACTATAAGGAACAGTTCCCAATTATTTAGAACTAGAACCACACAGTTTTCAAAAAAGCCAAGCCAAACCAAACCATACGGTTTGAATCGGTCTAGACCGGGTTACCGATTTCATAGTTCTTTTAAACACCTCTTATATCATAGGAGTTGTCAAGGATCTAGTTACAGATGGACTTATGTGTGAGACATGACATGCAAAGAATGCTCTAGTATTGACTTGGTTCTTTAACTCGATGCAACCACTATTAGTCATATCTTCTTCTTTCTTGGTGCGACACATAAGATATGGTGTGCAACAACACAAATATACTCTCAGAATGGCAATAATACACAAGTTTATGAGTTGAGAAACAATACTCATGTATTAGATAAGAAGAGCAAGTGTCTTGCTGAGTATTATATTGAGTTGAGTAGTCTATGTCAAGACTGGAGTTTTGAGGTCGTATGCTCTCAGGATGTAGCTACTTTTCAGCAGATGTTGGAGAAGTAGCGAGCTCATGAGGTTCTCATTGGCCTTATTCTGGACTATGATCAAATTCGAGTTTAGGTCTTAGGCAAAGTTATTTTTTCTCATTTTAAGAGAAGCTTTTTCATGTGTTTAACAAGAGGAAAGTAAGCAAAGTGCTCGCTGCATACTCGTAGCCAGGAGCGCTTTAATTTACCGGTCACTTCTACTGTCCAAGATGGTAAGTTAGTCATCCTAAGTCTGGTGACAAGAGTAGCCTTGTGGATCATGACTAGGTCTGGTGATTTTTTTTTTTTTTGGAAAGAATCAATATGCTAGGGAGTACTGCTAAAAGTTGCTTGGTCATCTCACTTGGGATGTGGTGGTGGTGGTAGTGGTGCAGAGTGTTCATATGTCCATTTAGCGATTGTGGTCATATGTGTTTATATGCTCATATATCTGAACTTTTGACACAGTGGTACACTTCTTTCATGATGACCGACAAGTTCTCATGCATCTGATGGCTAAAGTTGACATTTCATTTTGCCTCGCTTTTAGTTCCACTGCCTCTTCAAACTTTTCCCACATTGGTGTCTTCCCAAATTCACTTAATGCCTCATCTTCTTCTGCTCATTAGACCATATATTCTGGTGTTATGGATGCTTCATCTCTTTTTATATCTTTATCTACCCGTTCCAGCGAGAGTAAAGCAAGAGTAGCTGAAGGATCTTTATCTTCTATATTTGGAAAAATATTCTATTGACTGTTGTCCATCCACTTTTCGCTCTCTTTTGTTCTCCATGTTTCAAAATTTTCTGCTAACCTTGTTCCTGGTATTAGTTATAAGAGTTACTTGAATTGTTCAATGACATTTTTTCCTACGTTGTGTCTTTTAGGAATTGGCTATAAGGAGAACAATTGACAGTGGTAGAACACATTGTGGTTGGTATTTTTTAGATTCTACGTCTCCTTTCTCTTTTCCACTTCAGTCTTTTGGTTAGGCTATCAGGCAAATAATGGTTCAACTTTGCATTTGTTGCATCATTGGTGTCGACGCTTGGGTCATCCATCATCTGGTATTTTAGAGAAGTTTTTTCATAGCTTAGTTAAGCATTGTTCTAGGAGTAGTTTGATTTGAATACTTGTAAACTTGCAAAGCATAAACACTCCTTTATTTGCCAGCTAATAAACTGTGTTGTTCCCTTTGTAATTATTCATTCTGACGTGTGGGGTTCATCTTCCGTCACTTTTATTTCCATTGTTCTAGGAGTAGTTTGATTTGAATACTTGTAAACTTGCAAAGCATAAACACTCCTTTATTTGCCAGCTAATAAACTGTGTTGTTCCCTTTGTAATTATTCATTCTAACGTGTGGGGTTCAACTTCCATCACTTTTATTTCCAGATATCGGTAGCTTTTCACTTCAATTTATTGTTATTCTGGTGTTACTTGGATTTATTTATTTCATTGTAAAAGTGAAGTGTGTTTTTGTACTAACTCTTTTCATAAGAGGGGGTTCCTAGTTGTATGCTTTTGATTTGATTTGAGAATCAATTAGCTGATGTATTCACTAAAGGGATTAGTACAAGGTTTTTCATCCCATGGTGTGCAAGTTGGCAATGAAAGGTATTCATCCACTAACTTGAGGGTCGTCAATGTTAAGTTGTATGCTATTTCCCTTAAATGATATTTTTGTTCATAGCACTCATTTAATATAACGACAAGTGGATGAGGGAGAGTGAACCCTAAGTTACTCTGTCAATGTCGTTTCTCTTCTTCCTTCTTCTTTCAATACATGTGACCCATGCATTTTTTAACTTAGCACATGCCCTTCTTCTTCTTCTTCACGCATTTTTTAACTTCAATACTTGTGACCTGCTCCTGATTTTCTCAATCTGAAATTTCTCTTTTCCGAGCTTTTAATTTTGAAGCTCTGTATACTCTTTTGTTCAGCGAGTTCCATTATTGAGATGTGCCTCTTCTCCTTGAGAACCTGTTGACAAATCCAGCTGTGCATTTTTCTGTTTGAAAAAAGGTGGCTCTGCCATAGTTTATGAGTTTGATTTTAACTAAATTTGTTTTGTTTATGGTGACCATTTGTTCGTTTCTAAATTGGCTTGAACCTTCGACCTCTGCATTGACCATGTTGTCGTCCATTTCTATTTAATGCTTGATCTTCCCATAAATGTTAACTTAAACTTTTATCTATGGAGCTTTTGTATGTGTACATTTAGACCGGTCTATGCCTTTTACTGATTTGTGCATTTTTTTCCTTTTCTGGCTGTAAAGTGCTTGGAACAAAGCGAGTAGCATCTGAAGAAATTGTTTGCGACTGGATTAACAAGAAGAGACTGAATGCAGGACCGGTAATTAATTTCTTTGAGTATAGGTTCTAGAACAATTCAGTTGCCCCATTTGTTGCAGCTATATTAGCAAGCTAAAAGCAGCAAGCTATAAGCATAATTCAAAAACCCCCTCCCTCCTAGGTTCCCAACTATCAGCTTTTTTCAGGTTACACAAGTTACTATTTGCTCATAAGCTATAAACAAAGGCTGTTTCAGGATTAAAAAAAGAGCATAATCACCCTCCATAAGCTGCAGCAAATGGGGCAGTTATACCCAGTACAGATCCATTTTGCTTTGTGTGACCCATTTTTCTGGGAATTGCAGAAACTTGGGCTGCAGTATGCATACCCATCGTTTGATCAAGTGGCTGTTTCTGGTGGCAACCAAACAACTGGAGTATATCCCCCTGCCTCCTGTCCCAGTGGAAGCTTGGCAACAGCTCCAAATTTACAAGTCAAATCACAGTTGCCACGCCTTGCAGCAATGCCTACCCTCCTTGGCAAAGGGTAAAATTGGACTATTTTCTTCCTTTCACACATGAGCTCCATTTCATTGGGGCAAATTAGAGGGGTGTTCTCTGAAGAGTGTATCATGCCTTTTTCCCCCAAATTAGTAACATACATGACGGATTTGTTTCTATTTCTTGTTTTCTAATTCTTCTTGACCTTTTTTGTTTTGTGTTTGGATTTCCACCTATTGCAACATAGTAAGAAATAACAATAGAATGTTTAGTGATGTTTTCTTTTGAAAGGATGGTGCTGATTGTGGATTGACTGTGGTATGAAAGGCACTTGATGACATCCTAAATATGTTGGGGAGTAACAGATAATGAAATTTTAGAGGGTGTTTGTCAAAACCGCTGCATGCAGCTTTTAGCCTTTTTTTTTTCCTTTCTGAAATCTGTTTGTTACAGCATCTCCTTTCTGTTTATGGGCTAAAAACAACTTAAAAAAATCGAAAGAAGCTGATTTTTGAGAAGTTCAATTTTGGTGTTTTTGACTTCTGCTTTTCAATAATGAACTTTTATCATAGGTTCAATTGCTATGGACACCTGCTAAATACCTCTTTAGATTCCATCACATATATAACCATACCATTAATTAGAAGTATGTTTAACAAGAACTCACCATTTTTGTATTTTGACGCATATAATGCTGCAATTAATATTTGTAGCTGACCCCAATTGATTAAAACATAAGGTTTTTAGTTTGGTTTTGTTTGGGAAAATTGGTAATACTTCTGTTCCTATTGTCTTGACAGAGCGAAGAAATGGCGCATTGGGGATTGGACGTGCACTAATTGCGACAATCACAACTACGCATCTCGATCCCATTGTAATAGGTTGACAACTTCATCCTTGAAAATCCTCATTATTTTTTGAAGTGGTTTGCAATTTTGCAGAGCCAGCTTGATTCCATCATAGTTTATACAAATTATACGTCACCAACTATTATTTGCTAATGTCTGCACATTGGATACCAAGTTGCGTGTTAAGATGTTGGGCAAACCAATGTCCTGATTTTTTTTATTGCCACCTTTTTTACAGGTGCAAGATTCAGAAAGATGCACCAGCTCAGCCGGTCAGCATTGCGCAGCAGTAGAGCCGTAAAGGGCTTTACATTATTGTAGCATCGACGGGTACTTCTTGAGGTTTTTCTTTTCTCTTTCTATTATGTAATTTATCAGTGGAAGCATGAAGCCAGTTAAGAAACTTATTTTGTTCCTTAGACATTATAGGAGTCAGTAATCTTTAAATCCCAGATGTCATTAACTCGAGCAGATTCTGTTTGTGGGAGAGTGCGGCTGTGAGTTTGTTTAATTGTTGAAGGTGCCCTTCCAGCATCAGTTAGCAATTGGCATGAGATTTTCTATTTCGAAATTTCAGCCCCTTTGTTATAATATATTGAATACCTTTGAATTATGTCTCGAGATATTTGTATGTCGAGATTATCAACTCTATCAGGCTCTCTAAAGAGAGTTTGTGAGCTATTTTGGTCAGCCTTTATCATATTTGAAGCTTCAACAAGCTCCTTAAACAGTTATGTATTTTGGCTATTCTTTTCTTGGCTAGATAAATTTAGCCAGCTTCCATAACTCTCTAAAATATATGAAGAGCAATATATTGAGCATTTTTAAAAGTTTGAATGGATAGCTAAAATAGAGATCAGTGTTAGAGTACATACATAAAAAATGAATAGACAAAATATGGAGTATTTTTTTTCTTTGTACTTTTGGCTATAGCCAAAATGACAAGTAGTGTTGGCGATGCTCTTACATGATTCAACAACTTTAAGTGTATTGCGATTAAGGGGCGTGAAGTTTTTGAAACAGAGCATCCCTAGTAGTTAGCAATTATGCACCGAACTATGCTATGTTATGAATGTGGAGAACAACTGCAATTATGCACCTGAACCATGTTATGTTATGAATTGGAGAACATTTGTACACAGACAACCAACCAACCAACCAACCACAAACCGCACAGAAAATGCCGCTTAACCATCCATTGCATGCGTAATTCACAAAATATTGTGGGTTCCACCGTTTTACATACAAAGAATGGATGAGATGCATTTTCTGGTTGGTATGTGGGTAGTTGTTTGTGTGTATAGTATTACTGTATGAATTTATCTTGAAGCAAAGCAGCTCTTGTTAAAAGGCGCATCACATATGAAATCAGAGATGGTGCACAAGGAAGGACAGGACAGCATAAATGAATTATCTTGCAACTACTCAAATGGCAGCATCTCTCACCCAGTGCTACAAAATTCCACCCATAAAAGGTAAACTATCAGTTTTTCTCAATCACGAGCCCTTGAGGATGGAGGTTGGAGACAGAGGAGGAGAGTCAAGCTGGTAGAGATTGAGGGCGGGACCCACGAACCGGAACAGTATCCAACCCCCAATTATGATGAAGATGGAGGCATAAGCAAACTTGTTAAGCCAGAACAAGAGACCCTTCTCTCCCACGTACACCTCTACTGCCTTCTCTGTAATTGTCATGGATTCCCAGTCTTTGGTAGCCGAAGGCTCCGCCTTCTTGGACAGCCCGTTGGAGACCCCATCCTGTTGTTGCCTTGACTTCCTCCTCGATCCTCTCCGGAACCGGATCTCAACAGTGTCTGGTGGCGTTATGGGTGGTAAAGCACCACTGCCAGTGCCATTAGTGGTGTTGTTGTCGCTGCTACTGCTTTTGATGGGTGCAAGTGCGAGTGGTCGGAGATGGCGGTGTTGCGCAATTGAGGGAATCTGAGCAGAGGTCGGGGTTGAGAAAGGTTTTGTAATGGAGAGAGTTGTGTTGTTCATGGCTTTGAGTTCAGGTGGAGAAATTTGCTTTGGATCGTGGATGGGATTCTCTTATCCTTCTTATCCTGTATGTGGGGACAGCAAACAAGGGGATCCAATGACTCCCCCCGCAAAATTTGGTTTTGTGGGTTTAAAGTAAACTCATAACGATAATTTAAAATGTTCATTTCGTAAATTAACTTGAAAAGATTATTCACATAAAAATTCAGTTTGATCGATATGTATATGATCAAAATTTATGTTACTTTGGTTTAAAATTAACTATCTAAATTTAAGCAGTTATCAAAAGTTCGATCAAACTGAATTTTTATTTAAATACTTTTTTTGATATGGCCTATGTGATGAACAGTTTAGATCATCGCTGTCTGTCCATTTTGCACCCACAAAATATTTTGAGAGAGGGAGTTATGTGATCTGGTGTTGTAGATTGGCTGAACACTTAGCACCCTCATTTTCTATGCTGGTTCAGCTAGTTATTTGGTGCACACATTACCAAAGGCTGTGTCTGGGGTAATCATCATAATGCCATTATGTTTTGATAGAAAAATGCTGCATAAGCTACCTAGTTTGGCATTTAAGGCCTGGTTTGGAATAGTGACTTATTTTATTTTATTTGGAAAGAATAAAAAGAAGTTAAAATAAGTCAATAAATTATATTTTCTTTTGCTTTTTAAGTATTTTTTTATTTTTATGTTTTCTCTCGTCGATGTGGACTGAAAAAGTAAAAAGTTTTAGTCAAAAAATAAATATTAGAAAAAGCCAAATATTACAAAACTATCCTTAATAAGCCTAACTATCGGAATACCTGGTAACCAATGTCCCAATGGTTTTCAAATTTGAATGTGGTGGTAATTTGAGCCAAAATAAACTTATTAGTGCTCCTCGGCATGTTTGATTGCAAAAAAGTTTGACCGGGAATAAAAATTCAATTATTAGATTTGAGACTAGTAATATTAGTATTAAAACTTGTTTCATATTCTGTTTGATTGGACATGGGATTGCGAGTGATCGTGCTAAGGGTCTATTTGGAATTTCGACTCAGTTTAGCTTAAAGGTCAGCTTTTAGTTTACAATGTTTGCTCTGTCTAAAAAAGTTAATTATTGTTTGTTATGTTTTTTTGCTTTAGTTCCTTTTTCCCAAGAATCATACATAATCCCTAATCAAACAATGCCTTAAAAGATGTTCCAATTTGTGTTTTAAATGTGTACACAACATTTGATGTGTTTAAATTTGTGCACATAATATTTAAAATTTTTTTTTAGGTCGCATTAAAAGTTGAAAGTTTGTAAATGCACCATTTTTTTGCTTAATAGTTATAAATATAAGTGTTTATATATTTTGTGCCAACATTTAATCTTTTCCTCCTTTAGGGAGGACGAATCTTGCAATCTCTTTGTCTATAGTTAAATCATTCATAAATGAACCTTCTCAAATTGTTTGGTGAGCAACAACTAAACATTTGTCATCGGTTTAGCACTCTCTTTAGTTCGGCCATTCCTGGCTTAAATAGTCTAGCCTTTTTGAAGAATTTTTTTTGCTTAAATTTTTTAAAAAAATCTATTTATTTGGTTTTATACTGTAATTAATTAGTTTTTTTATATTTTTTTAATTTGTTACTTTACAAAAAAAAAGTTAAAAAATTAAAAAATTTATAAAAAAAAAAAAGACCAAACGGAGGGAAATGGAGAAGTGACAAAAGGGGAGATGCGTTGTAGCCTCACAGATAATTTTAATTGGAGGTGTAATTATAGTAAAAATATTATGTGACATCCTTTGGATTTTAGCTTAAAATTAAC
>JAOTRH010000001.1:18602309-18620784 GCA_034768845.1 Heliamphora exappendiculata | reverse complement strand
AGCATCGGCACACGTATGCGTATTTGTAAAGTGATTGTAATTTTAAAATTAAGTAATAAAAAAAATTAATGGATATCTTGTAGAGGGAGAGGGAGATGGGAGAGGGAGTGGGAGTTACAGATAGTTTTTTTTAGAGAGAAAGAGGGAGTGAGGGAGGGTAGTTTAGGAAATATAAAAAATCCACGCAGCTTAAAAATTGGGGAACACCAAATGGGTGGTCTCCCTTTGTAAGATACAATAGATAGTATAGATGTATGTATGTATGTATGTATGTATACCCCGAGATTCATAGAAGTTTGAGTTGGTTGGATTTGTTGTGGGATCGAGTGAACAGGCTGAAAATTCTGGTCTGTTTCGGCTTCTGATAATTTCTTATCACTATCTGCATATCCAATTGGTTTTTGGATATGCAGATAGTGATTATGTATGAATCCTAACAGAAGTTTGGGGCTAGTGAATAGTGATTGGTGATAGGACTTCATATGCGAGAATGGTAGCAAATAAAGAAAACATGCTTATACGTTTGATGGGAGACTTAAGCCATACTGGAAGGGCAATTGTTAGACTGAAACCTTTTTCTTTCTTTTTTTGGGGGAGTCCTTTTTTAAACTCTTTTACGGTTTTACCTATGTGTGGAAGTTTGGATTTAAAAACTGTTGAGTCAGATAATTTGGTTGCTGGTAATTCTTCTTAAATCTCGTTGACATTATATTTCAATGTATGATTATTACATACTACTCGTGTTGCTGCTGTGACTGATATCTAAATGATATGTCCCTAGACCTGAGGAGATAATTACAATACTTACATTGTAGACCGCATGAATTTCGCAACTTTCTTATCTTAGAGATTCTAGATGTGGGATGTTGGAACTGTAATAACTAAGTTACTTTTGAGTGCTTTCAGAAAAACCTATTAAATTGGGGCTGGGCCTTGGAAGGACATAGTAGTTTAAGTAAACATACCTTTTATTTGGAAAGGGTAGATTTTTATTTGTCATGCGTTGATATGTAAGCAAATAAAGATTAAAGTGCCATTCTTGATGTTGAACATCAGTGAAGGTTGTTTGTAGAGGGGGTTGAATTGGCCAAACACCAATTCTCAATTCAATCAAATTAGATCAATTTCTTTTCCCAACAGTTAGTATTCACCACATGCTCATTAACATTCCACAAGCAATAAAAGTAAAGATAGAAACAAACACAACGTTTTAACATGTAAAACTGTTAGACCCTTACCCCGGGGAAAAACCACGATTCCAATACCCCCCAAAACAATTCCACTATGAATCAATGATTACAAGACTTCAGATGAGAGGGATTACAACCCTTACCCTAGGTGTACCTAACTCCACAGCCTTTCCCCTACTCCACGAGCCAGTCTTTATTCCATTTCACCATGAGAATAGTCTCCTCAATCTCTATTCTTCAAACAGATATGTTACCACAACGGAAAAGTTTTGTGGGACAAGGAAAAAACATCTGAAAGTTGGTTTGTGATAAATTATATCAGCATAATGGATATCTCAATGTGAACATGGAGTTAGGTTTACATAAATGTGAGGTCTAGGCTCAAGCATAGAAATGATGAAGATTCCGTAAGTTGGAGTCTCCAGACTACACCGAAGCTGTTTTGGACAATTGGATTCCCTAAATGATATGAAATTTGGGCAGTGGCAGGTCTAAGAATGAAACACAGTAGGGGCACAACTGAAAGGACAACAAGATTTTTTTTTTAGAATCTAGCACGACGAGTTTTTTTTTTCTTTTTTTTATCACAATCAATAAATAAAAAATTTAAACATTTATTAGTAAGTACAAATTTTATACAGCATTTTTTTACGAAAGTATCTGAAACTTGGACATTTACGATAACTTACAAATATACTTTTACAGTTGATTACGACGAATTTTATTTTCGAGTTTGAGAAAAGAGAAGGCTGAATGAAAAAAGAGAAAATGAGAAGCCTATTACCTTCGTACTTACATACTTAAGGGGTATAGTGTTAATTTATAGGGGCACAAATAAGATAATTGAAGAAAAAATACAAAAATATAAGCATACTAGAGGTATTTTTACGTTTCGGTGGGGCACAAGGTATTTTTATGTGTCAGTGGGGGCACAGACCCCATAGTTTTAATTTATGGTAGTGATCGCTGCAAGCGTAACGGTGGTGATGACGCGGTTTCAAGGCGTAACGGCCGTAGTGTAACTTTAATAGTAACTGGAGCCGTGATTATTTTTTTTACTTTTTTGCACAACTCACTTAAAATTAGCTGATAAATGTGTTTTTATTCCAAAATCATATTTATTAAAGTTTACAATAGTTTTGGTGAATTTTGCTCACTTTCTAGACATGATCTGATATGTGTTCTAATGTGAATAATAGTTCTAATTTTTTTTTAAAAGAAAACAATACATCATTAAATATACAAATATAACATAAAAACGACTAAGATCTATAGATTCTAAGCTTGTTTTATATAGATTTTGAACAAATATTTTAAAAATTATTTTTTTTAATTCTTAAATCAAAATAATAAAAATGTACTGTAACATTGAATATTTGAATTTAACCTAAGAAATCTCAGATCTAAATATTATAAACTTACTTTGCGTAGATATTGAATTAAGATTTCTTTAAAAATTAATATTTTTTATTTTCTAAAAGTAAAAATAATTAAACATTAAATATATGAATCCAATTTAAAACAACCAAAATCTAAATATTTTAAATTTAGTTTGCATAGACCTCGAACAAGTATCCAATTTAGATCAATCAAAATCTAAAAATTTTAAACTTAGTTTGCATAGACTTGCACAAGTAATTTTAAAGTTTTTTAACGTTTTAAAAAATAATTAAAAAGTTATATAATTATAATATTAAATATATGAATCTAACCTACAAGAAACAAGATCTAAAGATACCAAACTTACTTTGCATAGATCATGAACAAACCTCGACAACAAAAATAGATATTTTTGCATTTTTGAAAGTCAAGAAATATCAAAATTTATGTAAATTTTGCAAATCAAGCTTCACTCAAGTAAGTATGAAGTTTTGCGGATGCTATGCATACCTTTTCTGATGAAAAGAATAGAAGAAATTTTACCAAAAAATAATTTCAATTGTTTCATTGACTGAAGAGCCTCTACAGTCTCCGTAACAGCCGTTGCGGTACCGTAACGGGGCTTTACGGTGCTGTAACGGTGTTTACGCATTGGATTTTTCATTATGCAACCAAATCGGCTGTAACGGGAATCGGGAAGCACCGGAAACTATACGTAACGAAGTCACAAAACGGCAAAGGCCGATTTTTAAAACTATGCTAGGCCCTAACTGGTGCAATGTTGTCTCCGCCCCTAAATAATGTATAGCAAAAATATAAGAACAATAGTAAGATTTTAAGCATTTCAGTGGGGGCCTGAGCCTTAATTGGTTTCGCCCCTGATGTGGGTCTATGTAGCCTTGGTGGAGAATCCATTAGTTACCATCGGTGGACCAAAGGATATTTAAACCAAGGATAAAAATTGTATAATCTGATTTTCAGTTTGAATTTTGAAGTTCAAGAAAGGTAAGCTCAAATCGCTGACATGAAAAGAAGAGTATAACCGAATGAGTGACCAGATAAAATTTTGAAAACTGAAATCTATTATCCAGAAAACCTGACTCTGCCAAATTTGTAAACTTTGTAACTTGTAACCAAAAGTAAGTTGGTTGGACTTCTGTAGTGTGTAAAAAGAATTATTCTCCTAGAAATTGAGTTTAGTTATCCAATAGAGTACCAAATTAATTCGTCAGAACTTATTAATTATCGGAGTTTATGATCTTGCTAGGTAAATTGCTAAAGGTTGACTGTATTTTTATAAATTGTCTACTGCCATTTCATTTATTTTGTTATTTAATGTCGTATTGTATAGTTTTTAATCTAGCTTGTGCATTTTTTTTATCTGTTCTCTTTTTGTCAAGTTAAGGTTAAAAACTTGCAATCAAGTGGGTTGAGTGAGTTTGTGATTTTTGTATGTCTGTTTTGGTCTGGGATGGGCTGGTTGGTGTGCGTATTGTTGGCTTCCTTTTCCTCTTCCTGGCTGCATTGTGGGTTGCGTGTGTGTGGCAATGGATCAATAGGTTGCACTAACAACAATTATGCGTCAAGAGAAAAGTGCAAAAAGTGCGGGCAACCAAAGGAGGTAGCAGCAATGCCAGCAATTGCAATGCATGGGGCTTCTCTCTCTACTCATCCACATTATTTTGCCAGGGCCCAAGGAGGACCAGAACAAAAGATGAATATTGGATTATTGGGCACTGGAGATTTTCAGCAGTTACTCGCGCCATTCAATTCTGGCTGGGCTTTGGGAGGGGCTGATAAGTATGGAATTCAGCAGGCTTCTACTTGGCCTTTGGGTGGGAACAGTTCTGGGCTTCCATACACTAACCAAGCAAATCAGCTCCTGCTGGTTCCTAAAGGATGGCGAAATGGTGACTGGATCTGCAATTGTGGCTTCCACAACTATTCTTCTCGTGCACAGGTATGAGTGTAATGCGAACACTGTACATTTTTGGGCATCTGATTGCATTGTTTAAATCAAGGCTCTCCTTTTTCAATGCTAAATTTATTAATTTGGCTTCTGCTTTTATTGGCAGTGCAAAAAGTGTAACGCTTCTGTGCCACCAGGTAAATCCTTCTCTGTTAGCATAGCAATTAAAAATCTGGGTACGAGAAAGTATTTTACTTGTGGATTAAAACTAAATTCCTGAGGTTTTTGGCTTTTAAACCTTTCCGCAGAGATAACATTGTACCACTTTGCTATCTGTAATGTCACAGGTTGTGCCTTCTGGGATGTTAAAATGTTTGTTTCCATCTATTTTCAAGAACACTTCCCCAGATCATAATTTTCAAATTCTCATTTTTTATTGCTTGACTTCTAAAGGAGAAATAAAATGTGCAGGTCCAATAATCTATCTGTCTTATCAAAAAAAAAAAAAAAGTTGAGGTCCAAGGATTTATCTTCAATCTTAATGTTGGATTATAGCCGTGTTCTGATTCCTCGTTAAGGTTTAATAAACTGAATTTCTCCAGCGACATAATGCATTTGGTTCATGCAACGAGCTTTTTCTTATTAGTTTTTTTTCTCATTAGTCTTATCTTATTAGATTTTGCCTACCTTTTATGCGGGGCTGTCAATGATTTGCAACCGTCACAGACTCTTATTTAAGGTTAAGATGAGTACACTCTGTAGAAGTTTTTCTTTCCTCCTTTCTCTTTTCCTCTTTTCTTCGGACCTTCAGTAATTGCGAGTCTTTGAAAGCTAATACTAGATACGCAGTAATAACATTCTGATTGGAAGCAATAGTTACACTGCCTGTGAAGATAAAATTCTCATTAGTGGCGCCCTAAATGTCCTTCACGAATTACAAGCCTAATCAGGTATACTAGATGTGAAAAGACAGTGGCATATATCACAATTCACATGGATCATGGAACTCCCTCTTCATGCACAAACTACTTGCACCCTCTGTAAAAGCCTAAATGTCAGAAGATTGAGAAATTTCCCGTGCTACCATTCAGGGTGCTCTTATTGTGCACACTGGATTTCTTCTTGTAGATTTGCACTGGGATGCCTAATCTGCCTGAGTAGGATTTGGATTTGCCTCTAATCCATTGATTGTGCAAGTTAATGCAAAATCCCTGTAGACTTGTTGATGTGTCAAATCCATAAAAAGGGTATATTCATTCTGTTCCAGTTTTTATTGGTTCCCTTACTGTTGAAGAAGAAAAGGCTTCAACAGAATTCTTTAGAGACTCTGAATTTTAGTATCCAAAGATTAGCAGTAAATTTATTGTTGAGTTTTTCATCTATAGTGTTGAATCATCTTTCAATGCACCAAAATCTTGCTCTACACTTGAGAATTTGATTTCGCATTACGTTGAGAAGGCATCAAGTTTGGATGAAAGCTATGCATTAGAACCATGGCAATAAGCCAAAAGGCGGATTTAGGTTGAAGAAAGATTGGATGTTATGCTTTGATACCAAATTGATGTGGGGAAAATTAGAAACCAGGGTGCTGATAAAAAAATTAGAAACCAGGGGGCTGATAAAAATATTAGAAACCAGGGCCTAGGGCTGCATACAATAAGAATTGTGGTGACTTTAGGGTGGTCTTATCGTTCTCTATAATGTAGAAGAAGACTATGAGGGTTGTCAGAAACAAAAGGGCTTAAATTTATTCAAATTTAAAGTTGTAGGCTGCTGTTTTCTCAGAATTGTAGCGATCATGGAGGCTAACCAACTGCTATTTTGCGAGTTTATGTGTTAATCGATGGCCAATGGGGGTGGGACTTTGGTTGATCAGGAATCAGAGGATTACGGTTTTGGGGCTGATATTTCTGGATGCAAATAGTTACCCGAGAATAATAACTTTGTGGAGAAGAAGAACGAAAAGAGGAAGAATATTCTATGAATCCCACCGAGACTTTCTCTAAAATTGCCCCTTAGGATAAGATTGCATGAAGCACCACAAAAAAATACAAAGCTTTTCTTAAATTCTCTATATCGCAAGTTAATGGAATAGAAGAATTATATAGATATTGATAGGTGTTGGGTTCTCTACTTGAACTAAAATTCTAAGATTGGGAGAATAATAAACTTTGATCAATATTCTAAGCCCAATAAAGACTGCATTTACAACACAAATACTTTTATTTGCCCCTTGACTCTGAGCAACCTTGTATGCTCTAAAACAGGTGTGGGCATACATGGGCTTTTTGTGTTGATATTCTTAAGAAATGGAGCACCCTTCCCGATAAATGGCTACAAAATATGTTGAGATTATAGTTACATCTAGACTTCAAAAATCTACCCCTCTTCGGTTTCCCAGGCTCTGTCTGTGGTGTGGTGGGGTTATTTGACTTGAATATTTGTGCTGCTCACTTGGCCAGTACCCGTTTCCTGATACTCAACCTTCATCTTTCTTTTGGTCCGAGTTTTCAAGTAGTTTCTTTTGTTTTATTTGGATACGTGTTTTTGGGTTCCTTTTTCATTTGTTTTCAGCTGCTTCTGCTGCTTCTAGAGAAAAAGCATGTTAATCCTCAAGCACACCTAGTGACAATCCCAGCAGAACATTATTGTTAAAAATTGACAGTCTGTTGAACTTGTGGGGTTAAATCCATCCGTTTACAGTGAGTATTTGCCATTGTTGGGTTTTAATGCATATTTCGCATGACCCTGAACCCACTGGGATGACCATTTTGTTGTTTTGTTCTGTTTTATTGCTTTTTCTCCCCTTAAATGTTGAATTAAACCATTAACTAGCTAGTTTTTATTGGATAAATCTTGGTTTTTTCTGCTACTGATTTTTTAACCTTTTCTCTTTTTTGGCCATAAAGCACTTGGAACAAAGCGATTAGCTTCTGAAGAATTGGTTCCTGACTGGGATAACAAGAGATTGAATGCAGGACAGGTTAACATGGGTTCCAGATCAATTTCATTGCTTCTGTAATCGAGATAGTCAGGTTTCTTTTGATTTTTTTCCTCATCCATTTTCAAGAAATTGCAGGCACTAGGACTTCAGCAACCATTCCCAGCATTTGATCAGGCGGCAGTTTCAGGTGGCTACCAAACAACTGGGGTATATACCCCTCCATCTTATCCCAGTGGAAGCTCAGCAACGGCTCTAAATTTACCAGTAAACTTGCAGTTTGCACAATTAGCAGCAACGCCTACTCTTCTTGGCAAAGGGTAAATATTGGACCATGCACTTCTGCACTTATAGGACAGATTTGACAGATTTTATGTGAAGCAGAATTCTTTTTTCTCCCCTTCATTACATGCTGGATTTGTTGTTCTTTCTTTGTTTTCTAATTCTTCTGGACCTTTTTCTGCTGTTTGTAAATGTCATATTTTCCAATTATGATTTTCATTGTGGATCAACGTTAGTATGGAAAGCACTGTGAATCTCTTCAGGTGCAACAGAGAAATTTAGATGTCTTCAGTTTCAATTACATACACCTTCTCTGTGCATATGTGATTAAGATCTTACATCTGTTCCTGACTTGGCAGAGCGAAGCAATGGCGTGATGGGGATTGGATGTGCACGAATTGCAACAATCACAATTATGCATCTCGATCCCATTGTAATAGGTTAGCAAATTGACACCTCTATACTTGAATTTCCTTGTTACTTCGTTCTGCCGTTTGCAAATCTGCAAAGAAATTTTATGAAGGCAGTTATATTTCTATCGTGGGATGCTGTTAACATAACACAATCTGTGATCGTTAACATAATCACAAATTGTGTTGACAGAATTGTGGTTTAAGTTATTGCCTTAGCCAGTGTCCATGTAATGCTTTTAATTATTATTTGGTAATGTCAACATCTTGGATACCGAGTTGTCCATCAAAATCTTCTGCAATACAAAAGGACTAATGAGTTTCATTAAAGAAAAGCCAACTTATTATATCGAGAGTGGAGACGTTGGGCTTGTTATTGAAATGTTGTGGTGTTTGTCAAAACTTTTGCTCAATAACTATTTTTTGTCTTTAATGATTCTTTTAAAAAAAATCAGACCAAACTTTTATACATTTTAGGTAAAAAAAATTTACAAAGAAAAGAAAAGACAAAAAGTAGCTATTTTCAGCCAAAAAGTAGCTTTCTCGTCTTTATTGAACATTTTCCGAAGTTTTTTCGTCTTTATTGAACATTTTTCAACTTTGATTAAAATTTCTTTACCTTTTGCATTGCTCATGACAAAGAAGAATTGAAAAAGTACAACAATTATACTAAAATATAAAAATTTCAGAAAGGACGAAAAAATGGCTATTTACTACTAGATTCATCAAGCACCTTACTAGTGTACTTGTAGAGAGAATGGAGGTTTCTTGCATTATTACTGTTATCAATTGGTTATATTTTGGAACTATTTGTCTTTTACAGGTGCAAGGCTCAGAAAGATGCGCCTGCTCAGCCGGTGAGTGTTGCATAGCAGTTGATTCGTGAGGGCTTTACATAGATGTAACAAAGCGTGCTAGCACTTGTTGAGGTTTTTATGTTCTTCCATTACGTAATTTGCTGGTGGAAAAAATGAAGTTGTTACCAACTTATTTGTTACTTATTGGATATGGTGTCACCAATCTTTTCAATCCAATTGCCTGTACTTGTAAACTTACTGGTTTTTTATTTGTGAGAAAGGGAGGTGTGGATGAGAGTTTGATTATTTGTTAAATGTGCCTTTCTTGCATCAATTAGTAATAATCATGCGCCTAAACCGAGTTTTGTTACAAGTTCATCTTGTAGCAGCTCTTAATGAAGGTCAAATCACATATGAAATCGAGAGCTTGTGTGTGGATAAACTGATACAAATGCTTTTATATTGTACGATTCAAGTGGCAGAACGATGAAAATGGAAGCAAAGGCAGACTTGGTAAAGCCAGAATTAATAAGCGACCCTTTTCTCCCATACACAGCAGCTCCGTTGCCTTCTCTGAGATGGTCATGGATTACAGTCGGTAGCTTAAATCTTTGTCTTCTTGGCCAATCCATTGGCAACCCCATCTTGTTGGCTGTTGCTCTTGCTGTCTTGACTTGGGGTGCATGAGTCGATTTAGTTCTGTTTTGTATTAAATTTAGGATCGAATTAATTTTTATCAATTTTAATTTTTTGAACTCAGAATCAACTCAATTATATTATAAAATCAAACCAAACAAAACTAATAAAAATCGGGTTGGTTCGGTTTGGAACTACGGCTTTATGAATTTTAAAAATTACTCTGTCCACATGAAAAAAATTACTATGTATAAGTTTTAAATATTTTAAATGAATAATAAATAAAAATTAAGACTCATACATTATAATAAAAATATAACATAAAAGTTTAATTAATTATTTTACAATTTATTTAGTAAAAAAAATGACAAATATTTAGTAAAAAAATTCATAAAAATAAATAACATATAATAAATAATTAATAATTAATAATAATAATCTAATCTAATGACTTTTTTTTAATTTGTAAAGTTAAAAATTTTTTTACTTTTTTTATATGAATTTGACAATAATTATACATATAATCTAATGGTTAATATTTTTTATTTCTTTATATATATATGTGTATATATATATATATATTCGATTTTTAAGTTAATTCAGATTAATCCTAGACAAACTCAAGAACCGAACAAATATTATCGGTTTGCCTTTTTTTAGACTCAAGGCTAAATCAATTACTTGTAAAAGTGAACCAACCCAACTCATAAAGGTCGAATTCGTTCGATTTTTGAGTTTCTCGGATTTTTTATGAACCCTTAGTCTTGACCCTCCATGGACCTGATTGTATCTGAACTGGTTAATCCGGTGGTGGTACACGTAGTGGCACCAGCAGTGATGTATTTCTGCTGTTTCTGTTTGGGGGTGGCGGTGCTGTTTGGTGGCCGTTGGAGGTGGTTGGAAGGGACCAGGGGTGGGCTGACCATTTCGGGGACCTTTGACGAATTTTAAAATTGAGGCCTTTTATTTTTAAAATTATCTATTTTTCTTTTTGAGATGAAAAATTATTAATTAAATTTGCGATGGGGAATGGGCCAAAACCCATATTCGACGGGCCACATCAAAGCCCAAAAGAGGAAATCCAGTGGAAACGAAGGGGATGGGCTGAGACCCGGAACTGCTGGGCCACATCAAAGCCCAAAGGAGAAGAGTCCAATAAAGAGTTGGAGGTCGACTCATACGGAGGGACGGTCTAAGTGCCGAACTAATTATAATCGACGACTAGATATGAGCTCGGGCACTGGCATCGTATTAAATGCGATGTGACCGATGAGGTATAACATTTAATGAGATTTGACCGTGATAAAATGGGATTAAATGCGATTAGATCAAACATTTCTCACCCATCGAGTGTGCTGCAATTTCGAGGGAAGTATTTATTGCAAGGATCTCAGCCTAAAGGACGGCCGAGATACGAACATTAATGGTGATGTGACTACAGTTAGTCTGTCACTATCTCTAATACAGTGACAGGAGAGGCAGGGTCGTTTTGTAGGACTGTATTTCAGGAAAACTCATCATGAGGATTGAAGAGAGAGAAAGGACAATCTCTACTATAAAGGGGGAGGATTCAAAGGCCAAAGGTATGCACAATCTAATTCTACTAACCAAAACTTTGCCAATTCACATTCTTATTAGTTTTTTTCTCTCTTAAACACTCTCTAACTTCACAATTTGAGTAACTTCCGGCAAGTCGCTGCCGGCCAGCTCACGTTTGTTACTATTGTAGGTGTTAATCTATTGGCAAATTTGATCGAACTGGATTCAATCAAACAAAATAAATATAATTTACGGATTATCTCCATACAATTTGTATAGTCAAGTTTTTGTAATATATCTTTTTAAAGTGATAATAGTGATAATAGTGCTAATTCACTTAGATTTTTTTGTGACGTAGTCGATCTAATATATAAGATTTTATTTATTTTAATTTGTTTTTTATTTTATTTGTGGGTCTAATAAATAATATATTTTTTAAACTTTATCAATAAAAATTATTTTTAAATTTCATGTAGAATAGTTTATATCATAAAAGGCCTTATAGGACATAATAAATAATATTATTCTTGATTTTGTCAATTTGGACTATTTTTTCAGCTAATATATAATTGTATATATTCAAAATGATCTTATAAATTTAGAGGCTTGCAAAAATAGGGGTCTTAGCTGATTGCCTGATTGGCCTAAAGGGGGACAACCAGGACTATGTGAAATTAGTATTGATTTATTAGTGAGATCAATTGCTATTTCCTTTGAAAATTTACACTTTGTTTATTTTAGTAGAAAATATATATATATTTTTGTAAGTTTTGCTATTTAGTATTATACAAAAAAAAAATAAAAGTTAAACAAAAAGTACTCAAACTTAAAAAGATAGAATTATTTTTATCCAATATTATTGTTATTTTGCCATTACTTCACTACTACTATCATCGCCACCAATGTCATTACTATCATCCATTGCCACTGTCCATGCTATTGTCTGCTTCCACCAAGTGGTTGTCTCACCACTGTTGTCATCACCCCACCATCATAATCACAATGTAGGTGATCTCCTTGAGAAGAAGTGATGAGAATTCTTACTCTCCCAACTTTTTTGCATGTCGAGCCGTCGACTTGGATTGCTCACGTTTTGTGTTTATCGAAATCTTGTTCTTTGTGTAGATCTAAGTGGTATATTATCTGTGCCCTAGTATCTCCTCACTATCATCTTTGTTCGTGGTCGATATTGAATGCTGAATTGCCAAAGCTCTATTAACCACTACATCATTCTTCTAAAGATTTTAAGTCTTTGCATTATCTTTCTCAACGAATGAATTGTCAATACAATACCACAACTGTATGGTCCTGGAAGTAGGGCCTTGATTTTTTTTTGCATGAAATGAGTTAAAAAAAGTCTAATTTTTCTATCGTCGAATATCGGCTATTCTTCCTTTGAAGGGCCCTCCTTACATTTCTTATTAAAGCTGAACTTACTGCAATTACAGAAACCGCAAAATAAAGAAAGAGCTCTTCATGTGGTCGGGCGCAGGACAAAAAGGGGAGATTGGTTAGATACTCTTTTAGTTGGGTAAAAGCTTAATCACACCCTTATTTCATGAAAAAGTTTTTTTTTAAAATTTTAAGAAAAGAGAGGTGATAATAGAGACAAAGCAATTTAAGGCTACTACCCATTGTACTAACCTTTGAACTTCTTTAGTGCTTGCGGCAGCTTCATATCCAGGATTTCTTGAATTTTCTCTAGGTTAGTCTCAATTCCTTGTTGGCTGACCATGAAATCCAAAATAAAATTCGATCGATACTCTAGAAGTGCATTTTGTTGGAATTAGCTTCATTTGGTATCTCTGCGGTACATCAAATGTTTCTATGAAATCTCTTTAGTGCTGCTCTACTTCGTTACTAATGACTAGCAAATCGTTGACGTATAGTTCTATGTTCCTTATTAAATTTGAGAATATTTTATTAACCATCATTTGGTAAGTTGCACTAGCGTTCTTCAATTCAAAATGCATCATCCTATAGTAGAACAACTCACCATCTGCTATAAAAAAAAGGTCTTCTCGTGATCTATTGAATGCATTAGGATCTAGCTGTATCATGAGAAGGGGTTCATGAAGCTCAATAGCTAGTATCAGAGTGTGGTGTCCCTAAATAGGTCAATTATGGAGAACGGGAACTATTTTTAAGACAAGCTTTATTTTATTTTTTTTTATCAGTAAAAATAATATAATATAAAAAGCAAAGAGCCAAGATAAAAAGATACAAATATCAAACGATACCAAGATCAAACTCAAACAAGACCCAAGCCAAACAGAAAAAACAGAAGGCAAGACACCAACTGCACGAAACAAACACGACTACCAGAACCAAACACCCTACTTCACCCTACTTCCTCAGCGGGGGCTTAATGAAAAATTCTATGAATAAGCAAGCAAAGCAAACACTTCATTTTGTAGGCAATAGGAAAAAGGCAAAATCATCTACACAACGTGGGGAAGGACCAACATCAGCAGGTGCGTAAAACTACAAAACCAAAGCAATGTAGGCAAGAAAGGGCCATCAAGACCATCCTTTCAAAAACATGGAAAAGATGCAACGAGCAAAACCCACAAACAGAGCAACCCTAGTCCACTGACTTCTTTCAGATAATATAACAAACAGGTGATCCTCAAAACACCACACCTCCATTCTAAGCCCCTTCACCTTGATTGGGACTTACTTTCAACAAACACAGTAAGCTCGCTTACCTACAAACCGTACCGGACCCCTTCCAAGCAGACACCAACACTCCACAAACAATCTGAACACCCCCAAACAAACTCAGGTATGAGAAACCCAACCCTTGCTCATCCTCGCGTCTGCTTTTTCCATGGCTAACAGGACTGAGAGGATATGACATCCCCTTTGAATTCCAAACCCAAAAGACAGTAAAAATCCAGGAGAGTGTCGACAAAATCCCCCAGCAAACCAACCCAGACCAGACCTTCCCTTTCCTCCACCCTCCCCAACCCCCAGTAAGAACTAACCAATTACAGACAACTTATTTTTCACAAGATTCCTAACCATCTTCCTCTTCTCCAACCTTCCCAGCCCCCTGACATTCCACCATAGGGACTTCATGTCTGGTCTTCCCACCCTTTTAGCATTATGTCATCAGCCTCTTCTAATGCCATAATGGTTGTCAATATTTGATCTTCTTCCCCATTGAATTTCAAACCCATGAGTTTTCCAGTTTCAAGAACTAATTCAGCTTCTCTACGGATGATTTTGTTCCTATTTAAGAAGTCAGCAGATGAAAGAGAGGATTGGTCCATAGCCAGCAGCTTAGACTTACCTTTCTTATCCTTCTTTATATTAGCACTCGACCCCCTGTTGCTGGTGGTGATGAGGCCTAGATCACACAACATTTTTTTCTTCTTTCTCTTTCCACCTTTAGATGTCAGCTTGTTTTGTCTAAATTCATCTAAGATAAACTGAGAAGGTCCATTTAAATGTAAAAGCCCAGACTTGGTCAAAGAAGGATTAACACTATATGAGTATGCATTACCTAGGTTTGTGATGGGCTGAGATAGCCTATCCTTAAGAGATGGGTCAACACTCTTCTCACCCACCCCAGAGTTCCTCTTTTCTAGGCTGCAGAACTCCTCTGCTACGGCTAGTACCCCTTTACCAACCCCTATGTTCCCATTTTTTGAATCACTGATTCCCTCATATGCAGCTCCCAACGAACTTCTGCGTGCCTTCTCAACAGACTTTACCTCTTCCATGCTTCCATTTGAATTCTCAGCTTTCGTATCATTGGAGGTTTCCTCTACTTGGCTTAATAATGCCAGGTCATCATCTATCTTCTCCACGAAGGTATTCACATCCTGGTTGATCTTGGGATGGTCTGGAATGGCTTCTTTGGCCTGAACTGAAATATTTGTATCTTTTGTTGCCCCAGTTAACCGGCTAATCCTCTCTTCTTGCTCATCTATGTTCAGATGCTCATATTCCTCTTGGCTTACTGAGCCTTGCTGATTTGGATGTTTAGAAATATTTACTTGTCTATGATAGCAAGCCTCCCATGGCACCAATTGCTGGAAGCTACCTTCGTTGCATCTAATAGGATAAATAAATTTTTCCACTTTCAATTTACAAAACTTGTTAATGGGGTTCTTTTTCATGGTTGAGACAAGGATGCACCTCACTTCCAGCTCAGCTTTTCTACTCGTTGCTTCATGGACACCAAGCACTTCACCCCATTTTCACCAATTCTTGAGAATGTGGTGATGTTCCAAGCATGTAAAGGGACCCCCTCAACATTGATCCAAACTCTTCTTGTTAAGTTAGCCTCTCTATAGCTCCACTCATGAACAACCTCAAACCAGTTAGCCAACCAATCTTTTGCAGTTAAGAGAAATTCCTTTTTTTCTTCCTTATCAGTGAACTGCAACAGAACCTTTAATCCACCAAGAGGCTTGACTTTAATGCAGAAAACACCCTCAACACACATAGCTTTTTGTATCCCAGCAATAATAGAGTGGCTTTTAGCCATCCCCACAACACAATTGTTAACCCATTCTGCATCATCTTCACTAGCTTCAATGAAGTCTTCCCATTCCTCCTCATTTTTTGCCTGTTGGGTCTTAGTGGTCTTGAAAGGCCTGTGTGTATTGACAACTTGGTACCTCCCTATATGGTGCTCTTCTTCTTCCTTAGAAGAGTTTGATTGCATCTTCCCAAACACTTGCTCATGCGTCTTGTGGTACACCAAGCTGATCTTATCATTAGTTTCTTATGGCAGTACCACTGCCTATTAAACATGCTAATAGCTCTAATAGCATCCCTATTATTCCAAAATTGCACAAGCCCAAACCTTGAGTTACTTGCTTGTCTTTTCTTCCGTGGTATAAAAGAGTCTGCAACTGGACCACATCGGCTGAAGAAATTACAGAGCCAGCTCTGATGAACTTGATTAGCTAGGTTGTCCACAAAGATGGTGTGCAAATCTTTTAAAGGCTTATCCTCCTTAGAGCCTTTGCACCTTCCATCTGGTTCAGAGGGGAACATGCCTAATATCTTCCATGATTCACACTTATTTTTATAGTTGAAGCATTTCGTCAAACAGGTGGTGTGCGTGTAGAGACTTCGCTATTGAATTTTTCTTCAAACTGTGATGATCCCTTCAAATACGCTTAACAACAATCCAAAGTGAACAACAAACCACTCATTTCCGCACAAGCTTTATTCAAATCTATAAAGCCGATACACATTTTCTATTTCTTGTTGTGCTTTTTGATCATGATTCGTTGGCCAACCATTTGAGATATGTGACTTCCCTAATGAAACCTGCCATCTTGAGGTTGGTTACTTCTTTAATTTGTCACCGCCTAACTCCTCTCTTGAGCAAATGTCCTAGGCTTCTATTTGACCGATTTTAACTTGGGATTGGCATTTAGGCGATGAACTGTGATAGCTGGGTTTATTCTAGCATATCCTTATTATGAGACCATGCGAACACACCCTTGTTCTATATGAGAAAGTTCACCGGGGGTTGATTGTGAACAGGTTTTATACAAAGAATTGGCATATCATATATAATCAAAACCCTTTCTAAAGTAATTGCCAATTCGATTAGAAATGATTCGAATGTTGGGTTCTAAATCACCCAATTCAAATACCAAAAAATAATATATTTTTTCTCATCTTGTTGAAATTCATACTGAAACCTTTAGGCATGAAAAACTATTCTAGAGAAGGAAAATATATGAGTTAGTAATTTAGTAATTTTAACTCGTGGACAAAAAAAATCGGGGGCTTAAGGCACATGTTGTGCCCATGGGAGACAATATGTTGTTGTGTTATTAACTGGCTTAGTTCACAATCTTTTCGAATGTATTTTTATAATGAGATTCATTCATTATGCATAGTTCGTAGAGTTTGTAATCCACGTAACAAAAAATAAAGTTGTGATATAATATCTGGAGCTATTTAATTGAAAATTATTTGTTCAACTTTTTTTTGTTATGCTTACTATTCATTTATTTATAGCTAGTAAATATTATCCAACCATGTTAACTTTATTTTTTATATGGATAATACATTTAATGAATTCTATATAATAAATGAATTCGATCATAAAAATATATTTGGAAGCCGAGTCGATCGAAAGCACACCAAAATACTACCCTTTAGGAGTGTGCGTGGGTCGGCGCGGTGCGAATTGAGTGAAAATTCATTAACCAAACCATTTATGGCGGTATAAAAAATTTTAATCCACTGCCGAACCACCCGCTTTGTAAAATCGATGAATTATTTATTTTTTTGGGCAGTTTTGCAATGGAGGATTTGACGAATTGACGGTTTAAAAATTAAATAAATATTTTATTAAAATGTCAATTAATTCAAGATTAAAATAGAAATTACATCAGTTTAAACAAAATATTCATGTAAAGATTCAAAAAAAATATTTCAACAATATATTTGAATACTAACAAAAACAAATATCCTACATTCACAATATAAGGTGATAAACACCAAATAAAATATGCAAAAAATAAATAAATATAGGTCAGTGGCTCACGAAGCCACTGACTCACTGTTATAGAAAATTAGAAATCAAAAATATTTTGAGGTTAAAAAAATTAGAAAGATATTTTGGTATGAGATATTGAGACTTAAAATTTTTAATTTTTACTTTTTTATTTATAGCTTACGAATTAATGATTAGATTAGAAATTACGAGTTACAAATTAACAATAAAATAAAAAATAATTAAGTAATAAGTATTATATGCGGACAGATTGATTAAATAACTGATGGAAATAATTGAAACTGTTATGATTAATCGACTCGTGTAATTCTTTCTCAACCATTCAATTTGCTTTATCTTTTATTGAAACTGTTGAAGTGAGTTTTTAAACACCCCTGTTATCCTTCACAAGCACAGTACGCACTTAAAATCGGAGTATCAAGAAAAAATAAATTAAATAGAAGTCTCGTATCTCTTCACTCTTACCTTAAAGAAAACCGTACGGATAGTCGCTGTTTGGCGACGTAATTCTATGCAAGTTAAAAACTAAGACACGAACTCTGTACATGTAATGAGTCACCTGTCATAATTACTTGTTTGATAAAACTATAAATTAAATATATATTTGACCTACTTTAACTTAAAAATTAAGCTTTTAAAAAAACTAACTAATTTGGTTAATATGGTTTTTTTGATTTTTTATATTTATTTTTTTATAAAAAAAATTAAAAAGTCAAAAACAACTTTAAAAAAAAATTAATCCAATCGTAGGCCCAATCGACCCACTTTTAGTATTGAGATTCTGGCGCTGAATTGTACACTAAGGTATGTGCTTCTAATTATTGGTTTGATTTTTGAGTTAATTAAAATTTAATTTAAATTAAATTGAGAATCCAAACATATGAATTTGATTTTT
>JAOTRH010000001.1:18559217-18575794 GCA_034768845.1 Heliamphora exappendiculata | reverse complement strand
GTGTGGACGAAAAACTAAACCAAACCAAAACGACGACCCATTCCATATTTATTTTTCTTAATTTAGTATTTTTGTGATTATCAAGTTGCTAAAAACTTTTCCATTAAGTTGCCCAGATGATTGTACTATCATGTGCTTTTGTTTGTTTACCAAGCCAATAGCCTTTTGCAGTGTCATTGTTGATGAAAAGAGAAGAATCAAAACAAGTTAAGATGCATGAAGTGTCAAGTTCATTTTCAGAGGAAAATATTACAGTTGGGAGTTGCATTGAGAGTGTGAAAACATCGTCTTATGACGGCAATAGACCAGATGAGCACCCTATATGTTCCTCTAATGATGCTGCTCATACTAACAGGACTGCATTTGGAAGTGACCATGTTAACTCAATACCTGACAAAGAAATCAGGAAGAAAGCAAGACAAAGCCAATGGTCACAACTCACGATGCAATCATTTTTTCAGAAAAATTCGAGGTCTGCTATTAGTCATGACAACTCAAAATCTGATCATTCATTGAATGAAACTATCATGGATGATCCGGAGGGCAATCATCCTGAGCAGCCTGACTTGAATGATTGTACATCCACCCAGGATCAAGGTGTCCTAAATGCCTGTTGCTCTTCAGAGGCAGAAAAGAGTAATGTTGCCTTATTAGAGTGGCAAAGAATTCAGCAACTGATGCAAAGCAGCATACCTCTTTGTAAGGGCCATCATGAACAGTGTGTTGCTCGGGTTGTGAAGAAAGAAGGCCCCAATTTTGGCCGTAGATTCTATGTCTGTGCTCGCGCTGAGGTATTTGGTACCCACAGTTAATTCAATTCAGCATGCAGTTTGTATGCCATATATGTTAGTTATTATATAGTCATGTTAATCGCTTGGAACCGCCTATCCTTTGGTGAATTGAAACATTTTTGTATGATAGTCTTTGTCTGTGGTTTCAAAAAGTGGAAATAAGTTACGAGTAAATTTGTGTATTACTTTTGCGGTTAGTTCTCGTTTGCTTGTACCCAAATAGTTGACCGGCTAGTAATGCCATTTTATCAATTCTTTAATAACACTTGTTTAGCAGTGCTTTGTAACGAGCAAAGAGCCACAGCTTGTAGATGTTTCCTCATTCTTTTCAAATCATTGGGAAGTGATCCTTAATGAGGGACTTCAGGCAAGCTGGGTCCTTGACGGCTTCGTTCTAGCTTTGGAGGGTGTCTGTTGAAGAAATTTAGTCACCTTATCATTGTGCATGATTTTCATTGCCGTGTGTTAGTTCTAAATCTTTTCACAGGTTGTGTCGGTCTTGGATGTGGACAATACACTGGGGAAAGGTGCAAAATTTGCAAACTAATCAGAAACTTTTTCTTTTATGTTCTTTTTACAGGGGCCTGCATCTAATCCTGAATCAAATTGTGGGTATTTTAAGTGGGCTGCTTCTAAACCCAGAGGCCAAAGATGATTGCTATTGCTGGAAAGTGATCTAAAAAGATAGGCTATTTTAAGTGGGCTGCTTCTAAACCCGGAGGCCAAGGATGATTGCAATTGCTGGAAAGTGATCGAAAAAGAAAGGCTATTTTAAGTGGGCTGCTTCTAAATCCAGAGGCCGAAGATGATTGCAATTGCTGGAAAGTGATCCAACTTCTTCGATTGTGGCAATTTTAAGTTGGCTGTTTCTAAGCCCAGAGGCCAAAGGTTATTGCAATTGTTGGAAAGTGATTAAACTTTTTTGAGTGGGGCGGTGCTTGTACTTTACTGAAGGGATTCTCTGCTATTTGGCGGTGTTTAAACTCGTATTTTGTAATGTAGCTTGCCCAATTTATTGCAATCTTTTTAACAGAAGTTTCCTTCAGTTTGTTTGCTCTAGAGCTGTGGTTGAAGAAATCCGTCATTAGCCAGCTATGTATCATCCTAGTTTAAAGAGCATGAATGTTATTGTTTCCTTTTCTTTAAATATTTTTTGTTACAAAAAAAATGTTAGAGACCTAAATGCATGAAAGAAAAAACTCTCACTGAGGAAAATCGTACTTCTAAGTAGGGAGGATCATAAACTAATACGTAGAAAAGCATTATCAATACATACAAAAAGATTGGCAAACAATCGACTTTTGAGAAACCAAACTTCTTAGTAGGAATGAGACTAAACAAACGATAAAAAGTCAATTATGATAAATGGCACATCATCATTTTTCTTTGCAGCTAGAATAATATCATAATTTTCACTTAACTCTTGCAAAATGTACTAAGGATCGGGTGGTTGTCTAATCTTAAATTTAGTTTTACTGATATTAATTTACTACTTTGTTGATTTGATAGATGTTCAAGTTTAAAAGAATTACCGAAAATGTAGGAATTGTGAGAATAAATTGTGAAAGAAGAAAAAAAAACAATAAAAAATTAAGATAAAAGACAAATCACGCACAAGTTAAGAGAAAAAAAAGAACAAAAAGGGGAAAAAGATCAAGATAGTGAAATAGGAGACTGTAGAGAAGATGGAGAAAGAGATTGGTAAAGAAAAAAAAAATAGAGGGGGTTACCGCTATGCTTTCCTTTCTCAAGCCGAAATGCCTTCTAAAAAAAACTTTAAACTCATTGATCTTCATGAGTCTTTTTTATCGATCTTTAAATCTAAATTATTTACGGTGAAACACTTTCATCTTAGTGCTCTCAATTGCAAAAAAAGAGTATTTTGAAGCCCAAAAGTGTACCTAAATTTTATTTTATTGTCAATCTTATTTTGTAATATTTCTTGATTCATATACATATATATTCTTCAAATTGAATAGCATGATACTTTTGGCAGTTTAGTGGTCTTAACCTTATAAAGTTTCTTATTCGGTCAGCGATTCGAGTTCCTCAAACCCTATTCCCCTCTCCTTTTTTTCCCTTCCCTTTCTTCCCTTCCTGCTGCCCTTGTACTCTCCATAAATTTTTTTTTAATAAATTTATTTATTGAATTTTTATAAACTATAATTATGTGCCAATAGATGCAATATCCAAAGTAAAGAAATTTAAGATAAATTTCTTAAAAATACAAAAAAATAGTATAAGTATAGTTATCATTTTAAAGTGTGGATAATTTAATAGGGATAGTAAAAATACATCTTGTTATAATTTATGTACGAACAAAATTATTTATCAAGTAATTTAAAATTTTCTAAACCTTAGAAATGAAGTAAAAAAATTAAATTAAAAAAATTTTAAAAATTATAAAAAATATCCAAATTTAATATAAATTATACACAAAAATTGATATTAGGATCGTGATTTCTTCGGTCATTTCTTCAGTTATGTAATTCCACCCCTCTACCCCCAATAAGAGCTATGCTTAGATTTTCAAATTTAAAAGTGATTTGTATTTTTAGCCTAAATATCATAAGTTAAAATATAAATTTCCAATAAATTTAAAACAAGAACCATCATACTAACTAAAAAACTAAATTTCGGTTTTAGAAGCAGATTTAAAAATGAAACGGTAACATACAAGTAACTTCCAAATATGACCTCCTCATCCTATGTAGTCTAAACTGCGGTTCAAACTCCCACTCACGCACTCCTTTTCTGGGAATGGATGGTTTTGAATTTTGATCTCTCTAAATCTCTGAAAATTAGATCTTCCCCAAAAACAAGAACATGGGTAGCTGTTTTTCAACCATCAAGGTGAGTGGCTCAAACAGCACCGCCACCGTGACCGTCAACAGACGCCGCAAAGAGAGCACAAAAACGCAATCAACGACGACAAACACGACGAAGAACCGTGATGGGTCGCATTACAATCAACAGAAAACGCAACAGATCCACAAGAGGAATTCTAATCAGAGTTAGCCGAAGCGGCAATGCGGGGTTATTCCCTGCTGAAAGCGGACCGATTTTGGTTACGCCAAGGATTTCGATAAAAGGTACACGATTGGTAAATTGTTGGGACACGGTCAATTTGGGTAAACGTACGTTGCCGTCGACAAGTCTAATGGAGTTCGCTTTGCGGTCAAGAGAATTGACAAGAAGAAGGTATTTTGTTTCTTAAATGGTATCGAATTGGGTTTTTTCTGTTTCTTTTATCCCTTGTTTGTATTCCAATATTTTTTGGTTCAATTGCAAAGTTTATCTTCCGCGATCGGGCTTCAATTCTTTTGCTTGGATGGTTGATTGGATTCTGGAAAATTAAAGGTCAAATACGGAATTTATTGTTCTTATTGGTGTGTTCTGCTGAACTATGGTAAAGAATTGAACGGTCTGATAATGGGTATCGAATCAAAGATCTTGAAAGGATCTTTTGGTTTTTCAATTATTATTCACCATCTTCCTAATAGGGGATTCACATGCACCTGCTCGATGATGGAGAATTATGGTGGATAGCCGTTTCGCTTCTCTGATGCCTTGACGGTCGTTATGGTTTGTGTGTTCTAAAATCTTGGGTCTGATAACCAATTCCCATGGATGAAGGGTGGTGGTGGATGCATTAACCTATTTCTTTTGCCAGTAAATCAGATTAAGCATCACCCCCCAAATACACACACACACACACACACACATTATATATTCCGAGAATTTTTCTTGCAATGGCTTCTAATTTAAAATGGATCTTTTTCGAATAACAGTACACGAAGGCTAGTTCAATATTCGTATCCTATGTCTACAAACGTAACTAATATGATAAAAATTTGAGTTTCATGGGCTTCTATTTGCTGCGGGGCTTGTGATAGTGGCTCTCTTCTTACAACTTTGTTTAACTGTCTTTCTGCAATTGTTGCTTCAGAAACAGAAAGTAAGTTGTTTTGCTTGCTTAACCTATGGTGTAATACAAGGTACTGCTATTGCAATTGGTGGGATCTTCGATAAGTTAAAACCATAAAGTCTAAAAGTGGGTGAAATTCAAATATGTGAGAAGAACTTTATTATAATGATGATATGTTTAGTTTGCAACCACTTTGTGCATATAATCCCAAAAAGTCTAATGCTCAATCTAACACTCCTCCTAGAACCCCACTGATTGGGACTAAAGTGGATGTTTTTTTTATGTTTAGTTCGTTTCTATGTTTAACACTACTTTTATTGTTATTGTGATGCATTGGAGTAAATTCTTGCATTTGGTGACAGATGGTTCTTCCAATTGCTATTGAGGATGTTAAACGAGAGGTCAAAATCTTGCAAGCTTTAGCTGGGCATGAGAATGTTGTTCAGTTCTATAATGCATTTGAGGATGATTCTTACATGTATATAGTCATGGAGTAAGTATTTCAAGTTTCTCTTTTAGACAAGTATAATAAGTATTCAAGTTTCTCTTTTAGATAAGTGCTCGTTTGGCAAACCGGCTTAAAGCCAACTTTTTGGCTTAAAGTCCTAAAAGCTAAAAAGCCTCGTTTTTCAACCCCCAGCCTTTTTCATATTGGCTTTTTGGATTTTTAGTTTTTTGGTTTTTCTATTTGGCAAAATATCATTTAAATTGAAAAGCAATCTTGGAATTTCATATCCGACTTATTAGGCCTTTTTGATGGCTTAAAAGTCACTAGTTTCCAACCAAACGAACTTTTGATTTTTTGGTTTAAAGTGGTTTAAAGCAAAAAAGCCAGCTTAAAGCCAGGTTGCCAAGAGAATACTAAGTATAATGTGTTTTCTTTTTCCTCTTTTTTTTTTTTTTTGATCTTTGGTTTCTGCATATTCTTATATAATTTTTGACTTAGTAATCCATGTTCTATGGGTCATGGTCCTTTGCTTCCCCATATCTATACCATACACACAATTATGACTCGTGTCTAAACATACTAAATTATCTAATTATATATATATATATATATATAAAACTCAATAATTAGTTAATTGGATTATTTTATGACACTCAATAAAAAATAATACCTTGTTAGTTTGTTAATTTATGAAGGTAAAAAAAGATAAACAAAAGGATAATAAAAATAAAAACTAAATTATTTTTTTGTTAGATTAGTAAAAGGAAAAGTAAAATCAATGAATATTTTTTTTCTACTTTGTTACTTTTTTACATAGAAGAAGATGAGAGAGGAGAGAGAACAAAAGGAAGGGCCAAGATTGTCTCATTTTAAATGCTGGATTTCTAACAAAAGAAAGTAGTTTTTCTCTCCCCTGTGGCATATTTCAAATTATCTTTTTATTACTATTATTCTTAAACACAGGCAAAAAAAGAATTATGAACAAATACGAAATTAAAAAAATAAGAACAAACTTTCTTCCTTCCCACGTACAAATCTGATTCCTTTTCTTGGGGGGATTTCAAGTCCCTTATCCCTTTCAATCAAAAAGAAAAAAAAAAACCACCTTATCCCTTACTCATGTCAACCCTCTCTTTCAATTAAAATTTCGTAGTTCTTCCTTTTTAAAATCTAATTTGTTATTCTTTTTTTTTTCTCTCTCCAAGTCTACTGTTTTTGCATCAACGATCCTCTTCTCTGTTGTTAGTGAAAATAACGTTCAAAGGATGCTAGGCCATCAAGAGTTATCTAGAGCAATTCAATAATCAATAGGCAATCCCACATTTAATTTCAAGCTTTTTTTAGACCCACTTCTAGAGGAGGGCGATATTGACAAAGATGGTAAGATAAGTATGTCCGAGTTCTCTAGGCTTTTAAGAATTGTGAGCATGAGTTCTTCAAGAAGCGTTCCTAGCCCAGCTGGTCACTGGAACTCTCAAAAAATCTAGATCAGGAGACTGTGTTCGAGATTTTGAATGTAAGAGAGTTGGAGTTCCTTTTACAAAACCTTTTACTCGAAGATTGTACTATGTAGACAGGCTCGCATCCGGTTGTGCCTGTCTGCCGTCATTTTGTGGATTTCTCCAGAATTTCAAATGATTAGGGACAGGAATTCTGACAGGCTCTCGACATCCCGCCGGGAGGTGGTTGAGGTAGTTTTTCCTTAACCCTGCTGTGAAAATGGCTACATGGAGAATTTCAAAATTCTTAAAGCATTAAGTGGTAGTTTTGCTGCCCAAACTTTATAAATGTTGTTTCTTACTTTCTTTATTTTTTAGTGTACAGTTAGATTAATCAGTTTAGAAACATCATGCTGCAGTTTCTGGTACTAAGGAAAAAAATGATGCAGAAGAGAGGCGTGCTAGACAGAAAAAGCACTGTGGAAGATTTCAGAAAACTGTTGGTTGTTGCTTTTGGATATTTTTGGTTCATAGACTGAAAAAAGATTTTCTCCTCCATAAAGACTAATTTTAATTTGTTTTCTTTTTATCACTTTCTTTTTTTTTTTGTTTTGGATTTTTACATAGGTGTATTTTTCATATACTGACTGAGTTTTTTATTATTCAGCAAGCAATAGCTATCTTTGAAGATGATGAGCATTTCGAAGCTGCAGAATGATCTAAAAGACCGAGAGGACATTTTTGAAGACTGGATAGTGGAACTTGAGAAAAAGGTATAGTTCTCCAACTTTAACTTCACTTTTTATGCCCTGTCATAGATGTGTATAATTGAACCTCACTGATAATATATGTGTTATGGTGACATATTAGAAGAATGAGAAAGCTTAACTTAAAGGGTTAGCTCCTCTGAATATTTATATTAAACCAAATATTATAAGATTATATAAATAACCTTCAATACTCCCCCTCAAACTGGTATATATATATTATGTGTACCAAGCTTGGTACAAATATATTTCATTCGTGAATTACACAAAGATTTGGTGAATAAATCTGCTAACTGATCCACTTACTTCACATAACTGGTACGAATCACATTTTGTAACAGTTTTTCTCGAATAAAGTGACAATCGACCTCAATATGTTTTGTTATCTCATGGAATACTAGAGTGGATACGATGTGAACTACTGCTTGGTTATTACATAACAAATTCATAGGATGAGAATGTTGAAATCCAAGTTCCTTTAGCATATGTTTGAACCAAATCAACTCACAAGTGGTGTGGGCCATAGCTCTGTATTCGGACTCAGCACTAGATTGGGCAATAATAGTCTGTTTCTTGCTTTTCCATGAGACCAAATTACCTCTAATAAATACGCAATAACCAGTAGTTAACCTTTTATCAGTTGGAGATCTAGCCCAATTTGCATCCGTATAACCCTTGATTTGAGTATGGCCATAATTCTAATATAATAAACCACGACCTGATGCACTTTTAAGATATCTTAGAATACGGACAATAGCAACCCAATTACAATTTCGTGGAGCATCTAAAAACTGACTGACAATACTAATTGCAAAAAAAATGTCTGGTCTGGTAACAATCAAATAATTTAACTTTTCAACTATTCATTGATATTGTCTTGGATCTGCGAACAACTCACCTTGATCTGTAACTAATTTTGTGTTGGGTCCATAGGTTTGTTAATAGGTTTGGACCATAACATTCCTGTTTCACTTAATAAATCAAGAATACATTTTCGTTGAGACAAGAAGATGCCCTGGTGTAATCTAACCATTTCAATACCCAAAAAGTATTTCAACCTTCCCATATCTTTAGCGTGAAATTTGGCTTGGAAAAACGATTTCAATTCCTCAATACCATTATAGTCATCACCAGTGATCACAATGTCATTCACATACACAATTAGCAGTATCTTGCGCGCTCCAGTATGCTAATAGAAAACAGTGATCTACGCCACATCTTTTAAGACCAAAACTAGTCCTAGTATCGGTAAACTTACCAAACCAAGTACGAGGAGATTGTTTGAGCCCATATAATGATTTCTTCAAACGACAAACCAAACCTGACTCCCTATGAGCAACAAAATCGGGAAGTTGCGCCATATAGACCTCCTCCTAGAGATCACCATGTAAGAAGGCATTCTTCACATCAAGCTGATGTAAAGGCTAGTCAAATGTGGCGACAAGTGAGATGAACAACCGAACAGAAGAAATCTTTACCACTAGTGAGAAGATTTCAAAGTAATCAATGCCATACACTTGTGTATATCCCTTTGCCACAAAGCGAGCCTTTAGTCTGTCAACAGTACCATCAGAATGAACTTTAACAGCATACACTCATCTACAACCGACTACTAGAAAGAAGCACTAAATCCCATGTATTATTCTGTTTTAAGGCAAGTATTTCTTCTTCTATTATATTCTTCCAACCGGAATGGGATAGAGCATCTGTATAAGACTTAAGAAGAGGAATAGACGACAATGCGACAACAAACAAGTGATAGGAAGGGGATAAGCGATCATAAGAAAGAAAATCTTCGTTCTTATAATATAGACAATGATACTCCATTCTTCAGTCTTTTTCTTTGTATACCATTCTTATAATATGCTTATTCATGAATCTATCATATATTGACTAGTTGAGGGTTATGATACCATGTACTTGAAAATCTCCATTATTTTGAGGTCATTTGAGTATATAATATACATACAATGTAATGCACTGAAATTTAACTAATTTGTTGAGCGGAATCTAAGTGTGTCATGCCATTTTTTTGTCTTTTCACCTTTTACTCCTTTCTCACTTTGTTCATTTTTTTGTCTTTTCACCTTTTACTCCTTTCTCACTTTGTTCATTTTCTGTATATATAATCTGAGGGCATCATGAAGCAGCAGCAAAAACAGAGAAAGGAAATGGTACCCACCATTTATTTTATCCCCTGTTTTTATGCACACTCTCCTTTTGCTATTACCACTATTTTTTGTAATGAAGATGAACTGAAGGAATAGCAACCATAATTTGTTGTCTATATGTGTTGAACTAGCTATTTGAGCAAACATTCAATTATTTTTCTTTGGATTTGGCTTATATTTCTCGAGGTGAGATGACCTATATGGTTTGAGTAGACCTATTTCGTAACTTTGACAATCCCATTTGCTTAGAAGTAACCAATAGTCTTGGAAGTTATATGCAGAACAAGTGGTTCTTCATGTTGCTGAATTTCCAAATCACTAATAGCTCTTTTTTTTTTTTGAGATAATTACACTTACCTCCCATGAGATTTAAGTTTATTACAGGGACCTCCTATGTGGTCTCTGAAAATTACACTAACTTTCCATGAGCTTTAATTTTAACATCAATTGCACCACAACTGTTAAAATTTTCGTTGAAATTTAACGAAAATCGCTCATCCCACTCCAAAACCACCATTCTCACCCCAAAACCACCATTCAAACCACATTTTTCCCCCAAAATCACCCTTCCCACCCCAAATTTCAACGGAATGGTGGTTTTGGGAAATGTAATTTTGGGGTGGGAATGGTGGTTTTGGGGGAAAAAGGTGGTTTGAAGGGTGGTTTTGGGGTGGAAATGGTGATTTTGGGGTAGGAGGGGCGGTTTCCGTTAAATTTCAACAAAAATTTTAACAGTTGTGGTGCAATTGATGTTAACATTAAATTTCGTGGGAGGTAAGTATAATTTCAGAGACCACAGGGAAGGTCCCTGTAATAACCTTAAACCTCAGGAGAGGTAAGTGTAATTATCTCTTCTTTTTTTTTGCCTCTTAACATATAGTACTCTATGAGCTTTGAAAGTTTTTGTCACACCCCAAACACAAGGGTCACGTGAAAGTCCACCAAAACATCGTTTGAGAAAATAAGATTTGCAGTTGAAAAACCATCAACCAAAAAAATATACAACATTTGGATAAAGATCCCCAAGTTTATCTTTCGTAAATAGTAAACATGCAATCTCATACATGAATAAGTATATCGCCTTACGGCGTACAAAACCAGCCTTCTGAAACATGCATCACATGTATAAGTACATGTCCAAAACAGGAAAACTACAGCAAACTCTTCGTCACCACGAGCATTTAGGTCCACGTAGTCACCTGAAAATATTTTTATAGCAAAATCCCACACCGTGAGCCAAAGCCCAATAGGAAAAGACAAAAGCTGTAAAGCAGGCTATGCAATCGTACGCCCATGAGCTCAATCACAGGAGCTAAAATGTTTTCCTCCCAAAAACCATCCATTTTCCATTCTTGAAACTATGCATATCATCCTTATAGATATCATGCCACAATTAAGGAAAAACAGTAATAAAACAGTATTCTCTACTCGGGTCACACAGCTGAGGAGAAAGAGATAAAATGTAGTCCTATGTACCGACTCTGTCACACAGACAAAGGTAACAACTACAAACTCATGCCCATTACCCTAGTCACCACTTAAGGCCTGTTCGGTAACGACAAGTTCTATACGGAGTTATGACAACAACGTCATTAACGGAGGCAACCGGCTTAATTTACGTGATTAACCTGAAGGTCCAAAACACCTACTGCTTAATTTACGGGCCCAAAACCCGAGGGTCCAAAGCACCCACACAACGCCATTCACGAAGGCACCCGGCTTAATTTACGGGGATTAACCCGAAGGTACAAAGCACCTACGCTGCGCACGTTTCTGGACTTCCACCAAGGAGTAATGTAAGCCCACATCTACATACCCACTGTCACGGTACATCTATGAAAAGCATTTAAAAACTCACCGTAGCTCAACTAAAAAAATCCGTAAAGCATTTCTATATCGCAAGTATAAAAGATATCCAATCCATCCACATGAAGATCTACAAGCATGTAACAACAGATTTCTAACAACACTGAGACTTAACCCTAAGGGTTAGCTCCAAACCTCCAAAACATGTTTATCACAAAAACACCTCGTTTTCAAATCTCTTTTTGAAAACCACAGATGTCCACGGATGTCAACGCATCCGGATCATGTATAAAACCAAGAAAAGGCGTAAAACCGACTTTTTACCCAAAACTAATGTTTAAACATGAAAAATAACATTTAATGTATTTTCTATCCGGTGAAAACACATATAATCACATATATCACCCTTATACAACAGTAAAGTCTAGAATCCTACCTCGGAGAGCTAAAAGCTCGATGTCTCAAAATCCAACCTCATCGGAACGAGAATCCATCCGGATGGATACGAAGCCCACGTCGCCGATAGTAAGGAGCTGCTATCCGACCGCGAAAAACTAAGCCCGGGCCCGCCCGAAAGCTAGAGATAAGGTAGAAAAAATGTGTAGAGATAGAGATAGGCTTGAAAAGATATTTTTGAGTCTCAAAAAAGATATTTGTAGATTTTATAGAATTTCACGCCAGGACCCCACCGTTCGAGCGCCCAAGCACCGCTCGAGCAGACCCCTTCCCGACATAAGCTTTGCCACACCACCGCTCAAGCAGTCACCACACGGACTAACACTCTGCCACTAGCCCGCTCGAGCGCGCTCACCACCACTCGAGCGGTCAACGCTGGGTGGAAAACTAAATTTAAAGGGTCTAAACCAAACGGGCCAAAACGAACCTCGAGAAAGCGTAAAACACATCTACACATGCTGTTCTACGACTAGAAACATAAACCAAACACCAAAGAGATACATATATGAAAGAAACACTTCAACATGTATAAATATCTCAAAAAGAGACGAGTTCGGGTCTCACAATTTTATGAAGAACATGTCTACTGTATAAATTTTCTTACCTCTTTTTTTTTGTCAGCACGAGTTTCCTTGCTGTGGCACACCAACAACCTTTAGACCTAGCTATTTTTTAGACGTGGCTTTTTGGTTCTTGGCCGCCATTTTGTAGACAAATCTTTACATAGAGCATTGATTTTTTTATTTGCTATTTTTTATGTTCAAAGCTTTGTTAAACCCGTCTTTTAGTGGGTTATTGGGTTCTAGAAAAACAAGCCCCATTCTTGACAAGAATAGTTTAAATGATAACAAAACATTCAATCTTATCTATATGTTCTAAGAAATCATAGCTTATTTTCTACTAGCAAGAAAACAAACTGTTGCATCATTTTGTCTCAATAGGAATCCTTATTTCTACTTTGTGGCATTGAAACCTACACAAGGAATAAGTATAGACTGAATAGAGTTCAGTAAATGATAACAAAACGTTCAATCTTATTTATATGTTCTAGGAAATCATAGCTTATTTTCTACAAGCAAGAAAACAAACTTCTGCTTCATTTTGTCTCAATAGGAACCCTTATTTATGTTTTGTGGCATTGAAACCTACACAAGGAATAAGTATAGACTGAATTGAATTACCAGACCAACTAAAAATTTGTTCTTGAAAATCATAAATTTTATAAATCTTTTTGGTTGATTTTCTTTGTTTATGGAAAATTATAACTTTGCCTGCATATAAATCTTTTTATTTGATTTTCTTTGTTTATGAAAAATGATAGCTTTGGTTAAGCTGGGTACATAATGATTCAAGACCTCCCACAAAGTTGATGCATTGCTTACAAACTATTAGTAGGTTTATACTTATTATTGTGTTTCTGCTTATTTTCTGCTATTATATTTTGATACCTTTTAGATTTTTTCATATATATTTTGATACCTTTTAGATTTTTTCATATGACCTACTCTTATTTATAGTGTTGATGTCATAGTTGAATTATAGATTGTCATGGGCAACTCTTGATATGGTATTAACTTGAAATTTTACCGGCTTGATGAAAATTCATTTTTTAAATATTTTATTTATGTACGTTTTCAAGGGTTCAAAGCTCTTCAATCATTGTAATTCTGGTAAGTAATAAACTTCATCCATAGTCACAAAATGTGTTAATTTCTTGGTAATTGTTAACCAGTTAACATTTCATGTTTTTCATGTTTTTTTCCTTTTTGATTGACGTTAAGGGTGAACCGAATGAAAATTCTTAATGGTGTCAGGAAGTTATATGCATTGTATTTGTTGTATGGATTGATAGTAGAGATTAGATGGTGAACTTACTTTAAAATTAAAATCTAAATATGTTGTATTATTGAAATTATTAGATAGTGACTGAATATGTATTTTTGTATGTTGTTCTTCTTAGTATCAAATTTTATATACTTCTCTATAGGGGTGTGAGAAAGTTGGATTGAGGCTGGTGAAAGAAAAATTTTCAACCAATCCACATTTGAAGAAAAATTTTCAACCAATCCACATTTGGCGAGTGGTTATTTTTTCAGCCCACCACCAATCCACTGATCATCAAAACCAGCGGGTCAGGTGCTGTTTTTTGGCGGTTTCAACCCGCAGTTTGGCAAGTTGAAAAATTGTAAAATTTTAATATTTTTTTAATTTAAAAAAAAAATAAAAACATGTAATTTTTTAAAAATAAATCATATTTAATACGTCAAACAAAAGACTAATTAAAAATAATAATAGTAATTCAATAATAATAATAGCATAATTAAATATTTCTAACAATAATATTTACATTACATGTTTATTGAAGAAAAAAAAATACTCACAACATATAAAGTACTAATTAAAATAATAAATATTCTAATTTGTTCCTTATGAATTATAATAAATTTATATTAATATATGTGTGTGTATATATATATAAGGTTAAAATTCGTCCTATGTAAAAATACAATAATTAATATTTAATATACTTAGGCAGGTTGGGTTGACAGCAGGTTGAAGAAATATAATCTATAACCAACTCACCCTTCTTATTTTTTTTTACTCATCCCATCCAATCCACTAACTTACACAACCCACGCGGATTGGGTTGGGGGTTGGGAGTGGGTTGGGGGTTGGGACGGGTTGGCGGGTTATTTGCACACCCCTATCTCTAAGCATCAGATTTTGCCAACACGCATCTTTCTAATTTTTGGTTGATTCTCCTCTGCATTCCTTTTCTTCTCTTTCGTCAGCTATCTTCTTCGTCTATTACTGCTTCATTTCTTTCTCAGTATTCCATTTTTAGCCCTCATCTTGATTTCTCTTCTCTATGTATTTATTCTTTTTTATGTTTTTTTCCCCAATGATATAGTGGTCTCTGTAAGAACTTGCAGTTAGCTTTTTTATTTGAAGGCCGTTTTTACTTTATCCTGACTTTGAAGCACATTGACATATCCAACGGCTCCTTTAGACATATCCACTAAAAGGTATGTTGAACATATGATAAAATTAGTGTTAGTGATATTATTAAATGTATGCATATTATGTCTGTAGATAGGCCCGTTAACTAGAAGGGTCCATTAGGGTTTAGTTGTATCCTTGTAATTATTATATATAGTGAACCTCTCTAATTAAGAGGCTAAGCCTTCTGATAATTAATTATTTTTTCTTTACATGGTATCAGAGCTAGGTTAAGCAAAACTCTAAATTGTTTTGTAGTTCCGACATCGACAAGCTTTGTTCTTGCTTTCGGTGGTCGGCAAAGGTTCGGCTGGAGCTTTAGGTGGTCAGCAAGGGTTCGGTTAGGGTTATCTGTTGTCGGCGAGGGTTTGGCTGCAGTTTTCGTGATCGGCAAAAGGCGACGAGAGATTTCGTCGACGGAAAGGGTTGACGCACCCTTTGGTCTGCTCGAAAAGAGTTGTCGGCGGCTAGGGTTTGGTCCTGAGGGGTCGACGCAACCTTTAGTTTACTCAGTCAAGGTCGGCGACACCTAGGGTTTGCTCAGACAAGGTCGGCGGTGTCTAGGGTTTGGTCCAAGAGGGTCGGCGACAACTAGGGTTTGGTCCAAGAGGGTCGGCAGTGCCTAAGGTTTTGTCCAAAAGTGGTGTCGGCGACGAGGCTGGTGTCTTCTATTGGCTACTGTTGATTTTGGTTACTATTCAAAGTAGTGCAACGGAAGCGTGCTGAACCTGACGTGAATTAGAAACTTGGCTATTATTGATTTTGGCTACTGTTTTTTTGGAGACTTATTTCTTGGAGGCTATTCTTATTTCCTGTTTGGTTGGTATCCTTATTTTTTATTGGCTACTGTTCCTTATTTCTTTATCTCTTTATTGAATCTTGTGACGTCTTGCACTGACTGAGAGAATCCCGTCCAGTAGATCTAGCCTCTCCAAAGGTTCACAAAGCAGTGTTACAGAGATTATTTCTTCATCCTCGTGACTTGTGGATGAAAAACTTGATGGTACTAATTTTTCAATGTGGAGGAAGACGATTTTAATGACCCTTAGGGGCCAAGGGAAAGAGAGGCTCTTGAAGGATGACCCCCCAGATTCTAAGTCTGCAGTTTTCGATAGCTGGTTACAAGTGCAAGGATTTTCTCCCAACTACTTAATTCCATGGATAGAAAAGTCAAAGTATTGGTAAGCAATGCCAATACTGTCAAGGAACTATGGTACTCTCTGGATCTCTTATACTCAAACACCAATAACTTCTCTCACTTATTTGATGTCTTGAAAGACTTCTTCAAACTCAATCAATAGGGGCGATCTCTCAACGATTACTTTGCTGAATTCAAGACCCTCTATGATGAGTTTACCACTTTTATGCCATTGACCACTGATGTGAGGAAAATGCAGGAGCAACGGGAGCAACTTAGTGTTATTTGGTTCTTGCAGTCTTGGATCCTGAGCTCTCATTCGCTCGCTCAAAGATCCTTACCAGTCATGAAGTTCCAATAATTTCGAACGCGTTTCGACGAGTTTTACGTGTTACTCGTGAGGACACCATCCGAGTTACATTATTTGACACGTCTGATAAATCTGCTCTCGTGACTACTACTGGCAGTCATGGGTGAGGGGGAGGCAGACGTGGTGGTCGTGGTTATGGCCATAGTTGTGGGCGTGATACGAGAGTGTGCCATCACTGTGGAGCTACAGGTCATATTCAAAGGAACTGTTGGAAGTTAAACGGCCGACCAGGATCTGGGTCGTCTTATACTGCTAATACTGCC
>JAOTRH010000001.1:18547691-18559117 GCA_034768845.1 Heliamphora exappendiculata | reverse complement strand
ACTTTACTGAGGTCACATGGTTGTTTTCTTCTCTCTCTCTCTCTTCTTTTTAATAAGAACAATCATTATTCTTTAATCAAGTATACGTATTTATTTTAATCCTTTCAGGTTTTAAGAAACAAGCCTGATTTTTGTCGCAAACCATGGCCAGCCATAAGCAACAGTGCAAAAGATTTTGTCAGGAAATTGCTGGTTAAGGATCCTCGTGCTAGGCTTACTGCTGCTCAGGCCTTGTGTATGTTTCCATTTTCTTTCTTTAAAAAAAAATGAATGTTTTATATGTTGTCTCGCATAATGGAAAATTTAACAGATGATGAAACTAAGCTACAGTGACTTTTGGCAGTTTTAATTGATCATCTAATGATTTATGGAAGCTCTAGATTATATCGTGAAAGGCGTTCAGCCTGATATCAATCCATTGTAGATCAAAGCCAAATTATTGGTTCAATATTGGTAGGAGAGGCCCTAAACCCTAACCAAAGAACAATTGGTCGTTGGGAAAACATGCATTGCATGCCATGCAGTTTAGACTAATGCAACCAAGAAGAAATGCGACACGAAGTGGGAAAACCCCACTTTGATATGGGCAACTTCATTTGTCGATTAGGTATTGATTATTAAAGATAAATGAATCCAGCGGATTCGTATAATTAAGAAGAATATGTGAATAATTCATACACAACTTCTTTTTCTTTTATCAAATAGTTCATGGTAGAAAATTGAGTTATTTGGGCCCTGGGGGATTGTTGACAAGATGAATTGCCAGACTGTAGTCATCCTTGACTGATGACCCAACCGTGTTAATACCTGCTCTTTATTTCCTTCTCTTTTAGAAACTCGTATTTGATTTGATGTACTGACTTTCTTCAACTTTTCCAGCACACCCATGGGTTAGAGAAGGCGGAGATGCCTCAGAGATTCCTCTGGATATTTTGGTCCTATCAAACATGCGGCAATTTGTTAAGTATAGTCGGTTAAAACAGTTTGCTCTTCGGGTAAGATTTTTCTTGTGGTAGGTCATAGTTTTTTTATAAGACAAAAACACCATGCCTATTTATTTTTGGACTAAACATTGCTTTGCAGGCATTAGCTAGCACACATGATGATGAGGAATTGGCTGATCTTCGCGATCAGTTTGATGCAATTGATGTGGATAAAAATGGCGCTATTAGTCTTGAGGAAATGAGACAGGTATATTTTTCTCACATTTTAACAGTGGAAGATCAGTCTTCACGAAATTAGCAAAATTTTCACCCACGCACACACAGACAGGTTGACTATCATATGATGGTTGGTTTCAATGCAGGCCCTTGCTAAAGATCTTCCATGGAGGTTGAAAGAATCACGCGTTCTAGAGATTCTTCAGGCGGTAAGCCTGTCTTTTTACACATCCAAATTTTGTGCATACTCCCAAATTTCTTTTTCTATCGTCAGCTACTATCCCTAACTTTTGTTATAGTGCAAGAAAAAGAGTTATGTAGCATTTTCTTTCGAGAGTGGTCACAATTTTGTTTCATAAATCTTGCAGTATCCTTTATTGTCTGCCCCCACAACCTTTACTGTGGCATTTAGTATTTGACTGCCTTACATCTGTACTTCAAGTTCTTTCCCATGAATCGTTGTTCTTTATATGAATGGAATCATGATGGTGTTTATTTGCTTGCTTGAGGCAGATCGACAGTAACACGGATGGACTTGTGGATTTCACAGAGTTTGTTGCAGCAACTTTACACGTCCATCAATTAGAGGAACATAACTCAGAAAAGTGGAATCAGAGGTCACAAGCTGCTTTTGAGAAATTTGATGTGGATAGAGATGGGTATATAACAGCAGATGAGCTTAGAATGGTTAGTATTATGTCCTTTGTTATCATACACCTACTCAATGGTTTTGAATTCATTTCATTACCAAATTGAAAAATGAGACTGGGAATTGGGTGGCTGTATATGAGAACCAAATCCATTCTTTAACATATGTAGAGGGGAAAAAGGCATCACTTATGGCGAAAGAGAAAAAGATCAAATTATTCTTTTCTATGCCTTCGCCAAAACAATTTTTAACTTGGTTTTTAATCCAATTAAATTGATATTACATGAGATCTTACTGAGATATGAACTACTGTCAGCTAAGCTAAACATTTTGGAGTTTTCAGGTTACAAAGATTTTCCATCACTGCTTTTGGGACATAGGTCACATGCTTAGGAATAGTGAAATTTCATTTTCTTCTAAATCTACTATCTTTGAAGTATTCTTTAATTGAGTTGCGTTAGGAAGAATAATTGAAATTTTCTGAGTATTTGTTTCATATTTTCTTATTCTATCTACGTCTTCAACTTCAACTTCAACTTCAACTTCAACTTCAACAAGCTTATCAAATCACAACTCTCGTGGTTGACCTAAGACTTATGGTATCATCTAAATCATATTTGCTTGGATCTTTTCATAATGATGCATAGTCATCCTAGTTCCTACTTGTGATAATGTTTTCTCAGCCTCGTAGTATGTGGCTCCTAATATTACATTGTTATTGCATTGCAGCACACGGGCTTAAAAGGCTCCTTAGACCCGCTTCTAGAGGAGGCCGATATTGACAAAGATGGTAAGATAAGTCTGTCAGAGTTCCGTAGACTTTTAAGAACAGCGAGCATGAGCTCGAGAAACATTACTAGCCCAGCTGGTCGCAGGAACACTCGAAAAATGTAGATCAGGAAACTGTGTTCGAGATTTTGAGGGTAAGAGAGTTGGGAGTTTCTTTTACAACACCTTTTACTTGAAGATTGTACCCTGTAGACAGGCTCACATCCGGTTGCGTGTCTGCTGCAGTTTTGTGGAGTTCTCCAGAATTTCAATGATTAGGGAGAGGAATTCTGATAGGCTCCCATGAGGACATCCCGCCAAGAGCTGCCTGATGTAGTTTTTCCTTAACCCTGCACTGCAGCAGGGAAAATGGCTATGGGTGATGTTGCTATATTAAGTGGGGTTTATTTTTTAAGAGTGCTGCAGTCTTTTGGTTGTTCCTTGGTATACGTAATGTGTGATATGAGTTATTAATGAAAATTATATGCATTTTTTAATTCATTCTTGTTTGTTACCACAACTATGGTTTTGGTTTGGCAATTTGACTTTAGGCCCGTTTTTTTTTTCAAATTATTTTTTTTGGTTTTAGATTAAACAAGCAAAAAGTGTGTTTAGTTACGAAGTTGTTTAATTCACTATGTTGAGATAAAATATTATTTTTTGCCATTAACTTTTTAAAAACTTTAAATAAAATCATAACCAAACAAGCTCTATAAGATGATGAGTTCTTGCTCATGACACTAGCTTTTTCTCCTGTCTCATTTTCAATTTATTTGCACCCGGATCAAACCTTAACTTATTAATTTGGTACAACACAGAATTAGGGACTTACAATAAAAGTGTACCATTAACAAAAACAGCGTTAAAGTCTCTTGAGACCCTTTTAACAGCCAAATGCCTGTCCTCCAGTGGTATGCTAATTTTGGCATTGTGCAACTTGGGTTTGATCCAGTTGAAGGAAGTAGGGCACCTTGTATGTACAGAGTTACTTTTACAAGCGTTGGTGTGTCTTTTTTTAGCCTAAACAATTTGTCGATTATCTGCACAAAAATGGTTGGTGGACTCCAACTGGTACCTGGTCATCCCGAGATAGATTATCCGGACTTGGTAGAACCTGGGATGTAGGGCAGCTGAAGCTTGGATTGCGTCATTGCAGAAGATTTCCATTCCTAAATGTTCGAAAATGGAGATAGTGAAGAGACACAAGTGACACGAAGCTTATGAGTTACTCTGCGTGATACAAGCTGGTTGGGGCTTGTTCGGCACAATTAGAACCAGGTAAACTGACCCAATACTGATGACTCCGAACAGAATGTGGGCCGGACTCATGGTTGCCGAACTCACTGGATGTTCTTTGCTCCGCCGCCGAACTCTTACAAGGTAGAGAACACCGTTAGCGCCTTTCGGCTGGTTGTGATCGGGAGGCACTCCGACGCTCAAGTTAGATATCTTTCAGAGAGGTTTCTAGGCCAGAGCTTGGGTTAAAGATTGCGTGCCTGGTGGTTTAGGGGTGCCTCTCTTTATATAGGGGTCATGACTAACTGAGGCTGAATCCTCTCAGGATTCTCCCTCCTATTAGTTAGGAATTGTTTCATATCCTATAGATACGATTTGTTTCCATCATCTGGATTTGGCTATGATTTGTTTTCATCTTGCATATCCGATCGAGTCTCATACAAGATAGGAACTTATCTTTCCATTGGCCTTCGACATGGGCTTCATTGATCCAGTCTGCCCCTGTCTGGGGTGGGCCGAACTCGTGTGGCCCGAACAACTGATGGTTCGGGTTTTTTCGAGCGCTGGACTTTTATGTTTTGGGCTGGCCTCCCTTCTGGAGCCTTGGTCCCTTTTAGTTGGGATGGGCTTTTAGGCCCATAACTTTTGTCCTTCCTCAACTGCCCTCCAGCTCTTGTTCTTACTCGGCTAGTCTGCTTGGTGAAAGAGCCAGAGCTTTGATTTTTTATTCGGTTGACAGTCCTACCGCGCGGATGCGCTCGGTTGTGATGTTCGGGCATATACTGGGTGTTGAGGTCCCAGAGGGTGCTCTATTGCTCGGGGATTGTAATTTGGTCCCTTAACGGGTAGCTTGGGGGGTCAGGACCCTTGGTGTTCCATTCCAAGTGAGAGCTTTGCCTCGAGCCCTGTTTGTTTACGTGGCGTGCTCTGATTGGGCCTTCAAAGGGGCACGCGTCGTTCTAGGAGCAACGCCTGTAATATTTACAGACGGCGCATTAAATGCGCCCGTCGTTTCAAAATGTGACGGGTATAAAAACCCGTTTGGCCCCCATCTTCTTCTTTTTACCATTTTTGAACTCCCAAGCGTTTGAACCGTTCCATGCAATTTTCTCGGCGACCATTAGCCCAAATTCTAGCAAAGCAATTTCTAGAAATCGTCGTCTCAAAAACTCGTCGTTTGGTGACTTTGTAAGCTTTTAGACTCTTTTTGCTGCCATTTCTCCATACTTTGAGCTTTGGTTTACCCTGTCTTTCTCTTCCTTTTCCTTTTTTGTTTTTTCTTCAAAATTGGGCAAACTGAGAAAACTGGTTTCGACGCCAGAGGCCATGCGAGCTTTCCGACGTCGATACCAGATTCCACACGATGTTGAGATACCTCTGGCCAATCCCGGCGATTCTCGCTAAGGGAATTGGGAAAAGCTTTCCCTTCCTTTAGTTGCTATAGTGGAAGGGAGAGTTCGGTTCCCACTTCACCCTCTTCTTCGCCGAACTCTTCGTCATTACAGAGTCAGCCCCATGCAAGTTTCCTCGAACGTTTTTCGAGTGATCATGGGAGTGGTTGAGCTAAACCGTATTCTGAGTACCAACTTGGGTATCTGGGATATTGTGTATTGCTACAACATGCTACAACATTCGACTGGTTCCTATTATCTCAAAGTAAAAAGGGCAGCCGAAAAGCTCGTGATCGAACTATTGGACTTCGGCAAGGACGTGGATGATGATTTCGTCTACGTGACCGGTAACTTTGAGTTCGGTCCTGGTGAAGAACACGACATCTTCACTGTCCCCCGAAAAAACAGTCGTGGCCCTGGTAGTGTCATCACTACTTGTTTGTTTAAATGATCCACTTACATTGTCTGGCCTTATAACGTCTTTGCTTGTTTGTTTGTAGGGGTGATTGCTAATAACCGTGCCCGTAGCCCTCTACCTGGCGTCCACCTAGAAGACTTGAGGAAAGTCTGGCAGTATAAGGGCCTTCCCGAACAAAAAGGTTTAGGTCGTGCTGGTCACATCCTCCTGAAGTGCATTCCGACCTACAAAAGTGTCATTAGGCCGAATACTCCAGGAGTTCGGATAGCCGCCGCCGCCTTAGATCCAACCGAGGTACCAGAAGCCATCGTCCTTCCATTCACCCGAGCAGATAGGCAGGTCACAGTTGCTCAGCCTCCTCTTGGCATTGCTGAGCCCGGACCCTCCTCGTCGAGGTATACCATTTCTGTATCCTCGTCTTCGACTTCTTCTGTTGATCTTTCGATTGTTGAAGAGATTGCCGAAATGGCCCAGAAGAAAGCTACCGCCGCCGACCTCAGCCAATTCCTCACTTTAGGCTGTTCAAAGAGGAAAGTGACTCTCGTCCTTCATGCACCAGCCACCCTTGCTTCCGAACTGACAGAGGAGGCGGCCCCGATCTCGAAGATCAAGTCACCGCCACCGCCGAAGAAGCAAAAGAAGGCTGGGGGCTCCCCAGCCAAGGAGAAGGGAGAGAGGAAAGAGAAGGAGAAGGAGAAGAGAGAGAAGGAAAGAAGAGAAAAAGGAAAAGCTGTGGCGGAGTAGTCCAGTGGGGCCGAGCCATGGTCTCCTGACTTCAAGAAGGGAGATCGGGTGATCACCGTTCAGGACCAGGCCAAGTCCCCGGACACTACTTTTGCCCTATCAAAAGCTCTGTTGCTGCCGGGCGACATGGAGGAGCCTGAAAACTCCCTCACGAACAGCTGGTGAAGTCCTCCATTCACCATTCTATCCAGGTACTCTTCAATGTCCTTCTCTCCGGTAATCTTTATATTTTCTGAACTTCTACTAAGGTTTCTCTTTTGATACCTCTTTGCCTTGCAGGGCCTCCAGCGTCTAGTGGCGACCATGGAGAGGCTGGAGGAAAGGGAACTAGAGCTTGCAAAGCTCTTGGAGCAGAATCAGCAATACCTCCAGAAGATGTCAAAGATGGAGGCCAGTATTCGGGTGAAGGACAAGCTGCTCGGTACTACGCATGCTCGGGCGTCTGAACTGGAGATTTCTGAAATTGCTTTGAAGCAGCGCCTGAAGGAGAAGGAGAAGTCCCTCGCCGACACCGTGGTCCTTCTTGGACAAATCGAATCCGAGCTGGACAAGTCTAGGGAGGAGACCTCCAAAGCTTTCGCGGCTGGAGTTGCTGAGGCCACCAAAGATTACAAAGCTCAGATCCCAAGTCTTCAGGACATTATCTTCGGCTTTGCATGGGAGGCCGCCGGGGTTGAGGCATCTTCTCCATTGTATGCGAACGTTTCTTTACCGAGCAAGCAAATCGAAGAGGTCGGGGAAGCTGAAGTTGCTGAAGCTGTTGTAGAGGGAGCCGTCGAAGCAGAGGCTGTGGCTCCGGTAGTGGCCGAGGAAGTGGGCACACCGGTGGAAACGACTGAAGATTTCTTGACCGCGCCTTGCAGACATTGCCTTTTTCTTTTTCATATTTTGTACGGCCTTTCAGGGCCTTTTGTTGTAGCTTCGAGGGCTTCAGCCCCTCTTCAGTTAATGAAAGGAAGTTTTTGTCTTCTCATAACTTTGTACTTGCATTGTTTCTAATAAACTAACAGTTCGGGCATACTTTTAAACTTAGCCGTTTGAGCTCAATCACCCCAAGCGGGGGATCATCATTTATACTAAGGGGTAAAACATAATTTTGGAATCAACTCCCATACTAAGGGCTAGATAAGTTCAGATACACATCGAACATGGCCTTTTTAGGTTGAAATTTTACTTAGGGCTCCAGTAGCCCAGAGATATTGCTCGGTGAGCTAACGATCGTCTGGGACATATTTTTTTGAGCTGAACCTCTGGCACTTCTCACACTTCCGGACGCACTACTCTGTGTCCTTCTGCATATAGGGCCACCAGTAGCCCTGAAATATTGCTCGGTGAGCTAATGATCGTCCTCCTGTGTGACTGCAACAAATCCCTTCATGTATTTCGAACAAGAGGTCTTGAACTTTGTTCGGGTGTACACAGAAGAGGTAGGGCCCAGTGAAGGATTTTTTGTATAGATCCCCCGAACTGGACACCCAAAATCTTGCTGACTTCTTTCTTAATATTCGAGCTCCGTTTTGATTGTTCGGGAGCATGTTCTTCACCAAGTACTCTTTAATGGGATCCATCCAGCTTGGACCCAATTTCGAGCAGTGGACTGGCCTCTCCTCGTGGTTGATTATGCTGGGGAGTTGGAGGACTTCCATCGGAATTACCCTCTTCTTTTCGGTGCTGACAGCTGATGCCAGGCAAGCAAGAGAGTCAACATGGCTATTTTCTCTCGAAGAAAGTTGGATAATCTCGAGACTTGAGACGTCTTTGGCTAGCTAGTGTGCTAACTGAACATACGCATGCATTCTGTCGTCCTTGGCGGTGTATTCCCCTTTGAATTGATTCACCACAAATTATGAGTCACAGAATTCTTTGACTTTCTGGGCTTTCAGCTCTCTAATATCTCAGAGTCCGACTAACAGGGCTTCATATTCGGCTTCATTGTTGGTGGCTTGGAAATCAAGTCGAATAGCCTTCTCGATGAGGACTCTCTCTAGGCTGTATAGCACGATCCGTGCTCCTTCTCCTTTCTGGCATGATAAGCCATCCACATACGGCCTCCATGTATCCTTGGGATGGCCAACGCCTTCGGCCATGTGCTCAGCGATTTGCCCCCAGTGCCATCCGAACAGTTCTCCTGGCTAAACTCGGCAATGAAATCGGCCAATACTTGGCCTTTTATGGCCGTTCGTGGGATGAAACTGATGTCGTGCTCTCCAAGTTCCACAACCCATTTTGCAATTCTCCCCGAAAAGTCAGCCTTATGAAGTAATGCTTGGAAAGGGTGTTCGGTGATTACCTTGATTGGATGAGCTCTGAAGTAGTGGATGAGTTTTCGAGAAGCAACGACCAGGGCCAGTGCAAGCTTCTCTAATAGAAGGTACCTCGACTCTGGGTCAACAAGAACTTTGCTCACGTAGTAGATTGGTCTCTGGACCTTGTCGTCTATCCTCAAGAGCATGGCACTCACAGCACGACTTGAAACGGCCAAGTACATGTATAGTGTCTCTCCAGAGCTCGGCACTGTTAGTAATGCTGGAGAAGAGAGGTACTGCTTTAGCTCGGCAAGGGCTTGCTCACTTTCTTCGTCCCACCTGAACTGGCTCGACCTCTTCATAACTTTGAAGAAAGGGTAGCACCAATCTGACGCTCGGCTGATGAATCGGTTCAGTGCTGCAGCTATCCTTGTAAGCTTCTGGACTTCTTTCAGGTTCTATGGACTTCTCAAGTTTTGAACCGCCGAAATTTGTTCAGGGTTTACTTCTATCCCCCTGTGAGTCACAAGGAAGCCTATAAATTTTCCTGAATTGACCCCGAATGCACACTTTGATGCATTGAGCCTTAGCTTGTACGTTTTGAGGACCCAAAAAGTCTTCCTCAGATGTTCAAGGTGCCTGTTCGGATGCATAGTCTTTACAACTATGTCGTCTATGTAGACCTCCATGGTTTTGTCGATTAATTCGCTGAACATCTTTGTCGTGAGCCTTTGATAAGTGGCACCAGCATTCTTTAGTCTAAACGGTATTACTTTGTAGCAGTAGATTCCTCTAGGAGTGATGAACGTTGTTTTCTCCATGTCCGGGGGTACATGGTAATCTGATGGTATCCTCTGTATGCATCCAGAAAACTCATTTTCTCATGTCCCGCCGTTGAGTCAGCGAGCTGATCTATCCGGGGCAGAGGGAAATAGTCCTTTAAGCAGGCCTTGTTGAGATCGGTGAAGTCAACACAGACTCGCAACTTTTCGTCCTTCTTCTTGACTACCACGGCATTTGCCAACCAGGTTGGGTAGTGGATTTCCTTGATAGCTCCGGCCTCCTTCAGTTTCTGAACTTCCTCAACTATTGCCTCTGCATGGTGTCAAGCCAATTTTCTGGGCTTCTGTATCACTGGCTTTCTCTGGGGGTCCACATTTAACCGGTGGCTGATTACTTCGAGATCTATCCCCGGCATTTCGTATAGTGTCCGTGCAAAGATCTTGTGTTCCTTCAAAAAATCAACCAGTTCGGTTTCCTCTTGTTCGGCCATGGTTGTTCCGAGCAAGAAGAAACGATTTGGGTCTTTCGGGCTAATGATGACTTTCTTTAGGTCATCCACCACTTTCTCCTCGGCTGTTCGGCTATAGTCAAGGATCGTTGGTCCTTCATCCATCTCGATAGTCTTCACTTTTGGATATTGTTCGGGGCTCTTCAATGTTGCTAGGAAACACTGCCTCGTGGCATGTTGATCCCCTTTGATTTCAACTATCTCTTGGCCTACTTGAAACTTTAGGAATTGATGGTAGGTTGAGGGTACGGCGCCTAAGCTATAGATCCACGTTCTTCCTACAATAGCATTATAGGTGGATGGTTGGTTAACAACAAGGAATTCAGTACTTACCGTTGCGAGGCCTGCCATTACTGATACCGTAATCCTTCCAACGGGCCATACTGGATCTGTGCTGATACCGATCAGGAGCGTTATGCAACTTTTGAGCGCAGTCTTTTAGTCCCAACTTCTGAAATAGGCTGTGGTACATGATATCCACCGAGCTTCCCTGGTCTACCAGCACTCGCATTACATCGTAGTTAGCAATGCACAGCGTTAGTACCAATGCATCATTGTGGGGTCGATGTATCCCTTCAAGGTCTTCTTTTGAGAAGCTGATCCCCTTGGGGCCTTGGCTGGAGTCTTCTTCTGTTCTCCTTCGCTTACCCTCATCCACCTTCATGGCATGTGCAATGGTCCTAGCATGGTGCCGAACTACTAATCGGGTGATCGACTCGGCTGTGCCATGGATCATCTTCACCACGCCAAGTGGGGGATCCCCTTGTTCGGTCCTTTGGTCTTATTCACGGTTCCTTCCTTCCCGAGCAGTCTTCTCAGCGTCAATAAATTTAAGTAAATGTCCTGCTTGCACCAAGTCCTCCAAGTGTCTCTTGAAGGTTCTGCATTCCCTAGTCAAGTGGCCATGATCTCAGCGATATTGACACTTCTTCTTCTGATCACGTTTGTTTGGATCTCCCATCAACTTCGGGGGCCACTAGAAATAGGGCTTGTCCTTAATCTGGTCTAGGAGCTTATGTAGAGGCTCCTTGAATATCGTTTACACGGCCTGGTAAGCTACTGACTCCTTCTTTTCTTGCGGTGGCTTCTTGGACTTCTGGTCTTTTCGGCCTTTGTCCATCTTCTCTGGCTGCTTTACCGAGGCTACACTTTGCTCAGCCTGACTTATATCCTCCTCTACCTTTGCGTGCTGTTCTATATTCACCATTAACTTGAACATTGTAGTAACGGCCTTCTTGATGAGGGACTGTCTCAAGCGACTCTGGGGAGGTAGCCCGATCTTGAAAGATGCTACTGCAAGTTGCTCACTGTAGTCTTCAATCTCGTTGTAAGCCTCCTAGTACCGTCGAGCATACTCTCGAATTGTTTCTCCTGAGCAGTGAAGGACTTAGCCAATTGCTGACAATTCATTATGGACCGGGGTGGCAACTTGTGGAATCAACTAAGTGTTGGAATCTGTGAATTTCATTGGCCATGGAAATCCAGATTTCAATAGAAGATTCAATTACAATTGGATTGGCCAG
>JAOTRH010000001.1:18482425-18540608 GCA_034768845.1 Heliamphora exappendiculata | reverse complement strand
TCTACAAAAAAAAAAAAAATTGACAATACGAGCCATATGCCATCGAAAACTTTAATTTTTTTGATATTTTGATTAAAAATGCCAAGAAATCATGGTAGCTTATTTGGTAAAAAATAAAAAAAATAAAAAACTCAAATTAAAATATAAAATTTAAAAATATTCTATTTAAATTTTTTTTATTTTTAAAATATAACAATATTTTTTATTCATAATTTATTTACTGTCACTACCAACTATATATAATTGTTAATAACAAATATAGAATAAAATTGTTCATTTTAAAAAAAATAAAAAAAAATATTTTTTTTACCTAAAATAACCAACTTAAAAAAATAATTTAAAAACTAAATTATCAATCAACTTATTTTAAATTTAATTTAATTTTAAAATAAAAACACATAAAATTAAAAATTAATTTTTAAACTAACTAGTAATGACAATTAAAAGGGATGTGACGTTTATATATTTATGATATGATTATATTATTTTTTAAAACTATTATCAACGAAAAGTTATTTCATGCAAAATCCTGCATTGCAGAAAAAAAAAAAACAATTTGAGTTATATATATATATATATATATATATATATATATCTAGTGGGATTAATATGTGGACCAAATGATTCTGCTGTAATACAGCACTGCATTGAATAATTTTCGGTTATCAACCCACCAAAAACGAGATGACACATTGTGTGACGTGACATGTATTTTAACCAGGAGTTCGTGGTTTCTGGAAGAGCAGCAGCAGTGGTAGTTGCGCACACTGGTTGCTAATTATCGGTAGTAGGTAGAGCTGCCAAGCCTGCGCTACCCATCTCCCAGGCCCTGCCGCATTTTTATACACTGCACAGTCCAGAGAGATAGATAGATAGAGACAGAGCAACTAAGCGCCCAGCGGAAAGATGGCACCTTCAACCCTCACGGCTCTGGCGGAGGAGAAGACGTTGAATCCGAGCTTCGTCCGCGACGAAGACGAACGTCCCAAGGTAGCCTACAACCAATTCAGCGACGAGATTCCGGTGATCTCTCTACAAGGAATCGACGACGTTCAGGGCCGAAGGCCGGAGATCTGCAAGAAGATTGTCGAGGCCTGCGAAGACTGGGGGATTTTCCAGGTGGTTGATCACGGCGTCGACGCCGGTCTTATCTCGGACATGACTCGCCTCGCTCGCGACTTCTTTGCCTTGCCTCCCGAAGAAAAACTTCGGTTCGACATGTCCGGCGGAAAGAAAGGCGGCTTCATCGTTTCGAGCCATCTACAAGTACGTTCCATCCCAAATTTCTGTTTATATTTTCCAAAATCTGCTTCTCGTTCTTGTTTCCTGATTACCCTTTCTAATTTCAATTCGTATTTCATCACCTCATAAGCAAAATGCATTAAAACTACTTTATTTTGTATGCTTCGAATCTCCATTTTTAATTCATTAACTATTGTGTAAACTACATTTACCAAGCACCTCCTAAAATAATACTAACCTCTGTCAGTCTTGTCGAATAAATAAAATTAATTAAAAATAAAATTTTACTATTTTTTCATTGTAATTAATTAAAAAAATTGCACAACTAAGTGTGATTAACTCATCAGTTAATTAATGGTCAAATCGCAGCTTGATATGCCAATTATCGGCATCAAAAGGATAATGTGTGATATACATCTAATTCTGCAATTACAAGGATATCTCTCTTTTCTTCCCTACATATAAAACCATAATTCTCTATTTTCCGATATCATTGTGTGTGAAGAAAAGGGGGAAAAAAACTAAACTAGTAGTTATTGGATGGATTTGGCGGAGCAATGGGCGATCTTCGGACTGGCGCTCGAGCGAAGCTCAATTTCTCGTTCCCTGATCAGAACGACAACATTTATCAATTAAAATTCGAGCTCCCACACACAGTCGCCGCCGCCGCCGCCGCCGCAACAACCTTCGCCGTCAGAAAATCCGATGAAGAGCAAATCGGCAACGGCGACGAAGTTAAGAACGAGCAAGGAAATAGAGTTATATGGGAAGTGATTGAAGAAGAAGAGATTCAGCAATGAATGTAGATGATAACGGATTTCAATGGTGATATAGGAAATATTATTATTATTTATTATTTGATTAAGGGGTAATATAAAAAGTGAACAATACAAGTAAAGTTAAAATAAAAAAAATTTGGTATAATAATAATTAACATCAATAAGGCCCGTTAATTTTTTTTGAGGACCAACTAACAAAAGAAACCATTTGATACCATATACATAACCAAATAAAAAGTTAATGTAATTTAAAAAACCACAGCACCTGTCAATCTTTTCAAATAATCTCACGGGAGGATTACCCTTTTTACTTTCTTCTCTCAGATATGGGGAAAAAAACAAGTATTGGAGATCAAATTTAAGTGGGAAATCCCTAAAATCGTTGATCTGCAGGGAGAAGCGGTGCAAGACTGGCGTGAGATTGTCACGTATTTCTCGTACCCGATCCGTGCGAGGGACTACTCGCGGTGGCCCGACAAGCCGGATGGGTGGAGAGCGGTGACGGAGAAATACAGCGACAAGCTGATGGAGCTAGCCTGCCAGCTGCTCGACGTTTTGTCAGAGGCGATGGGTTTGGAAAAAGAGGCGCTGACAAAGGCCTGCGTGGACATGGACCAGAAAGTGGTGGTGAATTATTACCCAAAGTGTCCGCAACCGGACCTCACGCTCGGACTCAAGCGCCACACCGATCCTGGAACCATCACCCTTTTGCTTCAGGATCAGGTTGGCGGGCTTCAGGCCACCAGGGACGACGGGAAGACTTGGATCACCGTTCAGCCAGTTGAAGGCGCTTTCGTTGTCAACCTTGGCGACCATGGTCATGTGAGTAATCAAACTCTTAAATTCAAGATTTGTTGCTTAATCAGAGAGGAAAAAAAATTAGGAGCGTGTCAAAACAAAGAGGCGATACAATCTCACATCCCATGAATTGATGTGTCTGGTTGTTAGAAAAATGGCCACAAAATGTCTTTTAATTGGCTTTTATATAAAAAGGATGTGGGTATTAATTATTTCTACCAAACATTTCAAAGAAAGTTAGAGAAATTATTCTTGTCATTAACCCCTCATCAATAGCACTCTGACGCACAAGTAGATCTTCCAATCAATGAGCATGTGGGCGTGCAATAGGGGTGGATGAGACTAACCTTATTTTCCTAACAAGGTTTTGTTTGCCATCCAAAGTTATAATCAACTTTTAAAAAAGCGTAGAAGTTCCCAAACACCGTTACCAACTTTTTCCCAGCAGTTCTTCTGCAAACCCAAACATAAAGCTTAACCTTTATCTTTCTATTCAAATTCTTATTTTCTGGGTTTCTAAACTTCTCTTTTCCCTAACTGTTAAAGTGTAGAAGGTGAGTCAAACTGCAGTGCCAAACACCACCATAGGATTTGTTAAGTTTTGTAATTTTGTATTTAGTTTCTACTATAAAAACGCATGTATTTGTCAATTCAATTAGAGATAAATTCAAGTTGAGCTTATTTTGTGTAGTGTTTGTAATCTATACTTTAATGTTAATCAATTTCGAAAGTTTGTCAAATGACTGGCATCGTATTCAAAGCCTGTTTGATATATCAAATATGCATTTGCTTTTAAATTGTAATGTTTAAATAATTATATTTTTTTTCTTATTTTTTTTTAGAGTAGAATTTATTGAGAGTATTTATAGTCACTACTTTTAAAAAGTAAGATTATTTGGAATGTGTATAATTTTTTTTATTTTTTATTATTATTATAGTAAAAGAAGTTCATGAAGTTTTTAGAAATATCAAATAGTATAAATAAAAACTATTTTTTTAGGGGAAAAACTCATTTTCAGATACCATAAGTAGGTGCTCATATTAGTGTTTAGCTTAGCAGAAATTTAAAAAATTGGTGAAATCTTTTAGAATAAAATTATTTACCCCACTGAATAAGCTTTTTGGCAGTATCTGAGCAACGGGAGGTTCAAGAACGCCGACCACCAAGCAGTGGTGAACTCAAATTACAGCAGGCTATCCATAGCCACGTTCCAAAACCCAGCTCCTGAGGCGATCGTGTACCCGCTAAAGATTAGGGAAGGAGAAAAGCCAGTTCTGGACGAACCCATGAGCTTCGTGGAGATGTACCGGAGGAAGATGAGCAAGGACCTGGAGCTTGCCAGGCTGAAGAAGCTGGCCAAGGAGCAGCAGTTGCAAGACGCGCAGAAAGACAAATTGGAGGCCAAGCCCATTGAGGAGATTTTCGCCTAGTCCCTCCCTTTAATTTGCTTCCGCAGCAAAGGTATTTTGCGTATATGTCACCGAGTCGCTTCTTCCCTTGCTTTGTTTCTCTCCCTCTCTTTCTCTCCTCTCTCTTTCTGGTAGTGAATTCACATTCACTGCTAAGTTATCACGCAGCGGGGCACTCGCTGCCTTCGATCCTTGATGTAATCGGAGTTTTATATTACTTATTATGGTACAAGAAAATAAGCATTTCAGCTGTTTGGGATGTTTTAAAAAAATTGTATTTTTAAGAGATTCATCTTTTTTTGAGAACAAAAGGGAAGAGAAAAGATTTAAAATATTTGAGATAATTTGTTTACGATAGTTTTTTTTTGAGTTAAAATATTTAATATTTTTTTATTTTTGTCTTTGAATTATAGTGTTTAGGATAATATCACGATTTTTTATTTTTATTTTGAGAATAAAATTAATTTTTTTAATTAAAAGTAATATATTTATTTTATTTTTAAAAAATTAAAACATTTAAAATGTGTATAATTTTTCCTATATAAAAAATTATTAATTTTTAGAGATACTAAACACTATATAATTTAAAAACTACTCACCTTGTTAAAAAAAAAATAATAATGACCTTTTTAAAATGCAAAATTGAGGCCCAATCAGTTGTAGAGATTAAAGCCTAGGAATGACTCTTTATCCCTTTTTGTGAAAAAAAAAAATTAATAATTAGACCCGTTTGGTAACGTTTATATTTTTTATTTTTTGTTTTTATTTTTAAATTTTTTATAAATTATAAAAAAAACATACTTGGTAATCATTTTTGTTTTTAAAAAACTATAAACAGTTTTCAAAATTTACAAATTTTTTAGAAACAGAAAAAATGTATTTTTACTTATTTTGTAAACACATTTTGATTATATATATATTTTTTCACTATATTCGACTATTACATCCGGTTATTGTTTTTAACCACTGCATTCGACCACCACCTCCGACCACCACCTCCGACCATCGTATCAACTTTTACTCATCACATTTGACCATCATCGTTGCTTCTTACTATCTTTCCAGCTAACACCTCTAATTACCATATTCAACTACTACTTTCGACTATAATATTTATATCTTGCTATCATGTCCAGCTAACATCCTTGGTCACCACCATTCAGCCACCACCGCCGACCACCCGCTTCGATCACCGTATCCGACCATCATTTTTAATTACCATCTCTACCTCTTGATATCATCACCGGATAACACTTTCGACCACCACCTCCGACTATTGAATTCATCTACAACTTTCAACTAACACTTTTCAAACATTTTTGCCAAACATGTTTTTATTTTTTGTTTTTTATAAAAATAAACAAAAATATATTTTTTGTTTTTTGTAAACAAAAAATAAAAAACTGTAAACGTTACCAAATGGCCCCTAAGTGTTTCGACTCTTCTCAAAGCTAAGTCTTAGGGTCTTTTTAGTTTTTTTTAGTTAAAAACTTTAAAAAGATAACATAATTCGTTTGTTAAAAATATAAAAAAGTTAAAAAGTTAAAAAACTAAATAAAAATACAAAATTTTAAAATATTCTATTTAAAATTTTATATCTTGAAAAAAAAAAAATAATACCCCTTCTTCATTACTTATTTACTAGTACTAACAATTACATATAATTGTTCATATTAAATATATAAAAAGATAAAATTATTCAATTTAAACAAAAATAATAATTTTTTTTTTATCAAAACAATCAATTTTTAAAAAGTTTACTTAAAAGCTATGTGCCTATTTAGGATATTTAAAAGTTCGGTATATTTTTAAATTGTAGTGTTTAAGATATTGTCACGTTTTTTGTTTTTATTTTTATTTTTTTGTTTTTGTGAGTTATGAGGAATAGCAATAGTGCGGGGCGGGATGAGCTCCTCCATCTCCATCCCCTACTTGATCGGGACGAGAACGAGAGAAAATATTAAAAAAATAACGGGGAACAGGGATGTTTCGAAAATAGTTTTTTAGGTTTAAAAGAGTGATATTAATAAAAGTTTATAAATAATATAATAAATAAATAATAATAATTGATGAATCGGTATAACTAAAAATATAAAATATAATAAATAAAAAATAAAAAATAGAAATAAATATAATATTTTAATATTATAGACTTATTATATTTAAAATATATATATTTATACATGTATTAATGTTTAAAAATTATTTATTTTACATAATCGGGAGCACAACGAAAAAAAATCATGAGAAAAAGCAATTACTGTCCCCACCCCGTTTGTTATCGAGGGCAAGGAAACCCCGTACAAAATAGTGCAGGAACGTGCATGTGCTATGCGAGGTGGGGGAATTGCCATTCCTAATGTGAGTATGATTGATTTTTTAAAGTAAAATTATTATAGTAATTTTGTTTAAAAAAAGTTAGCTTGTTTCAAATATATATTAATTTTTTTTCTTAGATCAAGAGATAAAAATAAGTTAAATTTTTTTTAAAACCAAACAATGCAGCTTAAAAATTATCTTTTTTGTTTAAAAAAATTGGCTTTAAAAGTTATCCCAAACATGCCTTAAGTTACTAAATAATTTATTTTTGAATTAAATTTAACTTTTTAATTAAAAAAAAAATTAAGCTAGTTGCAATCAGCCCTTGGTACAAAGCTTGGTAGAACGAATTTTTAAAACTTGGGTGGAATGCGGACCAAAAAAATAAAGGCCAATGTGGAGTTAGATTGGGCCGAACCGAACCCAAAACTAGCATACCAATACCATGGACATAGATGCTAGATTATATAAATCAAATTTTATATAATCATTCAACACAAGGGTTTTCTTAGTATTTATTAAATTTGATATGTTTTATTTATTAAATTTTATATTTATTGGTGTTTGATATAATGAAAATTAAAAGTCAAATAAAAATATTGATTTTTGAGGTAATTATTTTTTATTTTTTAATTAAAAAATTGTTTTTCATATTTTCCATTCTATCACACGACTACTCACCACCTCCTACTGCCACAACCACCTTTCCCCACCACTACAATCCCGCCACCGCAACTCACTACAAAAATACTAACTAATAGTGAGAATTAGAATTTTCATAAAATATTTATTATTTGTAGCTAAAGACTTTTAATGATAATAGATGTGTCATCACAGAGTCGTCTTTAAAAGTTTATAATTAAAAATATATAACAACAATTTATTGATCTAGTCATAAAAATATATAATATTAGTAGCGAAAAGAGTATTGTCACTAAATAATAACTTTTTGTGACGATTTAAACTATAACAAAATGTATACAAATTTTCGTCACTAATAATCAACCCTTTATGTCAAGATCATTCTATTTATTTTTAAATTATAAAATATATTGATAAAAAACTATAAATTTGAGTATACATATTTGTTGTCACCTTTATCGTTGTTATTGTTGCCACCGAGACTTTGTCATTACTACCACCACTATTACTCAACCATTATCAAAATTATCTTATCTAAAAAATTAATTTTTTTAATATTTATATAAATATTACATCAAATTATTCTATACTTTTAGGTAGATAAGCAAGATAATTACATAGACATTGAAACACCTAATCATTAGTACTGTTCAAAAATTTATCTAACTCGCCAAATCGCTCCGTATCTGCCCACACCGCACCGACTTAAGCATATTTAAAATAAAGGGCAAATCAAATTGGGCAGTTGAGAAAGAAACCACACGGGTTAGTTGATAGTGGCAGTTTTAATTACTTTCACCCGCTATTCAACCGACTCGCCCGCGTATAATACTTATTACTTAATTATTTTTTGTTTTATTGTTAATTTGCAACTCATAACTTCTTGTCTAATCAATAATCCGTAAGGCATAAATAAAAAAATAAAAATTTAAAATTATAGGTCTCAATATCTCATACCAAAATATCTTTTTAATTTTTTCAATTCTAAAATATTTTTAATTTCAAACTTTCTATAACAGAGAGTCAGTGGCTTCGTGAGCCGCTGACCTATGCTTTTTTTTTTTAATCTTTTATTTAGTGTTTATTACCCTATATCATAAATGTAGAATGTTTGTTTTCGTTAGTACTCAAATGTATTGTTGAAATATTTTTTAAAATTTTTACATGAATATTTTGTTTATACTGATATAATCTCTATTTTGATATTAGATTAGTTGACATTTTAATACAATATTTATTTAATTTTTAAATCATCAATTCGTCCAATCAGCAATTGTAAAATTGTTAAAAAAATAATTAATTCATCAATTTTATAAAATGGGTGATTTGATAGTAAATTAAAATTTTTTATAATATCATAAATAATTTAATTAATAAATTTTCGCTCAAACTCCACAATGCCAACCCACGCACACCCCTATTAATAATTGCTAGTCAGCAACGGATGGTGGATGCGGATGATATGAGCCACAAGTAGTGAAGTCGCGTCACTTGATAGTTTGTGTTTGTCCCTCAGGACCACCTGGATTGACTCGTTCTTTCTTATATTTTATTAACAATAATGTTACAAGGATTATGTTTCCATAATTATAATATGCTATTTTATATGTAATATTTAAAAATAAGTAATAAATTTATAAAATAATATAAATATCACATATAAAATGTTATATTATGTAATATTTAGATATAATTACCAAATATGGTCACATAGCATTATTCTTTTATTAATGTTTGGTTTAAATGCTTTTTTAGGAGTTCTTTTTTTTTTAAAAAAAATGAGTTTTTCATTTTTTTAGATCAATTTTTTTATTTCTCAAGTTTCTTATGATGAAATAAATTTAAAAAGTATACAATTCACGTTAAAATTGAGATTCTTTATTAAAGACGGAAAAAATTTATTACAAAAATATTAATCAGTTTTTTCGTCTTGTTTGACCTTTTTTTGTTTGTTTTGGGGCTAATTATGTTTTACTTTTTTAATTTCTGATCATGAGATAAATTTAAAATATAAAATAATTTAAGTAAATATTAGAAATATTACTAAAAATAAAAAAATACATATAAAAACTAAAAACTAGACCAAATTCATGCGTCTATTTGACATTGACTTGAAGAAGTAGTATTAGTTTGATTTTTTCAATAATTGACTAATATATCACTAGAAATGTATGCTACTAGATATCCATTTTATAACTGATTAGTAGAATGAAAAAGTTTTAGTGATGTTTAAAGAAAAACTCATAAATTTATTTAAAATTCAAAATCAATTGTTTGAATTCACTTATAACTTATATAACACATAATTAAATTTTAATCATTTATTTTGAATTCGAAATAAAATTTTTTTTCTTTTTGATTGGGAGTATAAGGGCAGCGGGGAGGAGAGGGAAAGAGAGAGAGAAAGGGGGTAGGGGGCTCGAACTGCGGATTACTTGAATGAAAAACTTTATAAGAAGACATGAAACATTGTTATAAATTCTTGATAAATTTTTCGGGCACATAACATTGTTTTTTTTTTTAAATCTAAAAATTGCAATAATTGCGGCATTAATGGTTGTATTTCAAGTCTAACTTAAGACTCTTACCAAATAAAATACTAAGGCATAAACTAAGTTTTAATTTCTTTTTGTACTTTTTAAAATTTTAAAATAAATTTAAAATAAATCGTTTGGTAACATAGTATCTTTAGCCAATGCGGTAAGTTGTTTAGTAACTATTTTCTTAACTTTTTGTATCAAAATAATATTATTACCTTTTATTCATATGTATTACAAATAAGTTGTAATATGTAGTAAGGGTATATTTGACTTTTCATTTAAATGTGATATGCATTAGACTGCACAAAGAAAAAAGATTATTTTTAAATTTTTAATTTTTTAGAAGAGAAAAATGACTTATTTAATTTTTTTTCTACATTTTTAGTTAAGAAACATTTTAAAAGTTAGTTACCGAGGGCTTAAAATGATCACCAACCTAAAAACACATACAAATGAATATTTTTAAAATAAATTCTAAATTCTAAAAATTCTAAAAATATAAATGAATAAGAGTTGATACTGTGCTTGAAAACATAACGTTGTATCGTGCAACCATAAAAACTTGACTTCTAAACATATTTTTATGATTAAAATTATTTATTTTATAATATTAATATTTATTAAGTAAAATATTTATGTAAAAAATAAAATTGATTGAATATCAATAATGTAATATGTTTATATTTGTATAATTATATTTTCTTAAATTATACTTTTTTGACAAATATAATTTAATCACAAAACTATTGGTAATCAAAAATAATTTGCATAAATAGAATAGCATAGAAGCGTGTTGTGCTCTGAACGACAGAACACGTACCCCTCCACCTGAATTTGAGGGATGAAAATGAAATGCATTAAAAAAAATATCAATTCTTTTTTAATAGTTTCTCTTTTTTCTTTTATCTATTAATTAATTGTTAAATTTAAAAGCCAGACGCAATTTAAAACAATTCCACTTGTCATACCAATCACTTGGGGCAAATTATAAGATATACTCGGAATATTGATGCCATGTAATATTTTTAACAAATAAATAATCATAATGTTCGTTATGTCAATTAATTTTTATCTCTCAATTACCAAATAAATATAAGTTTTTATATTTTTACCATAAATTTTATCATTACAATATTAAGTAGAATCACCACGTAATAATCTGGGTGTGCCGAATAATTAATCATTACTTAGTGGGTAGTTGTAGCATTAAATAATTATTCGATTGTTCTAAACTACCGTGTGACATTAAAAATATTGTGCTTTTACTCAATAATGTAACAAAAAACACTCTGAATGAGATCAAATTTTTTCACATTTGTTTAATTGTTGACAAGGAAGACCGGCCTATTTTATGTTTGGACTAAAAAGTCCAGTGGCTTTTTCTGGAGGTTTTTTTTTTTAAACTTTTTTATATTTTGCTTTAAATTTTTTTTAGATTCTTGTAATGAGAATATTTTAAAAAGTATGCCCATTAAAACCAAATTTAAAAAAAGTATACTAAAAGCAAAAAAATTTAAAAAAAGTCAAAAAGCCTACTTAAGTTGGCTTTTTTCATTTTATATGAACTTTTTTTTTAGATTTTGATCCAAAAAAATTTATTTTTCTATTTTCTCATAATATGAGGATTCTAGAAGGTACACTCATTTGGGCAAATGTTGAAAAAAGTTTACTTAAAAAAAAAAAAATAGTTCAAACACAAGCTTAGTATGCATAATGGCCCTATTTGTGGTGGTATAATTTTTATGAGATTTAGTTTTTAAAAAAATAAGAAATAAAAAAGTTGATTGTTTGGGATAATTTTTTATAATAATTTTTATTTTGTTTACCTTTTATTCAAACATCTAATATGTCTTTAGTTTTTGTTTTTAAGTCATAGTATTTAAAATATTAGTAAGATTTTTTATTTTTATGAAAATAGTTGACTTTTTTAATTATGGTGTTATAGTAATTTTTTACTTAAAAAGTTAAGAAATTTAAAATGTATATAGCTTTTTTTAAAAAAAATAAAAAATAACAATTGTTTAGAAATACCAAACACTACAATTTAACAAAAAAAATCAACTTTTAAAAAAATTAAATTAAAAAAAATCAAATAAAAACTAAATATTTTTATTTATAAAAATATCACGTGATACTGGAGTATGCCATATAATATAATTTGCAAACAGGAAGCTCGTGATCATTGAACTTTGGGCACGTAACAACTTCGGATTGCGTCCCCGGGACCAAGTCGACCAAAAATGGGAAAAACTAGGTTCTATCTTATCTTACACCATTAACGCCCAGAAAAAAGCTTCAAGATTTGATCACACGCAAAGCTTTTGCATCACATCTATTAGCTGTTACGGAAAAGTCGTGAAATTGTAACCGCTGAAAGCTTGGCGTGGTATATGAAATTATATTAAATTTTTTTGATATTTAATTTTAACATTAATTACATTTAATTATTAAATTTTTGAATAAATTTTTATGATCAAATCCGTTCATTACGTAGAATTCGTCGAGTTTATTTAGTATGTAAAAATTTAAATTCATCCGATATATATAGCATATGAATAAGATCTCATAATAAATCCGACAGCAACTTGCTTCTTCTAAAGCAATTTTTCTAGTTTTCTTAAAAGAAAAGTCATATTTCCAAGTCTTGCTTTTGAAGCTGCGGGAATGGAAAAACAAAATTAATTACGAAAATAAGTTAAATTTAGCTCGTGTTTATCACAAAAATGTCAACTTTTTATACAACCCAAACAGAGCTTTACTCTTTTAGCCTGTCAATAACCATTTTCGTCTTCAATAAAAGTAATTATTAAGTTAGTTTAAAACAAATTTAATAAAATTTCTCTTGCCAGAATAAATTTTCAAAAATTAAAAAATAAATCAAAATTTTTAAATAAATATATAATATTAAAAAAATCACATTAAATCTTTTCTAAGAATTTATTCATCTTTAGTAATTTTTTAAACTTTAACTAAAATGTTCATGCGTACTATTCAGATTTGTAGAGAGTAAAAATATATGAAAGAAAAGGGAATTGGAAGATCAAAAGGCAAGACATCATTGTGCGTGCTTGAAAAATGAAATAGTGCAATGCACTTGTGGTACAAGCCATAATTAGGATTAATGTGCAAAATTTAGGAGGCGTGTTTGATGAAGAAAAAGGGCTTAATTAGAAAAACATTAACTTAAGCAAGCCCAAACATAAGCTACTTTTTTCTTATTATTTACATTTCTCTCGATAAAAAAGATGGCTAGCCTAGCAGGACTTCCTGGACTTGGGAAATGGATGGGGCATGGTTTTAGAATGTGGATCCCATGTCAATGCAAAGATGTCCTTGTATTAACTTTTTACGTTGTGTTTGGGTATTGAATTTGCTTATTATGCCCATGAAAATGAAAGGAGAAGTGAAGCGAAATAAATTACGGATGAGTTTATTATAAGATTGTTGAAAATTTTGGTTCAAATTCTATTTGAGTTGGGATAGACTTATAGTCTATCATGGTTATTAAATTTAATTTTTTAAAGAGTTCTGAAGATTGTAAATTTACACGTGTTTGTTTAGTTTTGAACTCGTTTAGCACAAGTATGATTAGATTAGATTTCTTTTTACCTCATATAAATGTAAATGTAGTTTCAGATTATTTGCGTGCAAATTTTGTTTGAGAGATAAAATTTGCGATAGTCGAGTAATTTATAATTTCTTCTCTATATATTGAATCTTGACACCTGTGGACGTAGACAAATTGTCGAACCATATAAAATATGTTTCTTTGAACATGTTCATAATTATTCTGAGTTTATTTGCATAACAAATGGTATCAGAACTTTTGTTAAAATTGTGTTTTCGCTCTCTATCAAGAATTTGAAGTGATCAAAAATTGCTTTGAATGCACCATAAGTTTTGTCTTGTCGAGACGATTCTAACAATATATTACAAGTCGAAATTGGAGGTGCCACGCTCCCTCACACTTGGATTAAGTCTCTATGAAAATTTGTGGCATGCCAAACACACCATATGTGCATTCTTCTAATTTTGTTATTGAGAGCACCGAAAACCTCCTTGACCTGCTTCGATCACTGACCTGTGTTTTGCTTCGCCAAATTCGCGTGTTTCTTGCGCCAGTTCATCTCTGGTTCACATAAATTGATTTTAGATTGGATTTTGACTACTCCAGCTTTATTTGTGGACAGTTTTATACTTTTGTGACATATTTATGTGCTGATTTATGCTATTTTCATCGTTTTTAACTCTTTTGGATTTAACTGTGTGACATCAAATTTAATTAGTTTCAACTTAAAAAATAATGTTAATTTTTTATTGAAGTATGAAAACAGTTGTTTTAGTTGTTTTAACTCGCATAATATTGTTTGTGGCCAAAGCTGCTTAAGATTTTGTTTATTGGATTCGGGTTGGTTATTTATATATTTAATTTATATTTAAAAAATTGTTTATTTGGGTCATTTCAAGAAGTTGGAACTTAGAGAACTTTACAGTAGGTAGAACTTATTTTGTTCATACAGAGGAAGCTATTTTGTTCATCACGAGGAGTTTGATCTTCAGGTAATATTTGTTCTTAAATAAATTTTGTTAATAGATAAGTTTTGTATTGGTTATCCAATTGCATTTGTTGGTATATGATATGCTGACAGTTTGAATGACAAGATGTGTCATTTGGATCAAGTCTCAATACGGCTTGAACTTGACAAAATTTAGTAATTTGAGTAGTCGTTCCACCTTGTTCACATTTGGTTTAAACGTAATATATTTGATTTAAAACTTTGGTTACCCCAGGTGAACTCGATGCCATAGAGCACATTTGGATGCAGATTTTATTTGTTGATTTGTTCAATTTAGAAATTTGAACACTTTTAGTGCATTTAGTGGTAGCATTGATATATTAATTTATTTGGGATATGAATTCTCGCTAAAATGGAAATTGTTCAGAATTTTAGCTCAAATTTCTTTTGAGTTAGAATAAATTTCTTGTCTATCTTAGTTATTAAATTTGATCTTTTGAAGAGTTCTAAATAATGTATATTTGCACGAGTTTGATTAGTTTTGAACTCGACTAGCACAAGTATGATTAGGTTAGATCTCTTTTTCTCTCACATAAATATGAATGTAGTATTAGATTATTTGTGTGCAAATTTTGTTTGAAAGAGAGAATTTGTAGGAGTTGAGTAATTTGTAATATTTTTTTTCATATATTAAATTTTGACACTCGTGGACATAGATAAATTGTCGAACCACATAAAATTTGTCTTTGATTTGTTTATAATTATTCTGGATTTATTTGCACAATAAGTACGTACTTAGGTCTTGATTGATAATTTTAGTATTTTTGCTTTTTGGTTAAAAATATCAAAAAGGCACAGTTACTTGTTTGGTAAAAAAGTAAAAAATTTAAAAATTAAACCAAAATACTAACTCTCAGAATATTCCATTCAAACTCTCAATACCCTTAAAATACAATAATATCTTTTATTCATATCTTATTAACTACCACTACCCACTATATATAATTGTTAATATAAAATATATAGAAGGGTAAAAATGTTTATTTTGAACAAAAAGCAAAAAATGTTAGCTTTTTACCTAAATAACTAACTGAAAAAGTTAGTTTAAAAGCTAAGTTACCAAACAACTTATTTTAAATATAATTTTGTTTTTTTGACTAAAAAAAGCAGGAAAACAAAAAACTAGCTTTTAAGTTCATGGCCAATAGGAGCCTTAAACTTATCATAAAAATCGGTTATTAAAAAATAAAACTAAAAACTATAAAATGTTTTTTTATATATTATAGTTTTATAAGTTGTTACGAACTCATAATTAAGCTATGAGATAACTTTCAATGCAAAAAAGATAAAATCAGTGCTGAGGATTTTTAACAAACACCCTGTATATAATCCTTTTTGCATTAAGTTGGGTGAGAGAAGTATAGGAAAATAAGCAAGTATTAAAACATTCATTTTTGCATTTAAAAATGAACACATATGGTAGATGATTAAAAATTGGGATCTATGAGTTCCGTCCGCACGGGCAAGTCAATTCGTAATGTTGTCTACATGTGCTTACATAAAAAAGAGTTGAGATACCCGCCGATAGTTTTTACCGGTAGGTTCTCTAACGATCGAATTAGAACTGAAAAGTCCCATTTACCGACTGATTTGCAATAAATCAATATTCTTAAATAGGTTAAACAGAAACTAAGCTTAAATCAACCAATCACACAAATATAAAATAAAACAAACCACAATCACACACGAAAAGACGATTTTTACGTGGAAAACTCAAACCGGGTAAAAATCACGAAATCACGCCGGGTTTAGAAAATCAAACACTAATAAATGTTGGTTACAAGAGAATCTTACAAACCGACGTTGTACCCACAACGAAATATTTGAAAACGTTGCCGAATCTACGTGCACCAACTCTTGTGCTTGATCACTGCTGGAACCTACTACCGGAATTCACTGCTGACGGACTCCTCCACCACACTTTAACACTTAAGACTCCTCCCAAGTGACTCCACGAACAGATCGTTAAAGGTTTGGATGCTTGATGAATAACTTGACTGCGCGAAAGCTTATTGAATCATCAAGATGTTGTAGACTAGCTTGCGAGTATGTGAATAGTCTTCAAAGCTTGTGGCAGCTAGGTTTTCATACAAAATATAACAAGGAGGCTCACTCACAAAAGAAACCTAAAATCCTATTTATATAAAACTGCTAAACCATAACAGCAGCAATTAAAATCTGGCCCACGCGTACAGGACCGATCGATCGGTCTTTTTACCGATCGATCAATCATTTTACACTTGCAGTAATTTTGTTGCAGAGACTTGAAACCGAGAGCTGCTGAAGACCGCTCGATGGACCGATCGATCGGTCTATCAAACGGTCTGATACTGCTGTTAGTTTTTCACTGTTTTCTGCTCCTCTTTCGCTGCGCTACAATATCAAACTACAACTTTCACAAGAACAAGAGTAAAAATATCACCGAATAAAATAAACAATATGAATAAACATTTGTCACAGAATTACCAATCATAAAACGAATATTGCCAAGAGAAAAATTCCTAACAAGAACAAGTCTTTAGAGAGAGAAAACTGAAAAAGTAATTTAGCAAAGTTTCTGCTAGAGTTGGAGTGCATACTTTGCCTTCTAGTCTGTTGGTTATTTATAGAAAAAATATACTTGACCCGCTTTGAGAATCTGACTCGACCCTAGTAGGTCGGGTTGTCCTCTCTCTGATTTAAATACAGTTGTCTGCTTGATTGTAACTTATCACCACCATTACTCTTTCATGTCTTTCTATACATTTTTTTGTCATGTCAGGCTATCCCTTGCCCCATGCCTTATTTAGGGTAGGTCAATCTCTCTTGACATTCAGGCTCGAGAATTGGTTCAACTGCTATTGACACCTTATCAGAGGTGTTAACCCTAGGTAAGTATATTATGGGCATAAATAACTACGCATCTGGCCCTGAGCTCGAATTTCGAGATATCTTGACATGTGTTGCTTGGCTAACCTTGGCCGAGCTCCCGTCCTCTGGACTTTGGCCCTAGCATTCGTTCTCTAAAGCTCGCCCCTAGTATTCGTTCTCTAGAGTTCGGCATGCATAGCAAAGCACGAGCTAAAGAATGATTGCTAGGAGATCTGGCGATGCCGTACTGCGCTCTACGTGAACACCAGCTGTGGATGATCAACATCTGACCTCTCTCAATTATATAAGTAGTTTTTTTTTCTTTTCACTTTTCTTTTCCTTGACAGTGTCGTTTTCTTTTCATTTTTCATTTTTTTTAAAAATTCAACATTCAAACACCGTGTTATGCAGGTAGTAAAATGCTATTCAGTGGACATTGAAAATGCATTGAATTGGTTATGGGTGAACCAATCATTCACTATTAGCGTTCTAACCCCCTCAAGTAATTCAACAATTGTTAGGTCCTTGCTGGATAATTTTTCTTCTGGATGTATTGAATCTCATTATTGTGGCCTTAGTACAATTCATATGGGACATAGGTGAAATTAATCAGATATTATTTTTTCTTTTTCGGTTGCAACTGCGTATAAATGTATTGAAGAAATTTAACGACTTAAGTAGAATATTAATTCAATAATTTTTATAAAAATTTTAACAATATTATTCAAAATACTTAAATCTATGTTACTAGTAGTAGTTCACAAGTTTTTTTTATATATATTGAACTTATTTTTCTATCTCATACTGATATAAAATTAAGTGTCACACTATTCTCAATTTAAATACGTGACGTTTTTATTGCGCGGCTTAAGTCTTTTTCTTAATTAAAATTGTAGATAGCAGTCCATTAACATACATTAAGTATACAATCTTGAAACCTCTACCACAGTATCATTGTCTGCTCATAATCTCTACTCCTCTATCGACACTTTAACAAAGCTTTTTATGAGATCAAAGTTGACTTTAATACTATTTATAATAATTTAAATAAATTACTAATTTAATAATTTAAATAAAAAATCTAACAACACTACTAAAAAAATATTTAAGCTGAAATTACTAATAACTTACAAATTTCTTTACATATCAATTCTTTTTATATCCTACAAGTGTTGAATGGGGGTGAGTATTACATGAAATTTTGTGGCCCTCCTTGGAAATATCATTCTGCTTTGTTTTTTATTTAGTTGACAAATTTCTGTCAATTAAAGAAACTATAAAACCTGCAGTACTCTTCATGATTTTAGATAAAAGTCTCAAAAAATATGATTTTAAATTAGAATAATCCATTATTTAAAATCAAAAGAGTTAGTACCGTTAAAAAGAAAAAAGAAAAGCAATTCTTGTCTTTGTTCCATTTAGCTTGTGTTTGGCCCTTTTTTTTTTTTGTAAATTTTTTAATTTTTTAGCTTTTTTTTTTAAATTAAAAAATAGATATTAAAAAATGTGAAAAAAGTTAGTTAGTTTTAATAGTAGGCCAAATTAATAAACTCTTTAAAAAAAATTTATGCAAAAAATTAGAAAAAAAAAATTAAGCCAAACACCGGCTTAGTATAGGTGCTTGTTACATCTCAACTTATAATAAAAGTTAATCATCACCAAAAGCAAAATCCAAAAAACAGTAAAATAGAATTTTTTTTAAAAGTCATTCTTTTAAATGCGGAAAATAGAAGGTGTAACATTCTCCCATGTAACTTTTAATTCAAAAGGGCTAAAAATTACTACCAAAAAACAACCACTTACCTAAAAAGTGTTCCCTCTTTTTTTTAAATTTTTTTTTTATTCATGTACATTTTTAAAAAATGTAAGTGGTGTATCATTGAAGGAAAAGACCAATAAATTTTTTTTTATAGGAAAGTTCAAACAAAACAATCATAGAAAATGCAAAGCTGTGTTAAGTTGTTCTCATTTTTATTTTTTTTCAATTTTTTTTGTCTCTCATTGATGTTACGTAAAATTTTTGTTATAACTCTAACAAGTCGGTACTGGTATCAACTGGGACAGAATTGATAAAAATCTAATAGTTTGATGAACAAAATAAAAAAATCTAGTTTAAAGATTATTGAGTAGGAAAGTAATATTTATCTTGAATTTTTATACATGATATGGGTTTTTTTTTTAATACTTCAAATGATAAGATTCAAGTATAGTCAATCATTTGTTGGTATGAACTTTCTCTATAATTTCTTTTTTAGTTGCCTACAAAAGGATAATTTACATGAAGTGCTTATTTGTTTGGAGGTGGGAGGCAGAATTGAATTGGCCAAAAATATGTGGGTATCAGCTGATTGGATTGTGTAACTTACGAATTTTGAATTGCTAAATACCCAATTCTTGTAATAAATACAAACTCTCCTTCTAGAATTTTTAGAACTTTCTTATTTCCTCAATTAGATAAGAGATTTTTTAATAAATAATGAAAAATTAGTAAAAAAAAAATTTAAATAAATTGAAATTAAATTTGTTGACTTATTATAATTTACTTTTATTTTTTTTAAAAATTATTACTGTCTCATCAATATATTTTTTACTTTCTATAAATTTATTCTGATGAGAATAATTAAAAAATAAAGAATTAATAATAGATGGTGGTACAATTTGGTCGGCACCTGTTTGTAATGTTTAAGAAACTTACTTTTAAAAGGTTTAATACCTTTTAAAAATTTTTTAAAAAAAGTTAAAATTAATTTTTAAGTTATAGTGTTTAAAATATTAATATTTTATTTTTAATAATAAAATTAATTTTTTAATTAAAGGTACATATATATATATATATATATATATATATTTAAAAAAATAAAAAAATAAATTAATTTTTTTATTGCCAAATCAAACATAACAACTTAAAAATTAATTATTATTATTTTTAAAAAAACCACTTTTTAAAATCGCCCAAACAGCGTCAATTTTACAATTTCCTCTCCCAAAATTCCAATCACAAAGCAGAGCAACTGGAAAAGTAAATGCGAGAAAATCAATTTTCATAAATTAGTTTTCTCCATCCAAATGAGGTCAGGGGAGCTCCTTCAAACCCCTGTCCCCAAATTCCTTCCCCCTCCATTTCCATCATCATCTTCTTCTTCTGCTTCTTCGGAAGTCTCTTTTGACCGCGCCCCACTACTCACCTCTCCTTCTTCCTTTCTTCCTCCTATCTGCTTCAAACTTTCCTCTTTAACCCCCATTCCATCATCTCTCTCTCTCTCTCTCTCTCCATATATTTCTTCACACAAACATAATTATCTCTCTGTGTACAAAATTAGCGGGATTTATTGAATTATTGGATGGTTTTGATCTTTCTTAAACTCTTGAACTTTTTCTATTTTTTCAAAACGAGATGGGTAGCTGTTTCTCGACCACCAAGGTGAGTGGCTCAACCAGCAACACCACCCCTTCCGCCGCCACGACAGCCGTGATCGCCGACAGAAAGCGCAAAGCGAGCGCCAAACCGCCGTCAACGGCGGCTTTCACGACCAAAAACCGAGATGGGTCGAATCATAATCAACGGAAAACGCGAGAGAGTCACACGAGACATTCTCAGCAACAGCAACAGGGAGGGGATTCTCATCAGATTAAGGCAAGGCGGAAAGGCGGGGTTATTCCGTGTGGGAAGCAAACGGATTTTGGGTACGCTAAAGATTTCGATGAGAAGTACACGATTGGGAAGTTGTTGGGGCACGGGCAATTTGGATATACTTACGTTGCGGTAGACAAGTATAATGGTGATCGTGTTGCGGTCAAGAGAATTGAGAAGAATAAGGTAATTATTTCCCCCTCAATTTTGTTTTTTTCCAATTGGGTATTGTTTGATTGGTCATTTTTTCCTGAGATTTTGTGGGGGTTTTTTTATGTCCTAATTTAATTTGTTTGAAGTTGGGGGTGATTAGAGTTTCATATTCGTATTGGTGATTATTCGTGAAAGTTAATTATCCAAGATCTTGTTTCAATTTTTTCTTTTTTAATCATGGATGGTTTGATGGGGTTTTCGAAAATTAAGCGGGAACCCAGGTGATTGGTTGCTGTGGAATGATTGTGAATTATTGAACTTTCTCATAATGGATATTTGATTCAAAGATTTTCATGGCTATTTTTTTATGTATATATTATTATTCATGAATATTGGCCAACTTCCTGATTGGGCCTTCATATGATGCTTCTCCTTGATGGAGAACATACTTGAGAAATTTATTTCAGTTCTTGATGATTGGAGGGTTCTTATTTTTTAAGTGGGTTTGGAGTTTTGGGCCTGATAAGCAACTCCAAGGGATGGTGGTGGATGGATGGTGAAGGATGTCTAAATTTTTGTCAGCTTGCTCATCGGATTAAAGCAAAAATATTTGCATTATTTCCAAGGATTTGATCTGCTGAAGCTAGAAATCTGCTTAAATTTTGCAAGTTTCAAGTAGAACCATTTTTCCAAAATTTGAGAGTAGGATTTCACTTGCAGTGGTTGCAACTTTGAACCAGAGCTTTTGCCAATACCAGTGGTCCAGTACCCTAGGGGGAACAGATGAAGAATTTATATGCTATATTATCATTATCAGGAAGACTCGTTGAGATCGTTCTTTAATATCAACAAACTTGGTGTTTATTAATATAATGGAAGTTTGGATTTCCTTAACTCTGGGTATTGCGATGTTAGCTTGCTTTCACCTACGTATAAACATTTCCATAAATGGTGTGTCAGAAACAGAAAGCGTGCCCTTTTCATTGAGTAATATATGGTACGATTATAATCATTAATTGGATCTTATATACAAATAAAAACATAAAGTCTACTTGGATAAACTTGAAATTATTGAGAAAAAATATAGTCTGATGTGTTTAACTGGCTACCATGTATTGGACTTTTATTGCTGTTTTGTGATGTTTTGGAACAATTTTTTGCAATTCGTAACAGATGGTTCTCCCAATTGCTGTTGAGGACGTCAAACGAGAGGTCAAAATATTGCAAGCCTTAGCTGGCCACGAGAATGTTGTCCAATTCTACAATGCATTTGAGGATGATTCATATGTGTATATAGTCATGGAGTAAGTATTTGAAGTTTCTCTTTTAGATAATTCCACAATTGAATTGAGTTGTTTTCACCATTCATATGTTGTTCATTTTTCATTCTAATCTAAATATGTTCCTTCTTTCCCTTTATCTCTTGTTAGGTTGTGCGAGGGTGGCGAATTGTTGGATCGGATTTTGTCCAAGTAAGAATTTTTGTCTTTGAGTGAACTACACTTACCACCCTTTTGTTGTTCAAAATACAGTCAGCATTCGTTGGCACCGAAGACTTCAACTTAAAATGGCAGAAGATTCTAAATACACACATTTCTGTGGAGTACACTTACCAGAGTGTTTATGTATTGTATACAAATATCTCAATACATCTATTGAGTGTGCTTAGTAGAAATGTGTGTATTTAGAAGCTCCCTAAAATAGCACTAACGGAAGCTATAAAATTTCAGTTTTACCCCTAATTTGCTAAAGCATGTTCTATTGCAAAAACTAATAGATTTAAGTGTCTCTTGGGCATTACAAAAATTAATAAACCGACATCATTGCATCTCGTAACAACATGTTAACAAGAAGGCAGATACTGTTACATACTTTTTGAAATAAGGATGGTTGGTGTAATTTCTGATGCTATAGGGGTCTGTCTATATTTTGTACAAATCATATGGGTGGTCAGTATTAGTTATCCTTAATCTTTGGGATGTTCTAACATGGGCTACGGCAGTTGCTTTATGATGCATATTACGGATAAGAATTTTCTATAGTACTTACTGAAGTTCTCATTGAATCAGAAAAGATAGTCGTTATTCTGAGAAAGATGCGGCAGTAGTCGTGCGGCAGATGCTTAAAGTTGCAGCTGAGTGTCATTTACATGGTTTGGTGCACCGTGACATGAAACCAGAGGTGAAAGTTTACAAGTGATGATAGGATTTTTGGCCTGTGTTGCTTGGAATAATGCTACTTGATGTGTTTCCCTTGAATTTTTCTTTGTTGTTGTTGAATTTGATTTTAATATATCTGTTTCTGTACTGTAGAATTTTCTTTTCAAATCACCGAAAGTGGATTCACCTTTGAAGGCCACAGATTTTGGTCTATCAGACTTCATAAGACCGGGTGAGTAGAAGTTCTTCTGTAGAGAAGATCTCTGAAGTGCTGATAAGAAATTTGGTAACTTTACGGTTCTTAATCTAATGATATGTCCTATCAGTCCGTATCCCCCCATCCTCCGGACTCTGTTCTGTTTTCAATAAGGTTCTTATATTGTGCTCTCATATTTTGGAGGTCTTCTTAGCTCTTGCCAAATTTTCTTTGATTAATATTGTCATACAATTCAAAATTCTTATATGCATATACTACTTTTATGCAGGGAAGAAGTTTCACGATATTGTTGGCAGTGCCTACTATGTTGCTCCTGAAGTCTTGAAACGTAAATCAGGGCCAGAATCAGATGTCTGGAGCATTGGTGTAATTACCTACATATTGCTCTGTGGAAGGCGACCATTTTGGGACAAAACTGAGGATGGTATATTTAAAGAGGTGCAGTGCATTCATAGCTTTGGATGCTCACTTTTGTCCTATTCCTATTTTCTGTTGGATGAGTTGTTGTACTTTCTTTTCTTTTTCATTTTGTTCTCGATTCAGTAATTGAATTTATGCTATACTCATTGCTGGTCATTCTTTCCTTTCTTGCCGTTTTATCAGTTTTCTGTTACATGGTGGTGTATGTTTTCATCATGGCTTAACATTTTTTTTTTTGCCTTGTTACTTAATTTTTTTTCTAATTTTAACAGATTTCTAGAAGATATATTTAACCAAATCATTATGCGTGGCCTGTTCACAAATATATCTTCTTTTCTTTTTCTGTTTAGTGGTCTTCTTATTACATCCAAAATATATATATATATATATATATATATATATATATTCTATGATTCCCTTTTTTTCTGTTTAGTGGTCTTCTTTTTATGTCCAAATTTTATATTCTGACTTTCCATCAATAGATTTTTAACGAGGCATCTGCGACCAATAATTGATTGGTTACTGATGAATATCAGGGTGGTTAACTAGCTATTAGGCTGTAGTTTGATTGGCATGCCAAGTCTTAGGCCTAATTCTTTAATTCCCCTTTAACTAAGCCTTTGTTATGATGGCTATCACTCCACTGATGCATAGAAAACAGTAGTTCCAAACAAGAACGCCTGCCCTGATTCAAGTCTCCTTTCAAAATTCGTAAAGGTTACAAAACTTATTACCACTGATTCCTGAGGTAAAACATCCTACCTTGTGACATGATTTTACAAGAAAAAATCTTGAGCTGCGACCATGAAGTCATAAAATAATGTTGTTTAACCAAATGAGGCAGTCATTTTTGTGAGGAATCTAACAATAATGTTGTTTAACCTAATGAAGCGTTCTGGATTCTAACATCAACATATTTGAATCTTAAATGAAATAATGTCTTGTAACTAATCATCTTAGCTAGATTGGATAAAGATTTATATGTGAAAGTTTGACAATTTGGTGGAAGGATGCTAACAGATAGGGTTGAGGCGTGGATCATGGTTCATGTGACCAACCCACTGTGTTAGGGTATGGTGAGGTCAACATTGATGGCTACCTTGATTTACACTTTTATCATTAAAAGCTCTAAATGGAGTGGATTGCTAGAACAGAGTTCATACATAGACACCATAATGTTCACTTGGTTGAATGATGAGGACCACAATTTGTCTTAGCCCATCCTTGCATTGTTGAGAGTGTTTCATCAGCATCTCTCCAGGCTTGTGACTGGATTTGAACCTTGTAGTCCATCCCTAACAAATCTGAGCTGCTTAAAAAAATTTATTGACTTAAGTCACCGAACCTTAAGGGCTTGTCCTGGTTATCTGAAGTTATAGAGAAGTAGAGCACAAACTACAGGTTCCCAAAGGATATCTTGAGGAATGAGGACACCATAAATAAGGAACCCCCTGCAACTGTCATCTGTCTTTTCACGAACTTGATGTTGTCATATATGATATATGTGATCGCTCAACTACCTATTCCATCATTGTGTTACATGGAAATCATATTCATTCCAATTGGTTTATGTTTTGGACTATTCAAAGTAGACCTGTTTAAAGTCAACTGGAGGTCCATCTGTGACTTGAAATTCATGTCAAAATGAGAAAGATGAGATACCATAGATAATACATATGCATGATGTAATAAGGAAGCTCCGGCATCAAGGGGCTACAATGTAATTTGAAGTTGGCTAGGTAGCTGGTAGCCTTCCATGGGATCTTATATGATGTGATAATAGTTGAATTGTATAGTTTCTTTATTGTTTATTTCAAGGAAAATAAAAGGTTGGGGGAGGGGATCAACTATTAATTTGGAAGTTCTGGATTTAAAATGCAATTTTGCTAGGTGTGTCGCCTTTGCGATCTTGTTGTAGATGATATTTTTCACAAATGCAGTTGTTTTTCACATCTGATTGTTTACTATTTTTCCTTTTCTTTTGTCACCATTCTATAATTTGGCATACTTATTTAATTTTCTCCCATTTTCAGGTTTTAAGGAACAAGCCTGATTTTCGTCGCAAACCATGGCCAACCATAAGCAGTAGTGCAAAAGATTTTGTCAGAAAACTGCTGGTTAAGGATCCTCGTGCAAGACTAACTGCTGCTCAGGCCTTGTGTATATTTCTATCTGTTTCTTTAAAAATAATTGCTTTTTATTTCATCTTGCAGGAAATAGAAATTTCAGGAACCTATGAGCCTTAGCTACAAACCTAAGCTATTTTGGGAAGTTTTTATTGATCATCTTGGGATTTTTAGAAGTCCTGGATTAAATATAGGTGGCTTTCAGCGTGAAAACAGTTGATTACTAGTCAATGCCAAATTGTTGGGTTGGTGGTAGGAGAGGATATAGCCATAAACATTAACTGCCCTAAACATTAACCAAACACCAGTTGGTGGGTATTAAAACACATGTTATAGCTTTAGGTCGTGCAGTTTTAGACTAATGCTACCAACGAGAGATGTCACGCCCACACAAAGTGGAAAAGCCCACTTTGATTTAAGAAATGGTCTTTGTCTGTTAGGCATTTGATTAGCAAGAGCACCAACTTCAATTCCTATAGAAATTGGAGCAATTTTCCTTTCTAGATTGCCAAATTAAATGGATTTTCATTATTTATTTTCATAAATTCTAACATCTAGTCTATAATCATCCTTGATTGGTGACTGGACAGCGATAATGTCTATTTTTTTTTCCGTTTCTTTTTCAAACTTGTATTTTATTAAGTGTAATGATCTTCTCCAACTTTTCCAGCACATCCATGGGTTAGAGAAGGCGGGGATGCCTCAGAGATTCCTCTGGATATCTCAGTCCTATCTAACATGCGGCAATTTGTGAAGTACAGTCGCTTAAAACAGTTTGCTCTTCGGGTATAAATTTTTCTTTTTGGCACCGTATCAAAAAGAAGCTCCACTATATTTCTTTATTGGCAATCTATTGTTTTATAGGCATTGGCTAGCACAATTGGTGCAGAGGAGTTGGCTGATCTTCGTGACCAGTTTGATGCAATTGATGTGGATAAAAATGGAGCTATTAGTCTTGAAGAAATGAGACAGGTAGATTTTCCTTCACGTTTTAGCAGTCCAAGATAACTATCTAAAAAATAGACCCCTTGTATTTGAACAGATATATATGTATGAGTTTGTTACGTATATCATTAAGTTGCTGGTTTCATTGCAGGCCCTTGAGAAAGATCTTCCTTGGAAGATGAAAGAATCACGTGTTCTAGAGATTCTTCAAGCGGTTAGCCTGTGATTTAAAAAATTCATGTCCAATTTTTGTATCTCTGAATTGTTTCTATTCACCAGGCATTATACTTATCTCTAATTTTTCTATATTAGAAAAAGAGTTAGTTAGCATTTACTTTTGACTGTGGCCGCAATTAGGGACGGATGCAGGATTTTAATTTAGAAAGGACGGATATTAAGTTTTCAAAAAAATCTTAGTAGGGTGAACCTATATAATCTTGAAATAAGTTGGACTAATACTACTATAATTATAGTTTTTTCAAAATGTAAGGGGGGCGACCACCCTTATCTGCTCCCCTTTGGGTCTATGGCCGCAATCAATTCCATATATATGCAACGTGCATAGCACCCAATTTTAATTGAAAAATCTTGCATCAACCATCACGGTGAATAGTGCTTAGTTGTTTAAATAGATTCCTCATGGGTTTTATTTGTTTGCTTGAGACAGATCGACAGTAACACTGATGGACTAGTGGATTTCTCAGAATTTGTTGCAGCAACTTTACATGTCCATCAATTAGAGGAACATAACTCAGAAAGGTGGCAGCAGATATCACAAGCTGCGTTTGACAAATTTGATGTGGATCGAGATGGATATATAACCCCTGAAGAACTTAAAATGGTTAGTATTATGTCCATTACTACTCCTGACTCCTAACTGATTTTTGTCATTTCATTTTTTCCATCACACAGAAAGTAGATTGGGACTTGTGTGGTTGGCTGTAATATGAAAAACTAAAATGTCCTCTTTTAGATATTTAGAAAACGAGAAATTAAGGTGAAACTTTTTAAAAGATGAAATTGTTTTTCTTCTCAGTGCCTTCAGCCACTCAATTTTCAACATGGTTCCCAAGCCAATTGCATTGATATTGCATGAGTTTGGTGACATATGAAATAACCACCACCATCTAAGCTTAACTTTTTAAAGTTTGGAGATATTTAGATCTGAGAACAGTCGGATTACAAGAATTTCGTCTCACTGGTTTTGGGATAAATATGGATTACATGATCGTTTTTAATAAATTTCTTTGTCTCCTAAACCAATTAGGTGGTACACTGGTTGAGATTTTCTCTCGGTAGTTGGATCAAATTTGCTATTTTCCATCTTTAATTATATTGGATTGACCTAAACTGCTTGAATAGTTAAGAATCCTATTGCTTTGATTTTTCAATGATGCATGACCCCGGTGCCTGCATGCCTTGGCTCATTTCTTTACTTTCTGGTTTCATTTCTTTTCTTTACTTTCCGGGTCATGTTCCTCCTTTGACCTATAATACATCCAAATAATGTTTCTCAACCTCGTAATATCCTGCAGCTTCTAATGTTTTTGTTATTGTCTTCCAGCACACGGGCTTAAAAGGCTCCGTAGACCCGCTTCTAGAGGAGGCCGATGTTGACAAAGATGGTAAGATCAGCCTGTCAGAATTCCGCAGGCTTTTAAGAACTGCGAGCATGAGTTCTTCAAGAAATGGTCATCGAAATTCTCAGAAAATGTAGATCCAAAAAGGTGTTCCCAAACTTTTGAGACAGAAATTTTGCTTGAAGATTGTAGTTGGAGAAGGGCTCCCATCTGGTTGTGCCTCTACTGCTTTTGTGTGGAACATTTTCTGGGATTTCAAGTAATTTGTTAGCAATTCTGAATAGGTTCGTGATCACATCATGCCAAGAGGTGCTTGATGGAAGTGTTTCCTTGGCCCTGAAGGAAAATGGCTGGTGGTAATGAGAAAATATTAGAGGATCCGGATCACTAGGTCCCGGATTATTACAGTTACACATTTATGTAGTGCTTATCACAAGTGCATAAATACGTGGTTGTGATGATTTGTGACCACCTAATAATTACTCGATAATTTATCGTCATGGTAGTTGTATATCATCGTTTCTAGTGTTGTGTGTTCTTTGGATGATTGTTCCAAAATGTAATTTGTGTCCTAAATAAGTTATTAATGAAATTGATTGTGTTTGGATTTGTTTATGTTTTTTATGCTTGTAGGAATTGTGTATTTGAACAAGAAACTTGTGTTATAAAGTTAAAATGAGTTTAATCGTGCGTGTCCCATCTCGTGATCATCTCGTTCTAAGAGCAAACAATTTTTATTAAATTACTTGAACTTGGTTTTCGCTTAAGATGTAAAGCAGACCAATTTGTGCTTCTAATTTGATACTCCAATTTTAATTAAATATACCCACTTTTTTGTTTTTATTAAGTAAAATCGTAAAATTACCCTCTATTTTTCTCTCAATCTTTTATTTTCTTTCAAGTACTTGAATAATATTTTTTTATAATTTTTAAAACAGAATAAACTAAGAAATGTATTTAATTAAAATGGGAATGTCAAAATCATTTATCAAAATTTTAGACTGCATACGCTTGCCCAAAATTTAAGAGAGTGCATGCATATTAGTACAATTTGTGCACTCCAATCAAATAATCTGAGGCCTTTTTTCAATAATTGTTCCAAATTCTTGAATTGAACTAGCAATGTGGTGGGCTCGTTTGTATTGTATTTCAGTCTATATGAATAGGATTATAAATTTATAGTTTATACTTGAAACATAACAATTATGATTTTAAATAGAAGTTATAAATAACTACTAAAATTATAAATTTTTTATTTTAAATAATAAACTGAGTAAATTTGGTTTAGGTCCTATTTAGAAGACTTGTTTTTTAGTAAGTCCCAATTTAAAATTATGTTCTAATAAGTCTTTTATATTATTTTTATATTAAAAATACTTCAAATATGCTTCATGAATAGTTCTTTCACCTCTACCAACCTCACTCTCATCAGTCCTAGTATTATCGTCACCACCACCCTCTCCTCCACCGCTACCATCTCCTCTATCCCCAGATCGCCACCACTTCCTGCCGCCACCACCACCAAATCCCCTGGTCCTTCATAATCGTGACTTGCAAATTACATAATCACTGCCACCACTACTAGATCGCTACTACTCCTACTGCTATCACCACTAGGTCGCCACCATTTCCTATCGTTACTGCCATTACATTTATACGACGACATCGATATTGTTGGCGTTGATCTTGTCAACACTGCTTTTGTAGCCATGCATCTCGACGTAAAAAACAAAAAGAAAGAAAAATGAAACATTCTCTACGTGTAATTAAAATGTCTCATTTGTACAGAAATAAAACATTTGTTTTAGAAAATGTGATTGTAAAATTAGAAATTGTACTGTGAGCAAATGAGACATTTCGCCATGAACAATAAATGTGATATTTATTTTGAAAAAAATAAGACATTTATTTAAAAAAATGAGATATTTATTTTGAAAAATAACTCATATGACAAAATATCTATTAGACAAAATATCTATTAGACATTGTAATCAAGATCCAATAAAATATCCTATTTTACGTAACCATGGTCTAAACAACCAAAACAATACATTTATTTGTATTGAAACATTGCTTGCAATGAAATATTGTAATTAGAATCCAACAAAAATTTTTTTTTTTTTCGTAATAAATGTGTCATTTCACCATTATCTAAACAACCAAAACAATACATTTATTTGTATTGAAACATTGCTTGAATGAGATATTTGATGCAAAAATGAGATATTTGTTTACATTAAGATATTGTCTTATCTTTCATTTCACCATGGTCCAAACAGCCAAAACAATACCAAATGTCTTATTTCTGAAAATGTCCTTTTTGTGCTAATGTCTCGTTTGTGAAAATGTCTTATTTGCGCAAAAAGATGGATGCGATTTTGGAAGAAAAATGAAGCGATGTCATCTCCGACACGGTTTTAACGAGATCGGAATCCGGTGAGATCTTTGATTCGATTGATGATTCTGAAACTTCTAAACCCCTCATTCCACTAATCCAAGCCCTAATAGAACTCTCTGAACTCGACGGAACTGTTCCCAAATTGAAACAAACCCTAAATTTGACCCCCAAAGTTTCTCATTCGATAAACTCTTCGTCTAGTCAATCACCATCACAATCAATCCATGGAATCAACGTGTTCACAAGTTTTGCCAAGTCCATAAAAACCTCCTAACTTTTCGCAATGTTAGAAATCCTTCCAAAATCGCATCCATTTCTTCTCATGACGGCGGCGGAGAAGAACTAGCATGGTGGCGACTGAGAAGAACCAGCACGACAGAGAAGAACTAGGCACATCGGTGGCGACAATTTCGAAGCGATGACGAGCAAGGATCCATTGACGAAGCTGGAGCCAAATCTAGGGTTTTACTGCCATTGCAAATGAAGAGAAGAATGAAACGAAGCACATAGTAGAGGAAGATTATCATTCTATACAATTATAGATATATAATTTTAAAATTTTAATAATTATTTTACATAATTGAATATCATGTTATTTATTTTTTGGTTTAATTTGGTCAATAAATGCGTAATTATATATATTTAAAAAATATATATTTTAATATTATTAACAACGAGATGATTGTCCCGCTTCGAAACAACCGTAAAAATTTATATATTTATATATTTTTTTGTTAAAATAACATATTTTATTTATTAATTAAATTATTTAATTTATATTGTACTATTTTAATGATAGATGATTATTTTTTAATCAGTGTAAAAGTTATTAATCTTTAGAGTTAGTCACTGTTTGTGGCTCTATGTTAAATCGTGCCTAGAATGGTATTGATAGATTGATTACAAATTAAAGAAAAGAGGGGAAAATTCTATAACTTGATGATTACTTCTACAAAAAGATGCTAAATCACACTTTATTTCAAATTATTTTTTAATAATTTTTTAAAAAAATTCCAAAAATAATAAATAAATAAATCATGACGTTGCTTTGGTTTCATAAGGTGTCAAATTCTTCCCTTTATTGGCCTCATATATGAGATAATTGTTTATTTATTTAATTTATTATTTAATTTTTTTTATTTTTAGTGACTTTTTTATAATTCAATTAAATCATTATATTTTTTAACTATTATTAAATAAATATTTTTAATAAAAATATAAAAAAATTTTAAAAAAATAAATATAAGTCAATAGGCCAAATTTCTTGTTGCTGGTCTTTAGTTAAAAAAAATATATTTTGATTAAGTTTTTTTATTTTTTCGATTCATTTCATTAAAATAATTTTTAAAAAATTAATTAAAAAATAAAAATTTTAAAAAATAAAAAAATACAAAATACAAAAATTAGCCTAAACAGTTAGAAACACCAACAAAATGATGGCTTATAATGTGATATCATGAACACAAGTTTCCTTTTCTCTTTTTTTTCTTTTTTTCTTTTTTTCTTTTTTTTTTCCTTCTTTTTTTTTTTTTTTTTTTCTTAAAGGGGAGGGGTTGTCGTGTTCCAACCAACCCATGTGCTGTTCTCGAGCTGGTCTCAAGTTATAAGATTCTAGTCTTAAAAGAAAATTTAAAAAATTAACTTTTAACATGTTTGACTTTTTTAAGAATAAAAAAGGAAAAATTCAAATCATGTGACATAATTTATTTAGGGTATTTCTTTCGATTTTAGTTAAAATAATATCTAATATGTATTCATTTTTCTTTTGAATTTGTAATATTTAAAATATTAATACCACTTATTTAGAGCAAATTAACTTTTTAATTAAGAATATTTATTTTATTAGTTAATATTTGAGAAGTGTACAATTTTTTTTAAAAAAAATAATAAACTTTTTAGAGATGTCGTTGTGTGAAACATTATAACTTAATCACTGACACCAAACAAATAAATCAGTTTTTTAGAGACACCAAACAAGGCATATTAATGAATGGTTTTATTATATTTGGCACCCCTTGATATTATATAATTTTAACTTTGTCCCTTGGGTGTTAGAATATTTCAAATTGGTCCTAGAATTATTAATTTCTTAATTTTTTTTGTGGTCCAACTAACAAGTGTTGTCAAGTTTTTCAATAAAAAAATGTGCTAGGGCAAGGTGAAAAGTGAGAAGATTTTATTTTATTACTACAACAATACTGTTATGATGATGATTTTATTTTATTATTTTATAATTCTTAATTTTTAATAATTGAATTTGAAAGAGGAACAGGTCAAAATACAAATCACAACCTATTAAAGTAGAAAACTCGAAAATAGAGGCCGTCGAAGAGAGATCACTTCAACCCATAATAGGAGAATACTATAGGGCCGACCTCTTCGAGCCAACCACATCAAATGAACAATGGAGCGTGGCTCGGCTTTGGTCATTGCATTAAATGCTCTGACGTTGCATTAAATGCGATGTGATCGATGTCAGAATGGCATTAAATGCAATTAGATCGAGCGCTTCCTACCATCGAGTGTCCTGCAATTTTGGAGAAAACATTAAATATGAAGAGCTCGGCCAAGAGGACGGCCGATGAACAGTTATTTATGGCGATGTAACTACGGGATCAATAATCACTGACTAGTTCAACAGCAAGAGCGGCAGAGCTATTTTGAGAATACGTTTTGATAGGAGAAGTAATTATGAGAATTGAGAAGAGAGAAACTGAATTCTCAACACTATAAAAGAAAAGGATTCAAAGGTCACGGTAAGTTTTTTGAATGAGAAAAAACCTGTAAAAAATGAATAGCTTATTTAGTTTTTTCTTATAAATTTTTTCTAACTTAATTATTGAAGTGGTTTTCGGTGATTGGCTATCAATTAGCTCACGTTTGTTTGTTTTTGTAGGTGCACGCTCATTGGTAGATTCGGTCGATCTGATTACAATCTATTAAACCAATATAATTTATAGATTAATCTCATACAATATTAATAACAAGTATAACTGGTACGACCTTATAAACTAATATAATATAAAATATGAGATAATAAATAAAATTTGGTACAATGAGATAATCATTGTAAGAATTTACTATTATTACTTATATAAATAAAAAAAATAAAGATAGACAAAAAAAAATAAAAGGCAATTAAAAATAATTTTAATTAATTATAAAAAAAAGACCAAGACTAAGACTACTTTTATTCTGATAAATAAAAAAATCACCTTTACCTAATGGAACAAAGGCCACGTGCGTATTAATTAATTTTATATATATATATATGATTTGTGGTGTCCTTACATTACATGTTGTCACGTCAGTTATTCAATTTTCTTTTATTATACTTATTTTTTTTTATTCAAAATTTTTATTGACCTTTACCCTTCCTCTAGAATTTGTCAAAATTTCATGTTTTTGTTATACCCTATTTATACGTATTTGACATCACATATATTAGTGTTGACTAGTCAAAATATTTTTATATTTTTAATAAAATAAAAAGTCAACATAAGAGAGCCAGTTGAGTTGATTCTTCGTAACTTATTTTATTCGTCACGCACGTGGAATAGAAAAAATTATTAAATTTTTTAAAAATATTATATGATATATTATTTATATGGTATTTTTAATAAATAAAAATATATTATATATACTAGGTGGGATATTTTTATCTCTTACTTATCTAACAAAGATGACGTCACATTATTTTATACCAAATATTTTATACTACATAATTATATAGAAATATCACATAAATAATATTACAAATTTTTTTGAAACTATTGAATAATTACTTGTAGAAGAGACCCATTTTTATATTTTAAGTTTATTTTTTGAAAAAGACTCCAAAAGACTTTTGAATAGTTGGAATATAAAGGGATAATGATAATATGATCCTAGTTTTTTTTTATATATATATATAATTTATTTGTTTAAAATAAATAGGATAGAAATGTAATTCTTCATTACTAAGGGTCCGATTGCTAGCTAGTTTAAAAGTTTATTTATTTTTTATTTTTTTTTATGTTTTTAATCAAAAAGTTAAATTAAGTTTAAAATAAATTGCTTGGTAACTTAATTTTTAAACTAGTTTTTTAAAAGTAAGTTATTTAGATAAAAAGTTAACTTTTTTACTTTTTGTTCAAAATTAATAAATTTATCATTTTATATATTTGATATTAATAATTATATATAGTTGGTAGTAGTAGTAAATAAATTATGAATAAGAGATATTATTATATTTTAAAAGTGGTGGGAGTTTGATTTGAATATTATGAGAGTGTATTTTTTGATTTTATTTTTTATTTTTTTTACCAAACAAGCAAAAATGACTTTTTTGCATTTTTATCGAAAAAGCTAAAAAACCCAAATTGCCAATGAAGCCTAATTCAATTTAGAATTACATTTTTAAGTTAGGTAGAAATCCAATTTTAACTCTTCGTATAGTTATTTTAGATTCCAAGATTAATCGATAAAAAAATAAAAGGTTCAAATTTAATAAACATTTTAAAAAATATTCATACATAAGATTATTGAATTAATCTAAATATGTAAATATGCTTATTTTAAATGTTAAATTATTAAATACTTAATTTATAACAATCACTTTTTATTTTTATTTTTCGTAATTTTGATCATCCAAACACATCCTTTTGTACTATTCTTAAGAGAATTTCTTAGTCACTAAAAAAGCAAAGAGAAAAAAAAATACAACACAACTTCGTACTTCATACTAAATTACCATATTGTCATATTAAATCTACTTATAGAAATACAATAGGTAGTGAAAATATTTGAATCATACATAGTTATATTATTTTTCTGGTTAATCAAATTTAAGATTTTTAGAACGATTATTGCATTAATATTACTTCATCAAAAACTATGTATGTTCAATATATATCAAGTGATCGACTTAAATTTTAGTGGGTTGAATCATTCACAAATTTTAGACCCCCAAATAGTAGTTTATTGATTTATTGCCTTATTCATGAAAAAACAATGTAAATAAGTTATTTTTTTGTTTGATATATACGTTTATTTGTTAATTTATTCTTAATATTGGTTTTTTGGAAAAAATTGACATATTTGTTTTTATTTTTTATACAATAATAATTTTTGTATTTAAAGAATAATATTTTAAATTAAAAATTATTTTGTCATTTTGATAACTCATAATGCCTCTAAGGTTCTCGTTCAGGAGAGAATCTATTAAGTCGATATAGTGTATTAAAACAAAATGTCAGTTCAAAGTTTTCAATCTAATTTTATCAATTTTTTGAATTGTTTATTTTTAATAATAGGAATAATTAGTCATAAGTCTAATTTTTATTTATTTAGAGCAATTATTTCACTTAATTTTTCTTTAATTTTCTTAAATTCATTGTTTTAAATGTTTTAAAACCTAAGACCCTTTAATTTAATAGTTAACAATTTTACGGACAAAATCAACACTTATTACTCATACTTTCTCAGTTATTTTATACAAATTCTTGCCATAGATTTTTATCAACTCCAGTCATTGCCGAGTACTTTTTTCAGCTACAATCAATGAGTTTTTTCAACCATCGCTAGTGACCGTTTTTCGATGACTTTTCATAAACCATTCTCTTGACAACTCTTCAGTAATGGTTTTTGACGACTTTTTGATGACTTCCCAACAACTTTCCACAATCTTCTTATAATTTTTTCGACAACTTTTTAACAACTCACAGAATAGATAAATTTTTATTGTTTGTTGTATTTGGACAGTGAATTTTATTTCTGTTAATTTATTTCTGAGTGCAAACAGATAAAATTATCTATAGTTTTATTATAATTGAAACTTTACTGTTCATTATATTCGAATAGTGAAATTTATGTCTGTTCATTTATTTCTATATGTAAATAGACAAATTTATCTATGATTTTATTATAAGTAAATAATAAAGAGAAATTTCATTGTTTATTATATTCGAATATTGTAATTTATCTCTATTCACGTATTTATGGAGTTAGTGGTCAGAGATGATCGAAAATGCATTAGAATTGGTCATCTAAGGTTGTCAAAATTAAAAATTTCTAGAGCTAATCACCAGAATCATCGTTGAAGTTCCTCGGTAGTCACCGGAGGTGGAGGTGAAGGTGGAGGTGGAGGGATAATATGTTGAGGTGGGGGGATAATTATTTAGAGTAGTAGAGATATTTTGGTCTAATTTTATACAATAAATTTTATGGGTCAAATTTTCTTTTATTAAATCAAATGTTATATAAAATGCTAATTGTGAACTTTACCCTAAATCCTTCTTAATAGTAATCGATGTCATTTTGTGATTGATCTAAATTAATTATATGTCAATTTATGTTAAGATATTAATTTTTTTAATAATCAAAATATTACCTTAAATGATCTTTGACTTCCTCAAATTAGAAAATATATATTCTATATCAACTTATTTTCTTTTTAAAGCATGTGCGCTAAATTCTGTATATTATTCATTTAAAAATTATCACCAATTTGCCATAAAAAGATATATATGACTATCTCATTTGAAAAATATATTTATATCTTCTATTATAACATAACTCTATTTTCTTTGTGCTTAGAACTCTCAATCCACTTTTCTTAAATTGTTATTTTTTTTGTTAAAAGATTCATATGTCATTGGGTGATTGGTCCAAAACTTATTTTTTAATTAAAATTATTTAATTAATTAAATTAATTATAGCTATCTAATTAAGTGTAGAATTTGAAATTTAAATTCGTATTTTTAAATCAAGTATATATATATCCCTACCAATTTAAACTGATTAAAAGGTCTATTTACAGAAAACTTTTTATTTGAGCTAAATCAAGTATATTTTCCTATCAATTTCAATCGGTTCCCATAAAAAAGGTTTCAAAATAAAATTTAAAAGAATATTCCAAAGACATGAATCAAAGTTCAAAGATTCTAATAATACACGAGTTTTATTATTATTGAATCTTTAATTTTTACTACAATATAATTTAATTTCTTCATATCGTTTTATCAAATATACATATTTGTAAAAAAAATCAATTAAAAATATTTATGTTTATATTCTAAATATGACATTTTACATCTGTAGTACTACAACTAATTTTATTTATAAATTATATTTATTTCAAAATATTTAAATACCATTTTTTTAATGATACTACGTTTTATATGATCGTGTGTGTATATATATATATATATATATAAATTTATTTATTTATTTATTGTATACTATCATGACTTATATTACCAATGGTATAGCAATTTATACGACAAAAACTGATTAAATGCATCAATTTTAGGGCTTTATAGGCAAAAATTAATATGTATTAATTTTGTAAGATCCAATAAAAGCTATTTTGTAATATTTTTCTATGTTTCAATAAAAGCTATTATGTCATCATTATAGTAATATTTTCAAATTACATTTCAAAATTTTAATTTTTAAGTATAAATAAATACATAGGTCAAAAAATAAAATGCATTTGTCTTTACATAATACATTTATTTAAATATATTTACATTCTTGATCTTATTAAGTCATTTACTTTTTTAAGAAAAAAACATAAATTTGATTGACTATTTTTTAATAATTATTCAAATATAAAGGTCAAATAAATTAAATTAAACTAATCATTAAATTTATTTATTTTATTCATTCTAACATCTACCCATACAATTAAAAGATAATAATATATATATATTTTAAAATTTAGTTAGAAATTGACAGCGTCTAACATACTTTAGAGAAACAAAATAGATATTGCAAGTGAGAACAATTAATCCGCATAATCCTCAATAAATTAAAAATTCATATAAAATTAATTTTATATTTGGAAAAACTATAAGAATACCTCTTATGCTATTTTTGTATATCATTTAACCCCTTAAATTAAAAACTCGTACAAAGTGGCCCCCTAACTATTTATTTGAATCATTTTACACCCTTCCGTTAAGGAGTGTTTTCGTAATTTTAATTAATAGTTAGGGATAAAGTGATACAAACAAATAATTAGAGGACCACTTCATACGATTTTTTAATTCAGATGGATTAAGTGATATACAGAAATAATGTAGATGGTGTTTTTGTAATTTTTCCTTTATATTTTTACATATAATTAAGTAAACTAAATTTACTAAAATATTTATATCATTTTAAAAGTGAATATAGTTTGTTATGATAATTTAAAATTGTAAATAATTTGTAAAAATAATGGGTAATGAAAATTTATAGTATTACTGAGAGGGAAGTGTGTGAGGCCCAAGGCACATTTGGAAAAAACCTACTACAGCTTTACAAGGGCCTAAGATAAAGTAGTCTCGGATGATGTTTGTAAAAAGGAACATGGCTGATCAGCCATGTTTCCTGATCAAGAGGCGTGTAAGGCAGAAGGCGCGTGAAGTGATCTCAGATTCTTTTTAATTCTATTACAACAGTCTCCACGTGATTGGTTGGTCACATGACTTAACAAATGTATAAAGTGGATAATCGAATAAGAAAAATGTACCTATTCTAGAACTATCAAGAGAGTACGGTGAATTGAAAGGTTAGCTTGAGAGATACTTTACCGGAATTTTAATTTGACCGTCAGAGAAGGCTCATCGGAGGAAACTCTTGTCCTTTTCTCTAACGGTTCTTTTCTTCTATTCTAAGTTAGACCAAAGAATTTGGAGCCCATCATTGGAGAAACACCAACATTTGGCGCCATCTGTGAGAAACCTTATTTATTTTCACATGGTGGTGAATTTTGTCGTGGATGAAGCGAACCAAATCAATGGCCGATGACATCAACCAGAACGCCACTATTCAGCATCCCCAACCGCATGGGGATGATTGCCCCGTCCAGGAACAACTCCATCATTTGGCGCAAGACATTAATGTAACAGTATGAAGGAGGGTTAACTTACTTTGGCCACTTCTTGATGGAATCGGTCTCCTAAGGCATGAGGGGAAAAGACTCTCATAGCCTCATGATCGGTGGGAGGAATGGTGTTCTCGATCATCTTTAGCCTATACTCTCCCTCGATGAAGACGAACTTGGCCTTCTCATAGCTAGGGTCGAGGGGAGCGAGAGGAGGCAAAGTAGTTTCTTTTTCCCTGTGCAGCTGAGGACTAGTTTGTGAAGGGATGAGATCTTGATTGGCCGGGATATCCTCTGAGGAATTTCTTTTCTGAGAAGTGTCAGCCTTCTCAGTAGACGCACCCATTTTCCTCTGGCGCTGATTTGATATTTGGGGGCGCTTCGGAGGGGAAGCCTCATAACCACCACTCCCCTGTTCAGCACGTTTTTTCCTTAATTCTCTTAAGTGCTTTTGCACTTCTTTGTCAACTCTTTCCATTTTTCCTGCACAGTGTAAAAGCAATTTCAGAGCAAATAAGATAATTGTGTAAGGGGGACATGTTTTGGGGCACATACGGTGTTTCATCGTTGAGTTTAAAAGCTTCTTCAGCCTCAGTTGCACGGAATAAATTCAAGGCATCAAAAGAGGGTTTAGGACTGAGAGGATACTCACTCAGGCTGTCAATGGTGACCAGCGCCGCCCAGTCCCTAACCTCGTGTGCGCAAGCCGCCTCAATTCTTTCTTGGTCCTTCTTGGATATCTCAGGGGCCCTAGTACAAACTAGACAAAGAACCTAGGGGTGTTAAAGGTTGATCTATCAAAAGAAAAAATTGCGGCATAAAAATAATAGAACAAATTGACCATCTTTTAGAGGGTTGGCCCGTAGCCGCTGGGTCTGGGGGGTCATTTCGTTGATATCCTCCCATTATTGAAACTCCTAACCATCTCCTGATATGAAGAAGTAATGCTCTTTCCAGTGCTTGTTGGAGCTCAGCAAACTAGTAATTAATTTGCGACTCCCGCGGGCTTGCAGGCTAACATATCTTAAAAGGTGTTCGACGAGCTTGTAGTACCATATGAACTCGGGGATGGTTAGACATCTCTTCCTCTCACTCAGCACTTGCCAAAAATCATGCTTTCTATGAGGATTCTTCAAGCATTGGGGACTAATTGACTAGAAGCGATTCCTAAATGTTGCAAGAACTTCCTAATGAGGATTGGCATTGGGATCCATAGGCCAACTTGTAGGGCCTCTTAAAAAATACAGACCTCGCCAGGGATAATTGAGCAAGCTCACTTGTTGATAGTAAGTACCCTCATATGGGTAAGGTTGGGAATTTGGTACTGAAGCCTCAGTCGGTCTAAATCTTAAGTCTCGATGGCTGAAGGGATTGACTTAGAGATAAAAAGAATACGAATATGCCCCACCACCATTTGTGAATGTTCGGTAGGCATTTCTTGTTGGTTTAGGCCAGTGGCAATGGCCTTAAGAAAATCTAATTCTTCCATATTCAAGGGTTCTACGAGATAGGTTGCCGGAGGACGAGAATTCCTTAGTTTGGCATGTTTTCCTTCCATCATCGTTGAAGAACTCTCATCTCAAAGGACAAAAAAGAGGAAGGGTTAGGTTCGCAGATTGGGACAGGGTTGCTAGGCCTTACGGTGAAACTAGCTAAAATCGCCAGAGGTGGTTCGTTGAGAAAATAATCAACGATTGGGTGGGCACTCGAAGATGACACCCCTTAACGGATTGGGATGCTGTCACACCAAATCTCAAGAAATGCAAATTCTACTTCCTCAGAATCACTGGATAAGATAACTTGGTTTCTACCTCCAGACATAAGCCCTTAAATGTTTTGAATAATGTTGAGGCACTAGACGAACTTGAGGACTTGGAATTGAAAGGATCAGTAAAAGAAACCAAAAATGACAAACGACGGCTAAAAAAATTACCATGAGGCGGAAACGTCGGCTATGTGCAGTCCAAACGCTTGGAATTACTCTATTTATGCCAAAGAATTAATCGAAGGAAGTAAGTAATCTGCCTCTCTGTGATTCAAAGGACATCAAGGGCGCCTAAAACTATCGACGACCAAAATGTGGCCAGTTGTCACTTAATCAACGAAAAGGGGGAGATGGGAGAAAAAAGGTGTGATGTGAGTGGTCTTTCCAAGCACCAACATGACCCCTGGTGTCTTGTCTGAAAAACGCTGAGGAGCGTATAAAAATATCTAAGGCGTCGTCACATAGAGCTCTTGGTACAAGATAGGTGTTTCTCATTCTAGAGGATGCATGAATAAGTATGATATACCATTTGTATTCTCAAATTTTTTCTTTATAAGGGAAAGGCAGGCCAAAAATAGGAGATTACTAATAGGGGAGTGTGTGGGGCCCAAGGCCCAGCTAGAGAAAGCCCATCACAACTTTACTAGGGCCCAAGATGAAGTAGCCCCGGGTGATGTTGGTAAAAAGGAATACGGTTGATCAGCCGTGTTCCCTGATCATGAGGTGAGTAAGGCGAAATGCGCGTGGAGTTATCCCAGATTCTTTATAATTCTGTTACAATAGTCTTCACGTGGTTGGTTAGCCATGTGGTTTAACAAATGTATAAAAAAGGTAACCGAATAAGAAAAAGATACACATTCTAGAACTATCAAGAGAGTGGGGTGGATTGAAAGGTTAGCTTGGGCTTACTCTATCGGAGTTCTAACTTAATCGTCTGATATGGCTCACCGAAGGAAACTCCGACCTCTTTCTCTAACGGTTTTTTTCTTCTATTTCAGGTTGGACAAGAAAATTTAGAGTCCATTATTAGAAAAACACCATCAATTACAAAAATAATAACGCATTAATTTATACATGTTTAATAAAAATTAATAATGTTAAAAAATAATAATAGCAAGATTTCATAGTTAATTACTCATTATGACAAATTATAAGTTACTATCAGAGCATCTCATATGGAACAACGGTTACTGTGACCTCATTTGGCAATCCGTTTTAAGCTAAGTTTTTTGTATTTTTATTTAAAGTTAAAGAATTTAAAAATACCTAGTTTGTAAATTCAAAGGCTTTTAGCTTTTTTGCCTATTTACTTTTTTTCTTTACATAATCTTTTATATATTTTTTAAAAATATCAAAACTTTTATTCTGCACATTTATTTTTTTTTTATAAAAATTATATTTTTAAAATTTACTCGTCAAAATATATCAAACAAGATTCATATTGATATAATATTATGTAAAAATAATTTTTTTAATTATAATTTTAAGTTAAACTTTTTTCTTTTTAACTTAAAGTTACTTTGAGCCAAGTTTTTTGCTTATTATTTCTTGGCTTAAAGTCATGAATAAAGTTTATAAAATGATTTTTTTTCTTATTTAACTTAAAACGATTTTAAACAAAAAACTTGACTTAAAACCAAATTATCAAATAAAACCTATATATTAGTATAATTTTATGTTAAAAACATATGTTTTGATTGAACATACAAGCTCTCACAATGATCGTTTATAGCACAATAGCATAATTTTATGTTAAGAACGTAAGTAGAAAATGTACATGCTACACATCACGTACCACGCACCACGCTTATTAAAGGTCATCAACGGGTTGGATCGAGTCGATTTAGCCCGCACAATTAGTATACAAGCTCGTCCATGGGCTTTATCTAATGGGCTTATTTTTGTGATGGGCTGGGCTTGGGCTTAAGGCCAAGCCCTAGTTAATGGGTTTCGTCTAAGTAGGTTGATAGAAGGAGAAAAGAATTCAATATGTAACTATACACGTATATTAATTTTTATTTATTTATATGTATATATTTTAGTCTCTAAAATTGTTCTCTATACACACATTATTTTTTATTTATTTGTTTGTATATTTTTCTCTTTCTAAGAGTATGATATTAAATGAGAGTGATTGTAGTAAATGAGATTATTTAGAAAACATATGAAAAAAAAATAATAGTACTACTATTATATATACATAAAAATAAAAAGAATTTAAATTCGGTCAAAACTATTGACGAATTGTTATTATTGAAGTGAGTTATGCACAGTAAAATAAAAAAATTTATGTATAGGCATTAGGCATGTTATTTTTTTAGATAAGTTAACGTAAGTTTACGTTATGGTGGACTTTGATAAATTTTTGATCGTGCCCACACGACACACTGTATGAGCGAACTATTGAACAAGCCAAACTTCAATACTTACAAGTTAAGAGTGTCCAAGAGGCCCGAATAACTCTGAACTAACCCAACTTGACCTCTATGGGTTGGATTGGTTCGATTCTACTAGGGTGATGGGTTGGCTATGGGTTCATAAGAATCAAAATCGATATACTCGGGTTGACGAGCTCTCAACCCAACCAAACCCGAGATCCAGATGTATATTATATATAATAATATAATTATATATATTTATTTATAAAAATTAAATTAATGTTAATTTTTAGAGGGAGGGAGTTAAGACACTGGGTTCTAAAGCTCTAATTACTTTTTGGTCATAAAAATTCTTATTTCTCTGCACTTTCTCTCTACGTGATCAAACAGTACAGGAAACTAAAAGAAAATGTGAATGATATAGTAATACTTTTAAAACTTATTTTCTTCCTAATATGCTCATAGTTTGTGTTTATACATATTATATGTATCTATTATCTAAGAAAATTTTAGAAATTGAAAGTTTCATATGGGTGCAACCAATTAATATAAGATGATAATTTTTTTTGTACAATTCATTTGTAAAGTTTGATAGTTTTGTGTGAATGTATTTTAAATAAGGAATATTTTCTTATTTTAAAATTGTAACTCTTTAACTTCTCAAAAAGAAAGTATTGTTATTCCTCATTGAAATAACTGAGGAGGTATTCTAGTTGTTTTTACACCTTATTTGAATTTTTGAATAATGAATTGAAGTTTAAATCTCACTTTAACGATGAAATCGCAATTCAATCTGAACCAACCCAAGTTAAAATGAATTAGGTTAAATTAATTCTAAAGTATAAATAATTTAATTCTAAATCTATTTTTCAAAAATTAATCTTGTTCAATTTAATTCTGAATTGCATTCTAATCCTACCCAAACCAACCCATGCCACACCCCTATTACAAGCATGCAAAATACGGCTAAATATCATTTTCTTTTCTCCGTTAAACGGCTCCGAAGGTAATTTGGGTGAAAAACCGCGTTTGACCTTTAAAACCCGATGACTAATCTCTGTACGACTCCACCACACAGAACCATTTGGAATTCCTATGTCTTCTTCCTCAGTCCGAACTTTTGAGAAACATAGACGAAGATCTGAACCAAGTACTCCCTCTCCCTCTCCCTCTCCCTCTCCCTGCACCGCCAGGATCTAATCCTTTTGAGATTCACCTAAAACGCAACCACCCCGCGTAAATAAGATCACGCCCATCTAATCTTTGAAGACCCTTTTCAGTTTCGTCGTACCAAGAATTGACCACCTCCCGTTTCTCTGATTGGGTTCAATTTGATTGCTCCGGTTTGATCTGTAAAATCTCTGGTGGGAAGCGATTGGATTTTTTCCGCCGCTGCAGCGATGGCGGACTTAGTGAAGCAGATCCTGGCAAAGCCGATTCAGTTGGCGGACCAGGTCATCAAGGCCGCCGACGAGGCCAGTTCCTTCAAGAACGACTGCGCGGAGCTCAAGTCAAAGACCGAGAAACTAGTCACCCTACTTCGCCAAGCCGCCCGCGCCGGCAACGACCTCTACGAGCGGCCCACCCGCCGGATCATTGACGACACCGAAAAGGTCCTCGACAGGGCCCTCGCGCTCGTCCAGAAGTGCCGCGCTAACGGCGTGGTCAAGCGGGTCTTCACCATCATCCCCGCCGCCGCCTTCCGCAAGATGGCGGCTCATCTCGAGAACTCCATCGGCGACGTCTCCTGGCTCCTCCGCGTCTCCGCCTCGGCCAACGACCGCGGCGATGAGTACTTGGGCCTTCCTCCCATCGCCGCCAACGAGCCGATTCTGTGCCTGATATGGGAACAGATTGCGATCCTCTCCACTGGGTCGATCAACGATCGATCGGATGCTGCGGCTTCTCTGGTTTCACTTGCATGCGACAATGAACGATACGGCAAGCTCATAATTGAGGAAGGCGGGGTTGGTCCGCTGCTGAGGCTCGTCAAAGAAGGGGCGTTGGAGGGTCAAGAGAACGCCGCTCGAGCGATTGGATTTCTGGGTCGCGACCATGAAAGTGTCGAACACATGATCGATACGGGTGTCTGCTTAGTGTTTGCGAAAATGCTCAAAGATGGTCCAATGAGGGTTCAGGGTGTGGTGGCCTGGGCAGTGTCGGAGCTCGTTGCCCATCACCCCCAATGTCAAGATCTTTTTGCCCAACACAATATAATTCGTCTACTCGTCAGCCACCTCGCTTTCGAGACAATTCAGGAACACAGTAAGTATGCCATTACCAGCAAGTCAATCGTAGCGATTGTAGCGGCAGGTACTAATTCAGATTCTAACAGCATTCTCAACAAGTCGAATGCAAATGATTACGATGATCTGCAGAGTTACAGAAAAATTGCACATCCCTTGGGCCATAGACCACAAAGTAAGATGCACAACGTGGTTACCAGTACAATGGCCCTGAATGCTGAATCCAAGTTGCGGCAAAGCAATGGTGTAAATCAAACCAATAACACAAAGCAGAACCATCAAACCTATCATCATCACAATAACCATTCACTCTCCGGGATTAGCATCAAAGGGAGGGAGTCGGAGGACCCGGCCACCAAGGCCTATATGAAAGCAATGGCTGCAAGAGCCCTTTGGCAACTTGCCAAGGGGAACTCGCCCATTTGCCGGAGCATTACCGAATCGAGGGCTTTACTGTGCTTTGCAGTACTCTTAGAAAAAGGAACCGAAGATGTTCAGTACAATTCGGCCATGGCTTTAATGGAGATAACAGCAGTAGCTGAGAAGGATACTGATTTGAGAAGATCAGCATTCAAGCCTAACTCGCCCGCTTGCAAAGCCGTCGTTGATCAATTACTGAAGATAATTGAGAAGGCAGATTCAGAACTTCTTATTCCATGTGTCAAGGCTATTGGAAACCTGGCTAGGACTTTTCGGGCCACTGAAACAAGGGTGATATGGCCATTAGTACAGATGCTGGATGAGCGGGAAGCAGAGGTTTCTAGGGAGGCTGCCATTGCCCTCACAAAGTTTGCCTGCACCGATAACTATCTCCACGTTGACCACTCCAAGGCTATAATAAATGCTGGAGGAGCAAAGCACCTAATCCAGCTTGCATACTTTGGAGAACAAATTGTGCAGAGTGATGCACTGGTTCTTCTTTGTTACATAGCAATGCATGTACCGGACAGCGCAGAATTTTCTGAAAACAATGTGCTCAATGTGCTTGAATGGGCATCAAAGCAAGCTCACCTGGATCAAGCGGAAGTGGTTGGGCCTTTGCTACATGAGGCAAAAGGTAAGTTGGAGCTCTATCAATCCAGAGGTCCAAGGGGATTCCCATAATTCAAATTGTTTGTTCTTAGTTAAGAGTTCACGTTGTACTTTCTTTTTCCTATGCTTTATTTCTCATGGAGTGTACATACAAATGGTTGTATGCAATTGCTTAGGAGTTATGTTTATGGAGTTCATTGTTGACAGCCTTTTGCAAATGTTAGTAGACTAAGTGGTCTACATACCATGTCATATATCATTCTTTCCCCATAATTTGATAATTAATAATATATGTTTTCCTTCTTCATTCAAAAGAATTGTAATCTTCTAGCTCAACACGATTTGGATGTGTCTATTTGCTTAGGGTAAGTCCACTATGCATTATTGGTAGGGAAGGTTATGAATTCTGTATCGGCTTGTATAAGCTAGTACGTATCGACGTATCGTTTTAGAGCAAAACTAGCACACAGGCTGTTTAATTGTGTTTAAATGCCGGGTGTTTTCGGTCGGTACCAGTGGTACCAGACAATACCGGGTCCCAACTGGCACTTAAAAATCATGAGTACAATGAGAGAATTGAAGAGGAGTTGCAACCCATGCATGTGCCACTCACTTTATCAACGATACCAGTCAACATTATATAATCTTTTTCCATACTAAATTGTGTGTATTGCATATGACAAATATATTCTATATTTGTAGCAATAAATTCAAAAACGGGATTCAGTATTTCACTAATAGTGGGGCATAATGTGCCCGGTCCCTTAGCCGGCATGGTATTTAGAACCATGCTGCCAGGTTTGGACACAAGGAGTGGTGGGAAAAGAGTGTGGTTGTCCAAGTCGAAGTTTGTTAATTGAAACACGAGAAATGCTGAAAATCTGATACTAGGGAATTCTTGAATGATCTTTTCTAGATAATAGAGAGCAGAGTGGTTGCATTGAGCATTGATGACCTTGAACTTCTACTATAGTCTATGTTACATAGACTTAGGTATGAGTTTCGAGTGCAAGTGGTGTAGAATTCATCTTATTCTCACATCAAAAACGTTGTGACAAAACATTCTTATTTCTTAATATATATATATATATTTTTCAAAGTAAATGGTGTTGACAAAGTTCCATTGAACATTTCATGCATAATATCAGAGTTTATGTATAGTTCTATAGTAAATTCAAATAAATAAGTATGCTTTCTAGACAAATGTTTAAGTAAAACTGTCGGACATATCCATTTTTTACATTTAGAAAGTCCATGTCCCAAAGAAGCTTCCAAGTATAAAATAGAACTTTCAAAAAATAAGATGCAATGTTTTCAACAGGCAATCAGAATTTCAACCCTCCTAATTACAGATATCTAAGAGCAGACCAGGTCCCAAAGAGGCTCACAGGCATATATAATGCAGGGCAGAGGACGAGAACTGAGACTTCTTGTTAGTATGAAAGTCAAAGTGTCCAGCTTCACCATGCACCAGAAGTTATGATTCCAATTTCTTCATGATGGTTATATATTCATTCTCAAACTCCTATAACAAATATTATTGGAAAAAAAATAAGCCTACACAGTAACACATACCTGTCATATTTTGATAAGAAAAAACATTAAGGAGATGTTTGGGTCCTGACAAGAGTGTATTGGATTGCATAATATATGATATGGGCCCATATATCTACCTTTATACCGTGTTTGGAGTGATTTTGTTATACGGTTTTTGTGCTAATGTGATTTATATAATGGATGACATGATGGTGACATGTAATATGGCCACACTAGTCTTATACAATGAACATTGTCTAAGCTTATACTAAATTAAAGGATGTATAAGAAATATGATATGTTTTCACTCCAAACAGTATATTGGATTGTATAAAAGTTTTATTGAATTTATTCAACACATGGGATATGATAGGATATATTCTTAATCTCCTCCTATACAATGACATTACTAGATTGGACTGTATAGTTATATCCAATCCAGTTTTGCTTTTATCAAAACCCAAACATACCCTAGCTATAACTCCATATCCATGATCAGAGAACCTAGGCATGTGTGTAGAGATTTCCTGCAAGTAAAATTGGACCAATTATCAGTGCAGACGGTTAGAAGTGGCCACAAGTTATCAGTCCAGAGGTTACAGCAGCTTTCTTTTTGGTTCTTTCTTCCTTTCTTTCTTATCCTTTTTCTCATTCCTCCTTTTTTAAATGATAATTTTGTTTTCTCATTGCTGACCATTTTTGCTTTTCTTCATTTGTTAATATTTCTAATTCAAACCTTGGTTTGGTTAAACCACCGATTCAATCTTTTTAAAAAGAAAGTCTAAATCCCCTTACTGTATTTCTTGATTAAAAAGGCTGCGCTTCATATTATTGGTAACTTAGGGTTGATTTAGCTTAAATGCAAGAACTTAGGTGCAGAAAAGTAAACAGGAGAACATACTTTCTTAATTGTTAAAGAAAGATGGACTATAATTTTTCTGTGGTTGATTAGTTCCACCCATAATTTGCAAGACTTGAAATGATTTATTGTTAGCTAAGGAAAATGACTCCTGACAAAGACAAGAATCATAGAAACAAGAGCTTATGATATAGCCACACGGTGTAGAGTGACATGCTTTTTAGATGAAACACAGAGGGGGTCTGTAATAGTTTAACTTGTGATAAATCAACCGGTGCATCTGCACTTATTATCATGTAAATATTAAGATTGGAAACTGGAAATTAAAGACAAGCCCAAATATATAAACATTGTGAAATTGGTACAACTCCGTAAAAAATATATTAAACAAATTAAAATTTAAAATCATCTAAAAAGATTAATCAAATCCAAAGATATTTAAATTCAAAGTTAGCTAAAAAATCATGTTCTAACTTACTCAAAATCCATTTTTCCCAACATGTTTGAATTAATTTGTTTGTAAATTATCTTTTAAGTTGGCTTTTTAAAAATTGATTGATGAGGTAAAAAATTTAACTTTTTACTTTTTGTTCAAATTAGACACCATTTGCCTTCCATATGATTGATTGATAATCATAATCATAATGATATATAGTTGACATCGATAGTAATTAAGTTATCAAGTTGTGTTATTGTATTTTAAAAAAAGATAAGAATTTGAATATAGAATTCTCAATATTAATGTTTTGATTTAACTTTTAATTTTTTTAACTTTTTTACCAAACGAGTTATGCTATTTTTTTTTAAGCCAAAAAACTTGAGTTATCGATCAAGTCCTTAAACTTCTCCCCCATGTCACAAATAGAGCTTTGAAAAAGGGTAGTTTCTAAAATCAATAAAAGAACTTACATCGAGCATAACTGTCGTACATGATTAAACCCACTTTTTTTTTTCTTTCAAAAAGACTACTTGCAACGAAAATCAACCATGGAACCAACTATAGACAAAGACAAACCGTGAGACTCTTGGTCGACAACTGTTTTTTTTTTTTTTTTTTTGTCTTTAAATACCGGTCTTTATTACTTTTTATATAATGGAAATGCCTCTTTGATGGCTAACAAGATTTTCGAACTAATTCGACTTAGCCATGCTGATAAGTCAACCACCCCACCACATAACAACCTAACATTAGTAAACTTCGTCAAATTTTCCTTAAGAAAAAAAATGCTCAAATCTTATACACTAATAATACACAAGGCATGACTTTGCACAAATCTTATACACACAAGCATATCACACTTTAAAATACTTCACAAAACATTTCTCCACCTTATCCATTGCTAAGAGCTTTATAGTTTAATGGCACCATCTCAATTTTTTTGGGTGAAAATTATGGGTTCAAGTCCTATGATAGGCATTTGAGGGTAATTTCTATTTTTTTCCCCTTCAATTAGAATAATATAGATTCTTTTTGTGACAAAAAAAAAAAAAAAAACTTTGTCTATCTACTTATATAGGGATCACATTAAGGTAGAATATTCCAATAATAATAGAAAAAATAAAAAAAAATGGAAATCAATAAGGTGCTCTTTTTCAAAAAGTAAATTCTCGAAAAGTTAATTGATATCCTAATCACGAAAAGAAGCACATAGAAGTGATGTGTATCAGCAACATTGGGGTTTGGTTTCTTGGCATAAGCTGCAGTTCTTGTTAGTTGTTACCCTGCCAGTAACCAAATTTATGGATTGAAATTGTTTTATGTTTGCACAAGGAAAATGCAAAATTTTTGGATATGTGTATTGCTTCAACTCCCTTATTTCATGACAACTCAAGTGCCCTACAAATTCAATAATTTAAATAAAAATTCAAATAATTTATTTCAAAAGTAAATTAAGTCCAAATTATTAATAGTATTTGATTTCTTTCTATACATATCAAACTAATTGTAAATCCTATCAACTACTACGTAAGATGAGATAATATAATATTTTTCACTTAAAGATGCAATATACTCGCTGCATGCTCGGGTTCTTTTTTTTGTTGAGACTGTAAATAATATAGTCTATTAGTATATACAAAATAACCCACTAGCGTATACAAAGTTAAAATAATATAGAGAGACCCGATTAACCCTAGAGGGGGGTGAATAGATTAATCCTAGGACAATTTAAAATTAAAAAAATTATTTTGAATTAAAAAACATCCATGAGAGAAAAATACGAGATATAACGTGAAAACCTTTGAATAGAACTCGGGATGAAAACCATGACAGCAACACACAAAACACTTTTTACTATGAATAAAAAAAGTACAAGTTAGAAGAATAAAGAAATTATACCTGTTACCCAACGACGACCTAACTTCTTTGCTTGAGACGGCTCCCTGAGCTCCTTCGTAATTTTACAAATTTAAGTCACTTCAATTTTCCGATCTAAGTAATCCACAGGCTAAGATTTGATATGAGCAAGTTTTAAACGTTGATGAATGACCAAATGTGTAGAAAGAGTAATGTGTAAGCGAATAACATAATTTAGGTTATGAATACACTTCAATGAGATGAAATGCACCTAGATTGTTATAAGATAGTAGACAAAAGTTTGACAGAGATGGATGGAAGTCAAATGTGTCAAATCTGTCAATCAAAACTCTCAAAATTCCTTTTGGTGACCCTAAAACGAGAAAAGGCAAATGCATATATACTACTACGGTTCAGGACAAAAGGTGATAGAAAAACTGGCTTAGGACGTTCGAGTGCCTAGCGAGCGCATGAGTGCTCAAGCGCGCTGCAAGTGTCCAATGAGCGCCATAAAAGAGTTTGGCCTAGGGTTGACCCATGAGCGCTCGAGTGCTGCTCAAGCGTTGCTCAAGTGCAGGATGAAGGGCTCGAGCTCAAAGAAAGTGCAAGGTGAGCGCACAAAGGCGCTTAGCAAGCACACCCTACTAGAGGTGCCAAGGAAAACACCAACAAAGACATAACACTCGAGTGCCTAAAGAGCGCACCACGAGCGCTAAGCCAGCGCTCAAGCGCCTAAAGGGTGCATGACGAGATAAGTCTACTAGAGAAACAAGGGGCAAGCCTGAAGGGTTCAACGCTCGACCGCCTAAAGGGCGCCTAAGGAGCACTGGCCCAGCGCTTGAGCGCCTAGAGGACGCTCAGTGAGCGAAGCCTACTGAAAGGCATATCACAAAGCCAGCACTTGAGCACTAGCAAGCGCCCAATGAGCACCAATGCAGCGCTCGAGCGCCTCTCAAGCACTCAGCGAGCGCTGAGAAGAAAACGTCTAAAATGATAAAAAGGATGGATCATGCACCAAAATGATAAAAATGCAAGGCGTTCCAGCTCAACTCTAAACAACAACCAACCAACAAGAAAAAACAGAAAATACAGACACTTAATGATTTTGTCTAGATACCCAGAAATCGCCAACTATATTTACAGTATATAATTCTAGAGCTCTTGGTAATACTCTATCACATATCAACGAAATACAAAAAATAAGTCTTATAGAAATAAGTAGGTTACTAGTTTACTACTAATAGTTTAAGCTAGTTATTAGCTGTTTATTTAAATTATTATATCAATAATCTATGTTAAATTATTAAAAGTTTCAAAGAATAATTTCAAATGAAAAGGTGTTTTCTTATTTAAACACTTTTGGTTGCAAGGTGATTCCAATGGGCTCGTTCTTTGTGAAAAGGCACTTAAATTCTTATATAGAGTTTGACCCACGTTTTTTTAATAATCTTAAAATTTGTCTTTGTTTTGTATTTTTTTTAATATTTGGACAATTTAAGAAAGATTAGACACCCCATTTTAACCTATCATTGCAATGTGGAGATATTATTATGTAAAATTTATAAATTGTATCTTGAAGTGGTATTTTGTCTTCAGTTTTTATCAACAAAAAAAAAATGAATAGATATTAGAAGTTATGTTTTCTTTCCTACTTATATTTGATTTTTAGGTTATCATTAACATAAAATTTAATGATTCATGTATTCTAATTAATCATTTGATATAATCACTTTTATAGAATATTATTTTAATAATTTAGTATTTAAATTCTTAACAATCTATTTATATTGGTACTAATAATAAAAGAACTGAGTTAATTCTCATTTAATGAAAACAAAGAGTAGAACCTCCCAAGATTGGTTATGACCCTAATGGTGAGCAATCAATCGGCACCGCGATTGATTACAGCTTATTTGGTTATTAATAAGAGAAAAATACAATAAAAAATAATTATGTTTTCTATCTTTAAATTATAAGAGAAGAGAAAAAAAGAAATAAATTTTCTCTCTTTTTAGTTTAGATTAATAAGATTAAAAATCAATAATTTTCTTTTACTCTTATTTTGATAGATTTTATAAAAGAAAAAAAGAAAAAATACTAATTATTTTACGAAAATGATTTTTTTTTTAGTTATTATTTTTTTACTTCTTCTATTTTTATATGAAAAATTTAGATAATAAAAAAAAAAATTAATTACCTATAATTTTTTTTAAACTCTTTTTATTTGGGAGAGGTTTAAAAAAAGAGTTTGAGGGATAAATATTTCACCCTATTTCTCTCAACTTTTTTCCTTTGGTGTGATTTGGGAGATAAAATTACATTTTTTTTCACTTTTTTCTCCAAAATCAGTCGAACTAAACGTACTGTTAGAAACAAACCATCCGTCGTCGGCACTCCAACATCCAACACCCATTGCAGCCCTTAATTGGCATATTTCGTCGTACATTGGTTCGCAGGCTGGTCTAAGGTTAGTCTCGCATAAACTCCCAATCACATACCTCACGACTCCCACCACTCAATTGCTTCTCATGCCGCAAATCTTGGGATAAAATTGGAGATGGAATTAGGGTGTGAATGGAGGAGGGAAGGAGGATGAAGTGAAATTGGGGTAGTCTAATGGTAAAGGGAAGGAGAAGGGAATGATAGTGGTGGTGAGGGATGGGTCGCCGGCGGCGGAGTTAAGTGAAGAAATTGAGTGGGGGAACAGATTGGGGCCGAGGGAAGGGAGACGATGTCCATGCATTTGTGGTTTTCGTGCATTGATAGCGTAGGAGGTGTCCATACATTTGCTGCGTTGCGATTGGGTATTTTCGGATAGTTTTAAAAGAAGAAAGAAAAATTAAATTGTTTAAAATAATTTTTTGTGATAATTTTTTTTGGTTTTTTAGTAAAATATTTAATATATTTTTACTTTTTTAGAAGTTGTAATTTTGGAATATTCATAAGATTTTTTGTTTCGTCAGTACAGTTGATTTTTGAAGTTATTATAGTTATTTTATTTTAAAAATTAAAATATTTAAGATGTAAATATTTTTTTTGAAAAAAGAAATTAGAAAAAGTAAGTATGCCTTTTTTAAATGCTAAACAAATATGCCTAAAAACTATTTTTTTTAGATAAAAAAGTGTCAGTTTTTAGGTTACCTCAAAAGAGCTTGGGTCATGGGTCATCTAATCTTCATAAAAATGGGTAATAAAGTAATTTTGCATTTTTCTTAGAACTGTTAATGTTAACATTAAAAGGGTATTTGTTATTGGTCACATTCTCCTTTCACTAGTTACCAAATAAAAGTTTTTCTATTACACTCAATTTGTTTTTTTATTTCATGACTTTTTGTACAATTTAATTTCATTTATTTCATGTTCTATATCACACTTACCTACCCATATGACCTTTTTTTTTCCCTGGTCCTAAATTAGAAAAAAAAGAAAGAAAGAAAGAAAGAAAAGAAAGATACAAGAAGAAGAAGAACTGCAACTACCAGATTCCCACAGGCATGGCTTTCTTGTTTGCTGTGGATTGCTATAGACTACTAGACTATGCAACGGCCTGAGATTAAGATTTTTTCTCTTTTCTTTTTTCTTTTTAATGATGGAAAGAACTTCATATAAAGGTTAAGACTTGAGAGTCTGAGAGTCATACATTTCTTATATATACATTTCTTATCCTCACAACTGCCCCAACATTGGCTTTCCAATCTCCTCCACCCATAAAAAATCCTGCTCTTCCTTTTTCTTTTCTTCTTCACCAACACCTTACTGTATCACATACATCTTAAATCTTCTCCTCTCTACATCTCTTCTTCTTCCTCCTCCTCCTCCTCCTCCTCCTCCTCCTCTTCTTTATCTTCTTCATAATCACAACCATGGCTGCTGCAGTAAGTGCTGCAGTCTCCCTCCCATCCTCCAAATCTAATTCCCTTCCAACCAGAACTTCAATCATCTCACCAGAGAGAATCAACTTCAAGGTATAATCCCACCTACACATTACATATATATATATGTATATATATATATATATATATGCAATCAAAATCTAAATTTTTTTCTAATTATCTTTGTTGTGAAGAATCTATGACGTGGGTTTGGTTTCTCAGGTTGCTTTGCCCTACAGAAATGTGTCTGCAAGTGGGAAAGTTGTTTGGGTCAGAGCCCAGGTCACAACAGAGGCACCTGCAAAGGTTGAGAAGGTTTCCAAGAAAATGGAGGAAGGCGTGGTTGTGAACAAGTTCAGGCCAAAGGATCCATACATTGGCAGGTGCCTTCTTAATACCAAGATCACTGGTGATGATGCTCCAGGAGAAACTTGGCACATGGTCTTCACCACTGAGGGTATATGTGACCTTCAATTATTTTCTTTTCTTTTCCTTTTCCTCCATAGTTACATTCAATTATGTGTAAGACTTTGATTGGTTTACCGGGGTTGATTAGGAGAGGTGCCCTATAGAGAAGGTCAATCCATTGGTGTGATTCCAGATGGTATTGACAAGAATGGAAAGCCTCACAAGCTTAGGCTATACTCCATTGCTAGCAGTGCTCTTGGTGACTTTGGAGACTCCAAAACTGTGAGCTTTTTGTTTAGTCCTCAAGAGTCATTTTATATCTGCTATACCTATTGTGTTTCTTCTTTCATTGCATTTGTCATCTTCTTTTTCTTTTTTTCTTAATTTTGCTCCTCATTTTTTACCTTGAATTTTAGAGTGGCATTTTCTGATTGGTTCGTGCAGGTGTCCCTTTGCGTGAAAAGGCTGGTGTACACCAATGATAAAGGAGAATTAGTTAAAGGAGTTTGCTCAAACTTCCTGTGTAAGAATACAGAAGTCTCTTAACATTTTTTCATAGAATTTGATCTTAACTGAGGTTTAGTCTTTTCCAGCAACCGATCCCGAAAATTAGTCAATTGGGGAACCTATTAATCTTATTTTCTTTAAAAAAAATCTCGTAATTAATAGCAATAAAATAGTAGTAAACACAATATTGGTTGTTGATTGTCGGGCTTTGAAAGTGGTGGTGAGTTCTGACCATTGATCGCCAACCATTGAAGGGAGAGATAAGATAGAAAATGAGAATGAAAAAAGTTAAGAGGAAAAAATGAAGGGTAAATTACAATAACCTCTCCTGAGGTATGGATTAAATATAGTTAACTCTACACATTTAGAAAAATCACATTGACATCTCCTAGCGTTTAACACCGATAACAAAATTGATTCAAAGACAAATTTACCCCCTATCATATAACATTAGATATGAATGTGTGTGTAGTTAGAACAGTGAGGCGATGCTTGTTAATACTCCTAATCTTTCTGGTGCAATCCTCCATTTTCATGTTGGGACTGTACAAACCTAGTTATTTAAAGTTTCTCAAATTTGCTTGATCTTTGTTTTGAATTTTAGAAATGATGTTTTAATTTTTTTTGGTAAATACATAATTTCCCATAATTTATACATTAATATTGAAGAAAACTCTTGTGGGTTTCATTCACTATTATTAGTTTGGGTCTGCGACGAGCAAATGTCGCATTGCAGCAAGGTGGGTCTGAAGAGGGGTTGCTACAACTCTGGTCACCTTCTTCACCTCTCACCATCTCTTCTTCGATAAAACCCACTCGAACTCGACCCAACACCTACACCTCCTGGTTCGCCACACCGCTGCCTAGTGAAACCCTAATTGAATTCTTGACAGATAATCAGCAAAATATCAACAAAAAAAAAACAGAATTCGATAAAGTGAAACTAGTAACAGAAAAAAGTATGTGGTATTTAGAGTTAGACCAGAGACACTCAAAGATGATTTGGTGGTGTGCTAAGGAGACTAATGATATCGCAAATCAGAAGCTATTTTTGTCATTGCGAAAGTGCAGGAGATTTATCAAAGAAAAACAAATTCTGCTTTTTCAAGAGCAACAGCAGGTTAAAAAAATATATGCTAAGGCAGTGAGACATTAAATTGGCAACAGCCTTTTTGGGTGTTTTTTTTTCCTGGATTCTTTTCCTTTTTGTGCATTTTGTTGGCATAAAGAATTGGGCAAAAAAAACCCAGACTAATATAGAGAATCGCGGCTAAAACCATACTTTCCATATGATCTCGATCATAGTTGTTGCCCAGACTTGGGTCCGATTGGCCTGACTTGGGTCAGAGAGAGAGAGAGAGTGAGAGACCGGTTGCCGAGAAGGCGGTGGAGGCGGAGAATGAGATCTTCCTCGTCGGGGCGATCTGTCAGTGCTTGACGGAGGGGCAGAGGTAGTTCATCCAGCGGATGCGCTGGGTCTCGGAAGACATATTTGATTCATCCCGAGGTTGCGAATTGAACAATTCGAGCATTGTTTCATCGATTTCGGCAATTCAAAATCTGGGGAGATTAGGAATTGAAGAGTTCCCTGACCTTGGGGAGAGAGGCGGTGATGAGACCACGGCTTGCCTCTGTTGGTGTCCTGAT
>JAOTRH010000001.1:18458944-18473684 GCA_034768845.1 Heliamphora exappendiculata | reverse complement strand
AAAAATAACTATTAATGCTGGGGATGGTGGTGTGGCAAACCGAACTTAGTCAAGCATTATTATTAGATTTGTTTTAGTTTGGTTTAAAATATATTAAAAACTTATAAACTTTTAAGTAAGTTTTAATTGAGTTGAGCACGAGCTGAACTCAAATAATCTAATTTTGTAAATGCTTATAATGCTTAATTGTTTACAATGGAGGTGTTTAAAAAAATTATTATCAATAATTTTTAAATTTTTTTTAATTTTAATTATAAATTACAATTTTTATCAAACACTCATAAACTCATAGCTTATGCCACAAGAAGTTATGATCCTTTAATTGCTTATAGAAGCAATTGAAAAATATGTGAATCTTAGTATTTTTATTATTTAAAATATAATAAAAATTTTGGTCCAAAAACTTTATTTAGAGGAAAACTCATGCTATCTGCTAAGTTCCATTTTAATAATAATAACAATAAACTTATCCTATCAAATGTCTCAAAAACAGTACTTCATATTAACTCTCAAGTTAAATTCTCCCATTGATTATTTCCAATGAACCCTGTGCTGTTCACCCTGCAAATTTGCAACGTATATACTAACAATTGTCAAAGAAATTGGGTGCACTAGGAACAGAACATGCATAAACTTACTCCCAACATGCAATTTATACAGACCCTCCAAATTTGAATCATAGGAAGATAAAAAAGGGGGAGAAGATGTTCAACTATGATGGTCCATCAATGAAATTTCCATAAAAAAGAAGGTAAAAGAAAAATATGGAACACAGTATCTTCGAACCTCCGTAATCATATTCCAAAATTGTTAAATATTAGTGACATGTTTCTACCTTTTTTTGTTGGGGGAAAAAGTGAAGAACGAAGGTAACCGCTAGGCATTGTACAGAAAATTGTACAACCATGCAAGCTGGTCGGCATTAATGGTAACCAGTCAAACCCATACAGAAACTAATCCACTCTTAACTGAGCTAAAGAAGACTCTGCATGCTTTGCTGTTGCTGTCTGTACCCACAACATGATGGAAAAGCGGATGCCGGATGAGATTTGAAGGGGAATTCCAATGGCTTTAATGATAAATCTATAAGAACCTGGAGGAAATGCAAGATCAGTGAGCAGTTAACTGTACGGCATCTTAAGTTCAATTAGTATCACCAAATCATAAGTCACCATTCACCAACAACCAACCATTTCCTTGGCTAAATAAAAAGAAGCTTCTACAAATGTCTGTGAACAACTTGATGATAAAGATTTAAGCATTGCTTCAAAAATCTTACTTTCGCCATATTTGATTGTTGTAGGAGAGAAGAAAGAAGAGAAGGGTAGAAGAAGAAAAAAGGCCAGAGACACTAATGCTTGTGCAGTTACAAAATTTAAAAAAATTAATAAATTCAAAAAAAAATACACACAAATAGGCCCACATCAAAGAGATCAAATAGTAATCCAAATCAGACCTCAATAAAAAACTATTGTGGTTTGGCACTTTGGCTACAAGTAGGCAGTATATATTAAAATGAACTTGGGTCAAATATCAATACCAACCTATATTAAATTGCCAATTTTGTGAACATTGCAACAAAAAGGCCACTAGTTCTGGAAGTCATGGGATCAAAGCGCAAGGTGTTTGGTATCCCTCCACTTCTACATGGCCAATTTTTGGCAGCATCAATCTCCAGTAACTCTGCGAAAAGAAAGAGAGAATATTGCACACGGACAAAAATGCAGATGATGATAATAAAAGCTCATATTTGAAAGTGAATGCGGACAAGATGGTTGTGCGTGAACTTCAATTTACCCAAATTGTAAGACGTTTCAAATAAACTCATCCCCATTCTTATTTTTCTAGTGATGTCTGGTTATACTCATCCACCATACACCCTTCCCTTTGACCCTTATTAGCAAAGTAAAGCATCTTTAAGGGGCGTGACTGTTAGCTCTTTAACAAAGGAGCAATAAGCCTTCATTGTTTAGCTAGTGTAATTTGGAAAATCTGAGCTATAACAGTTACCACCACTCCTTTCACATCCACTGGGTTTACCCCATTAGGTTTATATTTTTAGTTTATTACTCATAAAAGTGGGGCTTGATGGTTTGATCAAGAGAACTGTAGAGTTCTTCACCCCAAAGAAATCACTTATTGACCAAAAGACTTTGGTCCCCAAAAAGGTCTAATCTGTTCTTGATACATGGTTTTAATGAACAGAAAATATATAAGTTACAAGAACTTATATCATGCATGAGTTCTATTAATTCATTTTTTTGACTACGCCATTTCAATACTCAATTGCACCAGTAGTCTGAAGGCTAATCAATTAGTGAGAAAAATAAATGAGCATTTTAAAGGTTTATCTAGCATTATCATACTTCTAAGAATCCTATTTGCGGCTTCCTTCAAAAATCCAACTGCCCTTCGCACAATTCAGTTCAACCTTTCACCATTGGCAGAATAATATTTAGGTTTCCATGGAAGGCATAGACTTATGGTTAAAAAACGGAATATTCCAAAAACAAAAAGAAGGATGTCAAGGCAACAAAAAGCCTATCTTCTAGATGCACATAGACCCTTACCAGCAGAAGCATTTTGTGAAAGAAACTGCTCTACCACATCTTCATTCTGAGCAACTGTTAAACTATTCCAGCAGAAGGCAAAAATATGTATTATGTCAAAACAAACAGTAGTTGTCTTAGCAAGGGGAAGGAGGAAAAAGAAAAGAAAAAAGAAAGATGAAAGACAAGAATATTGAAAACTACGAAACTGCAATACTTGTGCACCTGCAAGTGCTGTAGACTAGAGATCCCCCAACTTTGAGCAATCTAAAACCATTGGTTAGAAGCTGTAGCTGCAAGGTAAGAACAAAATTATGGTTAATGGAAAATAATGAAAACGAGGAAGAAGGAAATATAGAAGGGAAGCCATAAGCCACTTGGAAAGAAAGAAGAATTGAATTAATTATATGGAATAACTTTCAGCCCCTAAATACTCATAGGAATGGTAAAGATAGCAATGAATCAAAATCTTTCATTATCATTCCATAGAGCATCTACTTATTTGCTTGAACAACTATCATAGAACAACTATTTGTCAAGGGGAGTTAAATACAAATGTGAGAGAAAACTAACAGGTTTTCCATTGTTTTGGTTGCTAAAAAAAAATATTATTTAAAAAAAAAGAGACAAACAAAACAGAAAAATTACTGAGACTTGTAACTAGAAATGTGCTGGAGTGGCTTCTTCCTAAAAGTCAACTCCAACTCATTAGGCTCAGCTACATGGATTAGTTAGTTTCCCTATGTAATCAGCCCTATATTTTGTAAGTTTGAGGCAATCATGTCCTGAAATTTCCTATTGATGTACTTAAAAGCTACAATTTACAAGCTAAAACCTAATTTGCCCATATATTCCAAATTCCAACCAAATTTCCAATTAATGGAGCTCATCTGTGGGCATACGTTTGTTATAGGCTCCTTTTGGGATCAACAGGATTTTTAGTTCACAGCAGCTTCATAAAAACCGTTTCTGTAATATCCGGAAAAAAATTAATAACAAATAAATAAATAAAATAAAATAAAAATAAATACTAATAATAATAATGACTAAAGATATTAATTTATATATATACAAAACTTTGACTAAAATTTTTAAGAAAGGAATCTAATTAATTATGTAAATGCATTGAAAGGGGAAGATTGAGTAAATTAGGGGAGTTGAAAGGGGAAGATTAAGTAGATTAGGGGAGTTGAAAGGGAAAAAATTAATGGAAGAATATATTTTGTAACAAAAAAATGGGGTTAGGGTATGTGTATATATACAGAGAGAATTGGGGTTGTCTGTGCAAAGAAAGAGAAAGAAACAGAGAGAAAGAGAGGAAGTGTGTACCGATGCCACCCCAAACGCCGACGACAACCATCGATGCTACCCACCGACACCACTGTCCACCCTTTCGCCTTTCTTCGGTTTGCATCTCTTTTCCCTAATCTCTCCCTCTCCTGTCAGTCGAAACCCACTCCCGCCACCACCAAAGGCCACCGGCGACCTCCGTCGGCGTCGTCGGCGGAACCCAAAACCTCTGGTTTTGGGGTTTCAATTGTGCGCTGTGGTTTGGATTTTTGGGTTCTGATTGGTTCATGCGTATTAGGTTCTGTTTGGGTCGGTTGGTTCCTTTAGGCTTTGTTTGTTTGGGATTATTATTTGGATTTATTAATTATTTTCTGTTGGGGTTATGTTTTATTTATATTAAGTCTTATTTTGTTACTATTTTATAAACCAATTTATTATTAAGTTGTTATTTTGTAGTAATAATAATAATAATATTAAGTTTAATTACTTCTTATAAAAATAAATAAATAATAATAATAATAAATAAAATAGCTTACGCTAAAAGTTTTAAAAGCTAAAAGGCTTTTCTTATGAAAATCAGATTTAAAATTTAAAATAATAATAATTTTAAAATAATAATAATAGTTAAATATTCATTTAAAATAAATATTTTACAAAAAATTTAATTAGTTGTCTTTAATGTAACAAAATAATATTAAATTTTTAGCAAGAAAAAGGATAATATAGATATTATTAATAACATAATGATTTAAATGTGATTTTAAAAATAAAATATAATGATTAAACTTTATAAAATTTTGTTAATAAGGCTTTGAAATGAAATTGTTTATGTTCAATAACTTTAAGAAAAACAAACGGAGTTTTGCCAAATTAAAATTTAAAATAAATTAAAATAAATGGTTTTACAAAAATATAACCTTATGAATTTTTAGAGTTCAATGAAATAACCAAAAAAAATAAATACATAAATATATAAATATATTCTATGGACTTGAGTTAAAATTAAATAAAAATTAAATCTAAGAAAAATATTTTTAAAGCAAATAAATTTAAGAAAATAGTCTTGTAGCAATAATTTAAATTAGAATCTTATAATTATAAATATACTATATTAAATAATTTTTATGAAATAACAATACAATTTTAATGCCAAAATAAAGTAAAAATTGAATGACTAAAATATTGTTTATGTATTTTTTTTAGACTTGGAGTTATGAAGAATCACAATATCTGCTAGATTAGATGAGTCTCTGATATCTGAATTAGTTTTTATTTCACGTGGATATTAAATGATATGAATGAATAAAATGATATGAATGAACAGAAATGATGAATTAATGATATAAATGAATGATTGAATGATGAGTTAAACGGCGTCCTGGCCGCTGGGGGACGTTAAGCGTACCAGCGAGGCGAGGCAATAAGAGTGGGGTCACGGCCAGGTCACTTAACGAATGATCATGTCCACTGTATTAAATGTGGGGTCGCTCCCTACTAAATTATGGCAAACCGTTTAATATATATTATTCTAACACTGTGACATATTTAATAATTTAGATATCATTGAATTCACACTAGCATTGCTATGGACGTTGAACAATTTCAGGTAACACGTGAAAACATGAAGATTCAGTGTTTGAAGAACAAGAAGTGCAAGTTTTTTTTTCATTTCCTGTAATTACTTTTTTGTTATATTTTTTTTTAGAATGAGCTCTTATGTGAAACATTGTCATAGTTAAATGCTCTGGAAAATTTTATGTTGGGAATTTATGTGGAAAAATGTCAATTGAAAAAGTTTTAATAAATTTATTTTTGCACTTGAATATTTTCAAACAAATCTTATTTTTCTTCAGAATGAGAAAAAAAATTAAGATAAAGAAGCATTTGGTGGATGTTTTGACTCACTGGCCGACCATAGATTCCATGTTTTAAAATGGGTCGTGACAGTTTCGCTTTTTAATGCATGTGGGTGCCGTTCTAGTTCTCACAATATCATCTAAAAAATATGACTTCCTCCCAAGACGTGATGCAGCAATAGCTGTTGCTTTGATTAGATAAGATACCAAAACATAACTATAAATGTAACTTTAGATGAAATAGTTACCTGAAGAATTGTCAAGTCATCAGTTCTCTCTGCATTCAACACACGGTGTTGGAGAGTTTTCCAGCCCCAATGTTCAAATTTCTGGATGTGCCTAATTGACCCATCATGCGTGCACTCTGCATCCACGAGGACCTAGTTTAAGTTCCAATACTTATTAGCATCTGAACATAATGAAGACACAGGAAACAAAACACAATCAACATACCCAAAAGAACGCCATGAAAACAAGCAGGGCATATCTGATTATGCATATCAGATAAGTTGTTAAGCATCAAGTGAACTTACAGTAAACAAAAACAATGCCATGCACTCAGGGAAAGCGAGCAAAAAAATATAAATGAAGGTAAATATGTATTACCTTGTCATACCCACAATGCAAAACATCCCGAGCATGTAAAGTTTGATGTAATTCGCCTTGACTGAGCCCGACTACTCCAGAATTTCGTCCATAAAATATAAGCTCTGGATCCTGAATCCGTGAGGCTAACTGTGAAGCAACAGTTACTCTTGCTTTAGCGACCCTTTTCCTTTCTTTCCATGGTCTCTTAGATGTCCACTCCTTGTATACATCCACTTTTTCAATGAAAGAATATTCACCTGTTAAGCACTAGAAAGAATGATAATAAAAAATGGGGAAATTACAAAAAATATGTTAGCCAAATGAAGTACTTCCAACACAACTCCTTTACGGATGTATTACATGCTTTAAAATCTGAATAAACCCTGATGGGAAGTAGGGAAAATGTTGTTCCATCAGCAACGAAGAGACGACAACGATTGCCAATACCGTATTTTTGTAGCATAGTTCTACAAGCCGCTAAACGATGTCTTGCAACATCAATGCCAGTCACAGAACCGGAACTGCCAAGAAGGTCCGATATCATACAAAGTTTAGCACCTGACCAAAAATTAAGGGATGTTTTGCCAAAAAGTTATGGCACAAACATTCGAGTCAGATATATTCGTAATAATATAATTTCATGAGATTTCAAAAGGAAGTTCAAGATGTTCCCACAGCAATTAGTTCAATCAATAAAAATGAACTCTGAAAATGATTTTTTCAATTGCTCATAACTGAGAAGCAAGAATACTTAAACCAATTCTTCACTAAACACTTACTTACCCAAAACCAGACACTGATAAATAAATTTTAAAAAAATGTATACTTGATGAATAAGAATTAGACACAATTAGATAAAGCAATTAAGAGAATCTAACTGTAACTCAACCAAGAAATTCATTTTTGGTGTAGTTCCACATTTTCATTGAGAGAGAGGCAGACAGAAAAATAGACAGAGCAAGGCAAGTTCATCTAAGGTCCCTGCATGACCCACAAATGCTAAAACCCAATTGAACCCTTTGCCAACAGGCCGTGCAGTGAAATTAGATGTCCCTGAACAAATTCTTGAGAAGTTCACTGAACCTACTTCTTTGCTAGAAAAACAAATTTTTCATCGGCATGCAAGGGCATCCCAAGTACGTAATATTCTGAGTTGATTAGGGTTGCTAGCGGAATCTGCAGTATCCTGTTAACTTCATTATTTTGGTGTTAGAATTTAAACCCTCGTTTATATTAGTTTAAATTGACTCTTGCAAACCACAAAGACCATTAAACTAAATTTGAAAACGAACTTACCAGGAGCAGCACAAAGATCAAGGACGTGATCTCCCGATGAGATATTCAAAGCTGAAACAGCAGCTCCAGATGCCGCATCAATTCCGTATATCTGATTGACGAAAGCAAAGCAAAACAATAGCCATTTATTCATATCAAAAACCCAATTAATGGGGAAAAAAAAAACCTAAGAGCAGTTGTTAATCTACTGAAGGAAACTCAAACAAAGTTTAAGCACACAGCACAAGGCCAGCACAAGGCCAGCACAAAGCTACCAATTCCTCTGCTTTGTACTACAGACAAGGGTGGTCAACTACAAGGACAAAACTTAGATTTTTCTTTCTCCTCAACAACTACCATAAAATTAAAACTTGATGAAGCGGCTACGATGAGGAAGAAAAGTTGACTGAAAGTGATCGCTTGGCGTACAAAAGAACTACAAGAAATTAATTCAAAAACACAGCATGAATGAGCAAGAATAAACAACCATAACGGAAAACAAAGGTATTGATTATTTAGGATTTGCTGAATTCATAGAGCATAAATACCATTCTCGTGAATTTAGGCGAGTTCTAAAAATTTTATCCACATTTCAATAGCTGTTAAAAATTGCACCTCAATTCTTGTAGTTCTTTTTTATGCTAAAATTTTTGTAGTTCTTGTAGTTCTTGTAGTTGTCGTGAATTGAGGCGAGTTCTAAAATTGTTATCAACATTTCAATAGCCGTTAAAAATTGCACCACAAGAACACAACACTATCGTGGGCAAAAAGCTTGGATTCTCACCTTTCCTTCTTGATATGCCTTCGAGTTAGCAATTTGAATATGAGGTGGAAGAGAATAGAAATTGGGCAACCAAGCCACTGCCTCAAGCTTACATCCGATCTCAGCTTCAATCTCTTCAAGATAAGCTTCACAACCAGGTTTTAACCTTTTGCAATAACAAATAACACCCGCGTCAAACTCTATTTGCTTTCGAATTCAAATTTGCCATTAGAACCACATGAAACCTTTTTGTTGAAAAATTAACTACTTCAGAAGGAAATAGCATAGTAATGATCAAGTAAGTAACAAAATTTCATGTGTTCCAGTATTAATCAATCCCCATACCTTACGTAACGAGGGGTCGAATCACGAGAGGCATAAATTGAGGGATCCAGTCCATTCTCGTTGAGGAAATCAAGAAATGCATCCGGCAATGTAACATTAGAGGGTGCTTCAACGTCCATGGTTAAGGAATGGAGACAGAGATCGAGAGAGATCGGGAGAGAGAAAGACAGAGAAGAGAGCAGGGAGGCGCGACGGAGGTGGCGGTGGAAGGAAGTCAAGTTAGGGAGAAGCAGCGGCTGGCAACGGTGGGAGGGGGCGGAGGGTAGCGGCGGGGAAAAGCTGATGGTGGTTAGGGTTAAGGATAGGAAAAACGAAAACCCCGTTTGGCAACTAAGAAACTAAAAGAAAACAAAAAATACTTTGGGCTCTGTTAAGTTGTCGGTGCGAAAAATAATTTCACTAAAAAAAAAAGTGAAGTAAAAAAAAAATTTAAAAAAATACTTTTCATCACTTGTTCAGTTTGTAAAAAAATTAATTAAAATTTTAATTTTTTAATTTTTCACGATATATAATTTTATATATTTTACAAAATTTGCTTTATGAAAAAATATTTTTCACAAAAAAAATATTTTTTTAATACTCATATTTTTCTGCGAGCACACATGCCAGAAAAAAAAATAAAACAAAAAATAAAACGTCTATTATTTTTTTCTTCTTTTCATGTTAAATGAATAAAGCCTAAATAATTTTTAAAAAAAGAGAAAAAATATGTTTTTGTCTTTTTCGTTTAGAAATATAAGACAAAAAAAGTATCATTTTTTATTTTATTTTGTTAGTTTAAAAAAATAAAAAAAAATATTTTACATAATTTCATTAAATTAAGCTTATTTTATAGTAAAATTAATTAATTAATTATTTTTAAATGATTAATATTGAAAATAAAAAACAATAAATAAGTAAATTTATCTATTTTTTATTTTTTAATTATTTAAATAATTGATTAGAATAATAACATAATTATTTTTTTTTCTTTTTAAAAGTGTTTTTCGGTATGTAAGGACTGACGCTTTTATCTATAACTTTGTTTTTGAAATATAATAGTTTAATTTTTTTAATAATATTAATTTAACAGTTATATTTCAACGATAATAAAGTAACAGCTATATTTTATATTTTTATTTTATAATGATTGTTTTAAAAAATGTGTCAATTTTGGCATAATTATTTTTTTGTTTTTAAGAATTAAGATAAATATTTTAAATCATTATAAATATTTTATAATGATTGTTTTAAAAAATATATTAATTTATAATTTTTACTAAATATTTATAATTTTTATTAAAATTTAAAAGGTACTATAATATTTATAATTTTTACTAAATATTTATAATTTTTACTAAAATTTAAAAGGTACTATAATAATGCCCAACACTGATAATTATTTTTAAAAAAAGGTACACAACAAAGAGAGTAGTTACTTACAGGCTTACAGCCTCTCTCTCTCTCTCTCTCTCTCTCTCCTCTTTCTTCAAGCCAAGCCTTGAAAGCAAGACGATCTCCGCTTCAAACTTCATGGAGTCCCAACAAAGGTACACATACACGCCCGCGCGCACGCCCGCGCGCGCGCGCGCGCACACACACACACACACACATATATATATATATATATATATATATGGGAAAATCAAAGATGGGTGCTTCTGTTCTTCAACTTGTCCTCCTCTTACTTTTGCTCCTGCTTCTGCTCTCTTTTTTGCCTTTTTGCAGCCCACCAGTAGAAATCCTGACCGTTGATGTTCGCGCAGCTAAAGATCTCATCTGCTCTGGCTACCGTTATCTTGATGTGAGGTCAAAACGATCTCGATCTCTTCTTAGTAATAGATTATTATGTACTTTTTCTTTTCCGGATTCCGTTCGATTCGGTTTGAAATAATTATTTATTTATTTTTACTGTTAATTAATTATTTTTATTATTTAATTAAGTTATTATTATTTTTTTAAGCGAATCAAAAAAAATTAGTTAAAATATAAAAAAAAATTAAAAACAAAAATATGTCAAAATAAGCCATTATATCAACTTTTATGTCGTTAATTTCCATTTTAAGCTAACAAAAATTTTTATTTTCTTATTCATCTCGTTAAGACGATTGAAAAAAATAAAAGAATTTAGTCAAAAGATTATAAATAACTCATAAAAGATAAAATTAAACAAAAATTACCAAATTTAGTCCAAACAGGCCAAATTAAGTTTCTCTTAGAAAATCTAATGGGTGTGTGTTTAATTGTTTTCTTAAATCTATTGTTTCTGAACTGTAAATGAATTATCAGGACGGAGGAAGAGTTCAAAAAGGGGCATGTAGATGTAGATAATGCTCTCAATATTCCTTACATGTTTAACGCCCCTCAAGGTCATTTTCGTCCTTATCCTTAAATTTTGCAGCTAGCTATTTCTGTTTGGTAATAACATTTTATGAACTTATGTTTTTTTTTATTTGAAGTTCAGGGAGGGTGAAGAATCCTAAATTTATGGAGCTGGTTTTATCAATTTGCAACAAGGAAGATCCTCTGGTCGTGGTAACTAAATAAATAGATAAATAAAATATTTATGTTGATTTAATTTTTATACTTTATAAATCACCAGAAATTAAAGGATTTAATTTTTAAAAAAATTAATTTAGGAGTAAGGTGGAAATTAACACACACTTCTACAGTTTTATGGGATTTGATAAATGCTTTTCTTTTTTCTTTTTTTCTTTTTTCTTTTCTATTAATTGTTGGAATAGGGTTGCCAGAGTGGGGTCAGGTCTGTGTATGCAACAACTGATCTCCTTAATACTGTAAGTTCATATCTTCTCAGTTGTTTAGCTTAATTTTTTCGTCAATAATCAATATAGGGGTCAATTAGCTCAAAATTCCACTGTTAGTTCCGGTGTTAACTGCCAAACAAGAGTAAGTGTTTAGTACTTTCTAAATATCACACCTCCATGTTTACCTAATTTTTTATTCAATAATGTAGAGACAAATATATTTGGTTAATACAATGTTGGTGCATTTTTGTTGGGTATATAAAACATAAAGAGTGAGCCATTTAATACGCGTTGAATATTTTTATATATCGCTGAGTATTGCATAACTAACGTCACGTAATTGTCCTATTTTGGTAGATCTTGTTTATTTGTTTATTAATAAATAAACTAAATCTCATTTAAACATATTCATTTGTGTGATACTTAATTTATTTGTTTATTTACTTATAAGTCAACTATTTAAACGAGTTTATTTGCTTATAAGCCAGTTTATTTGTTTATTTGGCTACCCAAGTGAGCTTATTTACTTATTTGTTTATTTTTTTATTTTTAGCTTATTTGATTACCCAAACGACGTAATTTATTTTTTTACTAATAATAAAACGATGTAACTTATTTTATTTGCTTAAAACGACGTAATTTTTTTTTTTTTAAGCTTATTTGATTACCCAAACGACGTAATTTATTTTTTTTTATTTTTAATTTATTTAATTATCCAAACGACGTAACTTATTTTTTTACTAATAAACTAATAAGTAAATAATCAAAATCACCCAAACGGAGCTAATATTTTGTTAGTATATAATAATTTCCCCGTAACAAATGCTTAGACATTTAAATTGTTTATTAAAATACATTTTCTTTCTTTTAAAATTGTGATATATATTTATATATAATACTTAACCAACTTTTATTTTAATGGGAATTGCAGGATTTCAAGCACGTGCGCAATATGGGAGGGGGCTATATTGCTTGGGTGGAAAATGGATTTCCAGTTACAAAACCCGAACAAGAAGTTGTGATTTAATTAGTTTTATTTAGAGATTTATTTTATTAAATTAATATCTGAAATGATTTGGTATATTTATATATCACATTATATTAATGTAATACTAGAGTTAATTACATTAATAGTTACGATTGTGTCATATTATTAAAAATATTAATTTAATAAAATAAATTGATATCACTAACATTATTACTTATTTAGTTACAATTCCCGCAAGAATTACTATGATTTGCTCCATTCTTCGTGTACTGCAACCAAACAAAAGGGGTATTAAGCTGTAATTGGTTTTCCAGTAAAGGAAAAAAAAAAAACAAAAACGAGTCTCTTTGGTTGCGTTTTTTAAAATTATTACTTGAAAATTATTTTGTAAAAATAAAATTTTAAAGTAATTTTATAAAATTTTAAAAAAAAATTACATTTGGTATACTATTTTTACAAATCTTAATCCTAACTGCCCTAAATCAATATGTGACATAACCGTGATCTAAGATCTGAGATCTTACAGCAGCCTAAGACGACGGCCACCTAAGACGATGACGAGCGCCTGAGAAGAACGACGGCGACAAACGGATGAACGAAAAACGCTCTTGCGAACGATTCTGAGTGTTGATTGTTTGACAAACGAACGAAAAAAATTGAAAAAAAAAAGTGAAAACATCTTTTAGCTCTTTTCAGTTTCGCCCAAAACAAAAGGGGTATTAAGCTGTAATTGGTTTTCCATAAAGGGTCTGTTTGGTTGCGTTTTTTAAAATTGTTATTTGAAAATTATTTTGTAAAAATAAAATTTTAAAATAATTTTATAAAATTTTGAAAAGAAAAATTGCATTCGGTATACTATTTTTACAAATTCTAATCCTATTTGCCCTAAATCAATATGTGAGATAATCGTGATCTGAGATCTTACAGCAGCCTAAGACGGCGGCCACCTAAGACGACGACAAGCGCCTGAGAGGCTGAGACTAGAGTCTTTCGTATTTGCCACACGGGATATATCTTACTAGAGTCTTTCGTCATTTTGGCGTAGACTGATTGAGGAAAAAGCTATTGCCTTCTCAAAATACGACTTGTACGGTAGCACAACTCTAAAACATATGCAAATTGCAAATGTTGACGGAGTATGGATTACTACTCGCCGTGGCACCTCTGTTCCTACCAGGACTCCTCTCCGTACCTTTCAAGATATTTTCTCTTTCTCAATTGACCTAGATTCTCCACCAATTCCACCTGTTGACACTCTAGGACCATCTCATTCTGCTGCTCCTCCTCCTCCTCCTGTTTTTGACTCTGCTCCATCTGTTGCTCTTGCATCCACATCATCATCCATTCTAGTTCAAATCGACAACACTGCAGTTCTCTCTGCAATCAACTCTTTGTCTGAAAAAATCACTCTTTTTCAAACCAAAGTCGATTCGGACTCTTTGATTTACATCATACTGTCTCCTCTATTTCTGAAAAAGTCAAGACTGTTGAAAAATCAAATCGTTCCTTGAGAAAGGAAATTAAACGTGCAACGAATGCCGGACGATCTTTGTGTCGAACAATGGATAACGATATTGTCTCCATTATTAATGCAAACAACGCTATCCTTCAGCAAGTTCCCAAAGAATACGACGAAGGGATCGTCATAGCTGTTCAAGCCAATTCACAGAAAGTGGAAGAGCATATGAAATGAAATCAAAGAGGCATGGGCCAACCAGTTCAAGCCTAAGGAGACAAATGAAGAAAAGGCTGCACGTCTCAAGCGAGAAGCAGACCTTGCAATGGCAGCTCGATGGAAAGCCCTGGCAGCAGGTGAAGACAAGGATGAACGAGCACGCGCGACAAATGAACGAGCATCAGCTAGTAAAGAGAATGCTAAGAAAAAGAAGAAATTCAAGCACTTTATAGACCATTCCTAAATTTTTTTTTTGATAATTACAAAAGGGGATAAGAAAATGGGAAGAAATAGAAGAGTAGAGAAGTGAAGGGGAGAGAAGAGATACGTTGAAATTTGTTGCAAATATTTTTTTTAATGAAAGGTGAAGATATAAAGTTTTTGGCTAAATGTTGTGAATGCCTGAACAATTCTCATGTTGAATGAATGTTGAATGAATTGTTCCTATGTCCATATATATATCTGTTCATTACATCTGAATTCATTTGCCTATGTTAGTGTGCTGAATGAAATTGGATATATGAATTTTCATACACATTCACTATTTGGCAAAAATTAAAATAAATTATGAATGCTTCGTGATCTCTTGTGCAAATTATGTCAAAAAATTGCATGTTTTCACTCTATGTATGCCTAGCTGATATAATTACTTTTAATGTTTAAG
>JAOTRH010000001.1:18447495-18458844 GCA_034768845.1 Heliamphora exappendiculata | reverse complement strand
GCGGCAGCTGCAGCTGGTGGTGTTTCTGGTTTTGATTTTGGTGTTGATCCAAATCTGGATCCTGAATTGGCTCTTGCTCTCCGAGTTTCAATGGAAGAGGAGAGGGCAAGGCAAGAAGCAGCTGCTAAAAAGGCTGCTGAGGAAGCTGGAAAACAGGAGAAAGGAGGGGAACAGCAATCCACATCACAAGATGTAACCATGACTGAAAATGTCAGTGCTGTGCCTCCTGAAGCTGAAAATAAAGCGAGTGATCTGGTTGGTGTCCTGTTTCACTTCCAACTAGATGTTCTCTTTTGTTGTGATGTGCTTGGTACCAATTTCACAAACGCCACACTATTTATATGCAGAAAATTCTTTATATTTAAAATATCGATGTATGCATTCATTGCATTGGCATGATTTTTTACATAAAGCTTATGATGTGCAAGGGGTAAGAGGGAAATAAAAACTTCTAAAGTCCGATGTGTTTTTGAAGAACATTTAAAGCCTTGGTTACTTGTAAAATTATTTTAAAATCTGACAAGTCTTTGAAGAACGTTTTAAAGGAAATTTCCTCTATCTTATTAACTATAAAGGGAAGCATTTTGGCATCTCATACAGGACCATGCCGTAGGTTGACAACTTCATTGCACCTTGGAAGTAGAAATAGAGGAGATCAGATTATAAGTCTTTTCCTTAAGACTCCATAAGGTAACTAATGCTTGGGCTTTAGACAATCTTTAGAATTCCTTTGCCATTTATGACTGAACTTTAGCTTATAAAAATTATCATGTATGTCTCTATATGTTGCACCTCTCTAGACCCTTAACCTTTGGAGTTTGGATGCAGGGATATGTATCCAAATGTTGAATACGGGTATGTGGACAACATGCTTATCCTCATATACGATGGTATCCTTTTGAAATGCACTTGAAATTAAATGGGCTTTTATAATAAAAAATGAGTCTTTTCTTCTTCAAGCATTGTAAAAATTAGAGAATTGAATTAGAGGTAGGGACATATTTAATACTCTTATTCGCCAAATCTGGTGGACTGACACTGGAAAAAAGTCCATGTAACATTGAGAGGAGAGCGGAGGCGAAAAAGAGTAGAAGAGGCTTGAAAATGAAATTAATTTAGACATATATTGGAGTGACTTGGTTGAGAGATAAGGTTGAATTTATTAGATTATTACAAATTAATATTAAGAACTCTCTTCAATCTATAAAATGCCAACTCGATCCCATCAAAACATTTTCTATTATGCTCCAATCATAACATGCATATTAGACACAAAGGAACTTGAGATCATGCCCTTCTTCTATTGCTTGGAACTCTACCCCTTCAAACTACGCACAGCATTATCACCTCGTTGTCAAAAACTCAATCCACTCCACACACACACACACAAAAAAAAAAATCAAAGCAAAACCCCACAATTCCCTAGCAAACTCACAGTGCATAAGAAGGTGAGAAACATAGTTTATCTCCTTACACAAACAACACTAGTAGTTAACACCTGCTTCCTTGGAATTAAGTTATCAACCGTAAGAATCTTCCCATGTGCAGTAGACCAATTGAAGAATGCCATCTTTGAAGGAGCTCTTACCTTTCAAACGCTTCTCCATGGAAAGAGCATCCTTTTGTTATCCAGCAAGCATTTTTAGAAATATGTAACCCTAGATTTCCCACTACAATTTCCTATCCATATATATTCTACCCCTCCCACTCCTTTATGGCTGTACAAAGCCTATAAAAGGATCAACATTGGTCCGACTCTGTTATACTAAGAAATGTTAACACCTAAGCGATTTACGTTTTGGAATACACATTATGAAATATGGTACATATTGGACTCAAAATGGTGAAAGGGATCCTCAATTTTTAAAATTTCTTTAATATTTTCCAAATGATGAGAATTCAAAAGTAATAAATTAGAATTTACAGAAAGTGGAGTTCAACAAGACAAAATGTGAAAGGATTGTTCACAATGCTTCCTAGAAATGTATTTTATATGGATAATTTGAAAAATAACACCCAAGTATATGCAACATAGCTGGTGAAGAGGTTGACGTAGTTTATTTGGTTTAGCTATTGAGAGTGTTCGAATTCGTTTGTAGGCGGGAAGTTAATACACATAAGAGTTCCATTGTTGGGATCAATTTTATGGCTGAGAGAATACGTTGTTTGGCTCAGCTACTGGTTTGTCTTATTGAATATTTACCACTAAAGTAATTGGGGCTCCCTTTGGGAAGGAATCCTAGGGAAGTAAATTTTTGTGTTCTACTATGTTATTTGCCTTTACTTAAAGTCCCGGGGGATGTGGCTGGTGAAATTGAGAAATTGGTGAGGAATGTTTTGTGAGAAGGGTAATGGGAAAGGGAGGAAAGACCATTTCATTGGTGGGAATGTAGACTCCTCCATATGGGTAAGCTTGGGTTTGGTTTAGGATACATTATGGAGAAGAATGTTGCCTTGATTGGTAAATAGTTATGGAGATTCCCAACTGTATGTTATTTTTATTTTATTTTTTGACGTGCTATAATTAGAGGAAGTAGGGGCTTCAAGATAAGGGCTGAATCCTTTTGAGGTTCATTGGGAGAGTTAACCAATTTCCATGGAAATTCATGGGTAGAATGTTAGTAACCTTGATGTGGAGAATGGGTAGAGTGTTAGTTTCTGGGAAGACGTTTGGAGGGGTGCGGTATCTTTTGCACATTTGTTTCCTCATTTGTATCACCTATCCCGATCACATAATCTTTTGATCTCTTCTTTAGTTTCCTGTTATTCCACTTGGATCTCTTGGAGTTCATTTTTTCAAAAATCTTAATAATCGAGATGCTGTTGAATGTGCTTTTTTGTTGTATATTCTTGAGGGTGTTTCTTTGACAATGGACATGGAGTCGGTGATAAAAAGGGTGTGGTTTTCATTCGTCCATTTTTTGGCAAAAGAACTAGTTGCCAAGGGAAATAAGTAAAAGAAAAGATCTTAACTTCGTTCTATCTTTCTTTTGTTGTCGCTTGTCACTTGTGACGAACTGCCTGGCTTGAAAATCTGTCATTTCTGGATTACTGCATTTATCCCTTTGTCCATGTTCCCTCTTCTTCATCTGACCTTCCATTACTGAAAGATCCTCTTCTAAAAGGGCAGAACCTCTACTTATTAGACCATGCAGGATTCTTTCCTTTTAAAGGGTGATAAGATGGATAGCTGTGTTATGGATATAATTTCGTCAAAAGAATTAACTTCGTAATCATCATTGTTGCTCTTCTGGTTGTGATCCCTTTTTCCCCTCATTTGGGGTTTACAGCTATCAGTAGGCAGTACAACCAATACTCATTTAACTTACCTTTATTTTGTTTACAGGATGACGAGAATGCTTTGCTACAGCAGGCCCTTGCTATGTCAATGGATGACCCTGCTGCTAGCATTGCTACACGAGACGCAGATATGTCAGAGGCAGCTGCAGATGATCAAGACTTAGCTCTTGGTAAGTGCTGCCATATGTTTGATCTTCTTTACTTTTATGTATGCTGCATTATTTGTTGATCTATTATATGCATTCCCACCCAATCTAAGTAGTTAATAAACAAAGCTCTTTTGTCCTGATGTCTTGTATTGTGCTGTTCACTGGTGTCCTTCCATGTCATTGTTAAATGTTAGTGTTGTGTTTATTTTTTGACTTTGTTCATGCAAGAACATTTTCTCTCTCTGTTACCCTGATGCTGCATTGGCATTTGATGCTTTGAATTTGATAAGTGAGATGTTATGTATTTTACATTCGCTTGGCAACAGCCATATGATCGCTCGAACCTTGGGTGTAGATGTAACATAATAGTTGCACTAACTTTATCGTATTCAAGTTATGTATTTGATATAAGTTAATTTCTATCAGCAAATTGCCTGTGGTTGCTTCAGTTGGGGACTAACTTTCCTAGGTTCAAAATTACAAGTAGAGGCCAGCCCAACACAATAAAGGACGACATGCTTAGGTTAGGTGCATTCATTTGAAGAACTCATTGGGCACATTTCCATCCCTCCCCACCCCCCTCTTTTACTGTTGTTATTTTTTTCCACCAGGATTACTAAAGTTGTTATACTGCAATTTCAATTGTAGTTTTCAGAAGAGGTGGTAGGGAACATCATTCTGTGCTTTTCTAATAGGTGTCTGTCATAAAAAGGATCCTCCATGACTGAAATTTCAAAACTGCCAGATTGCATTAATTTTAGGGAGGACTAAACTAATTAGCATTGTCTATATGACTATATCAAGTATTAAATTCTCCCCAATATCAAGATTATTTTGCTGTGAGTTCTGTGCTTGATATGTTCCCCTTGATGTGGCATGCACAGCTCTACAGTTGTCTGTGCAGGACAGTACAAAAGATCAATCGAGCCAAACAGATATGAGTAAACTGCTGGCAGACCAATCATTTGTGTCGTCAATCCTTGCTTCAGTATGTCTGCTATACTGAATCTTTATGTGATTATTTCCTACCCTCCCATCACCATAAATAAATTGAAGTAAAATAAGGGGAAAAGAAAAAAAAAAGAAAAGAAACGTAGAGACACTGAAGCAAAGACTCAATTCTTTTTTTTTTTATAAAAAAATTCATGATATATTGTTGGTTTCACAGCTTCCAGGAGTTGATCCAAATGATCCTTCTGTCAAAGATTTGCTTGCATCCATGCAAAATCAGCCTGAGGTGAGTCCTGCATATCATAGGTTATGGATGAATGAGTGAATGCTGAATACAAGTTTACTATATACGCTTTGCATGTTACCTCTGATTTGATTTGCTTGACCTTTCTTCCTTCTCTTGTTTGGTGGTACCTTGTTTTGAACACGTGCGTTAGTGTATGCCCTACTGTTAGAGGAGGGTGAGCATGCGGATGGGTTTGTGCCTTTAGGTGTTGTTATTGTATATTTTTCCCTTCTATTCTGGGTAACAACTTCTCTATATCACTTGTCCATATGTTGACTTCTAATTGTAGTTTTATATTTCTTGTGCCGTTTGCAACATTTATTCTGATTATGGCCTTCCGATTTGTGTCAATGAGCATTATCAAGTGCCTTGTGCACACTGTGGTGCATTCTTCTTGTTTTATTGTTTTGTGGCTTTATGGGTTTTTTCTTGGCAACATCAACTCCTTTCCTTTCTTTCACCTTGAAACATGTGGATAAGTTATAAAACCAGCTATGGAGATTCTGTTAGAACTTTAATTTATGAACTCAAAAAGTTCATAAATCATGTTTGTTTGTTTTTCCTTGGCACTTAGGTTGAATTGTTTAGGATGCTAGTTTTTTATGCATTCTTTGTAGATGGTTGCTCCACTTAGGCTCGTTTTTTAGTCCTGTTCCTTGTGTGCGTTCTGCATGCATGGGCTGTTCACTTGTGAGTTTTATGTGTCATTTTGAATACTCGAAATTACCCGTGCCTAAAAGCACTTTATACATAATTTTATTATAAAATTAATTTTAAATAGTAAGTAATATTTTAATTATTTAGAGTAACAACGTAATTTCATTTGTCATACTTTTAATTCTATCTAATTAACAACAAAAATATATGTATGTCAAAATTAAAATGCATTACACTAACTATATATTTTTAAATTATGTATATATCTATACATATTAAAAATATTTTTTGATACTTTTACGCTGTATTTTTTAATAAGAGAAAAATTAGATTTAAAATAAAGTTGAATTTCAAATAGAGAGAGAAAAATTAGATTTAAAATAAAATGATATGGAAATTGGTTAGTGAGAGAGAAGAGAGAGAAAAAGTAAAAAAGAAAAAAGTGTAAACAAAGCTTAACATTTGGATATGCCACATACACAAATGTCACATCAAAGGTGTTGTGTTTTGTAATGTAGATACGTGAATGAAAAAGAAGAGCAACGATTAGACTCAAAGCGTTACTCCAAGTTGGACACACACAGGTTGCTTGTCCTCGCCAAACTATATTACATGAACTCTTTAAAATGCACTAGGTAGAATTGTTGCATGATTGACATTTGGGGAAGGGCTTGGGAACACTTTGTTTTGTGGTTTGCTTCTAGCATTGTCATTATGTATACTACTAGACTGTGGCACACACAATGTGTGTTATGTGTGCAATAGTCCTTCACTCCTTTGGCTTTTGAAAACTGAAAAGTGCAGTAGTTTGGAATAGTAAAAGACTTGTAGTTAAAAGGGTGCTCTCCATATGTAAACTAACAAAATATATGAAATCATCTATATTTTTAGACTTAGTAATATGAAAATTTCACATAGCTTCAGAATGAGGAGAAGACAGTCAACACACCAAAGGGGTGCTCTCCATATAATAGTACTAGCAAATATCATGTTCTTAAGGGCACTTTTTAACATAATTTATTTTAAAAATTAATTTTGAACGACAATCAATAACAAAATTTTAACAAACGAACTCAGTTCTGCATAAAAAAAATTAATAGTTAAATTAGGCTTTACAACTTACAAGTGTACAATTGATATTTAAATCTTTCACCCTAGGACTCAAATGAAAGAACAAAACTTCAAAATGAGCCAACTATTGTGTTTAATCGTTTATGCCTTTCAAATAATTGTTTTCCTCACATATCGCAGCTTCCACCTCCCTTGCAGTGCACATACCCATGGCTATTACAGCTTCAAATGGAAAACACTATTGTAGTATTTTGCTACTTCATGGCAATTAAATCAAGAATTCCAGCTTAACTTGCGAATTAAAAATATTAATGCCAATGATATTTTAAAAATTCTTATAGACCAATATCTTTATGAAAAAAACACATTTTCATGTCACACAAAGCTTCCAGATTTATCTTCCGCTGATTTCTAAACAATAAAATACAACATAGAAATTTAGAACAACGAAACAACAATAATCTGTCTCTAGAACCCCCTAAAATTATTTAGGTCCTTGATAAGTTAAACAAAAAAATAAATTAAAAGATACACAAATAATAATGTATGATCAGTGAAATTTGAAATCGACGTATAATCAATCCAGTTAACAATTAAAAAAGACAGGGACTAACCAAGTCATTGAGTCGCAGGGTAGTGGCGTAACGGTGATACAATGTGGTGGATTGCCTTAGGATTTTTTAAGAGAGAGAATGAGAGCGTGGTTGAGAAATTGAGGGAGGAAGATGCCCTGGAGAGGGAGAGTAGGTATTCTGAATCTTGGGTTTGTGATCTGTGTGAGAGAGAGAGGGAGAAAAGAGGAATTGATTTTGAAATTTACCGTTGACAAAGAGGTATGAGGCTGTACATCACTTGCTGAGTGGAAAATTAGGTGACAGAAAAAGCAAGGAGAGGAATAGTGGAAATCACTGCATTATACACATAGGAGGGATTGGAATTCGCTGAATTGTTAGGAAAATATCTCGGTGGGTTGACAGATATTCTGGTGGGCTGGAAATTCTGGATGAGAGAGAACAAATTTTAGAAAGGATTGTCTCTCAACCATTAGATCTAAATTTAAATAAATTTTAAAGCGAAGTTTCTGTGCTGACGACACTTTCAACAACTGGGTTCTATTTTTGGCAACTGGCTTTGGAAGGGGTCGCTATTTGATTTCTCATTCCTTGCTTCTCTCTTCCAAGTAATGGATTCTTTTATGCAAAGAATTGCCTTCAAATTCCCATAGGTCGTGCTTGTGAGATTAGAAACTGGGGGTTGTGGATGTTTGGTTGCTTCAATTGCAACCTAAGTTAATGATGATGTGAGAGGGATAGATACTCTACAAATTAAGCATTTCTTTTCATGATTTGTGCATGTTTCCCCAGGTGGGATTGTTTAAGTTTCGTAAGAGAGCTGTTTATTGCATGCAAATTATTACCAACTAGGCAACCACACGTATTTAGTATACTTTTAAGCCATGTTTGATTGATCAGATTAATAATAAGGGGATACACAATCCTACTTCATTACTAATCTCATGAGACTAGGAATGAATGGATTATTAATACCATATTTTCTTAAGCATTGTATATCTCATATTTTGTGGAATTAGTTATTTAATAGATGCATAATTCTTTCACCACTTGTTGAATTCAAACAAGAGAAATATAATTTCATATGATATATAATTCAATTTCACGTCTAATATGATCAATCAAACATACCCTTATTGTTTCGTTATGGTGTTAATTGTTTTTGCAGCCCCCGCAGAAGGATGAAGATAAGGCACCAAATGAGGAGGACAAGAAATGATGCCCAGTGTTGCTGTACAAAACCCCTTGTAATTTCTGAACCCCTTGAAGTTTGTGATGTTTTAGCCAGATGCTTTTTGAGCTTGCTTTCATGTCGACACCAAATTGTGTTTTACCAACCTCTTAACACTCCTACTTATCGGGGATTTCAACTTCAGAACTAATTCTTCTTCTGGCCAACTTTTGATGCAGGTCGGGGGGGTTCTCTGTCCTATACGATTGTCACGGTGCATGGGTTGGTTCTACTTTCCATGGACTAGACCATTGTTAGATGTTAATTCTGTACTGTCTTGAGTTTAGAGTTTTGCACTTAATTTGATTATGCATTTCTTTTCTTTTAATGGTTATTCATGTGGAATGATCTTCACATTGATCAATAGAACTGACGGGTCAGTCTAGTTGTCCGTTGTGCTCAGGGGTTAGGTGTATAGATCTAATATCATTAAATGTGCATCTCTACTTCCCCGAAATCTTTGCAGTTCTAGACCTGAAATGGGCTGTTTGGAATAGAGACTTGCAAGTGAAATAACTCTGAAAGGCCCCATACACACAAGATATTAACTATTTCGAATTATCACAATTTCAATTATTCAATTGAAAAGATGGGATCCGGTGACTATGCAGTGGATCTTTGTATGGGTCGCCCAATATTTAAAGCCACCTTCCTGCATTTTGACCAACCCATATTATTGCTGTTGAGTGCTCAAACCTACCATCATTGGGTTCGATCTCGCAAGGGATTTCCTTCCCGAAATTGGGGTAGTCGTTAGGCCATGAATTGACATGAATCAGATATTTTTTACACTGTTGCACTCTTTTTTATTTTGGTGCTCCTCTTATCTATTCTTGTGACAATGAATCAATAGGTGGGAGAGTAAAATTACGTACACTGCAACGTATACATGGCTGTCAAAATATATATATAATTTCTAAATATCATTTCGAATAACAATGCTATTATTTTTTGTAATTAATTTTGTTATTCGAAATAAGAATTTATTTACAGAAAATGAGAATACTGTATTTGCATACGAAATAGTGAATAAGGTATTTAATACGACAATACGGGAATATGTTGATATACTAATATGAGAATATGTTAATATGATTTGTGTAATATATATAGTTTCGGTTAAGTCTGATTCATAATTTCAAACTATTTAGTTAAAAATATGATTATCATAAATTAAAAATGCAAGCAGGTTTATGATTGCACATATGATATTTTGTCATATAAATTGTAAAGAAATATAGAAGTATTCTTATCTAAATTATTATAAGGAAATAAAAATATATCTTTAAATGTTTACTAGTTATAAATGTATATAATTTTTATAATTTGAGGGGTATTTTTGATATGCGGTATGATAATAGGACTTAATGGAATATGTATTTAGATTTTGGTTTTTATCTTTAAATAAAAACCCAATGGGACCTAGATTAAATCACGCATACTCTATCACTTTTCCCCCGCCCACAGTCCAAAGGGGTATCTGCTTAGGTATATTTCATCATGTCATCTATAGAGAATTTGATGCTTACTCCACGCTCATCATATTCTTAAGAAATTCAGTAAGTTTTTTTTTTTTTTTTGCAACAGTTGAGTGGAGACAACTATACAAGTGCAATAAGCTATAAAAGGATGGCGTTGTACATCTTATGATGATGAATTTTTATCATTTGTTTGTCAGATCTTACATTTTGTTCTAGTTCAATAATGTTTGTGTGTGTGAAAATTTGGATTGACAATATTTTTAGGCCTTGTTTGATAGATTGAATAGGATTAACAATAAGGTGAGGTTGGATGATAAATTATTTTAGAGGGGTGATTACTAATGATGAGACTAATTTACCCTCATGTTTGTTTGGAGAAAGGATTGCAGTATGGAGTAAAAAATATTATGTTTGTTTATAAATAAATAGATGGAATTAAAGTTACACATTTTTATTTTTACTCTGCTTTAACTAAAGCTTGAAAAACAAAATTATCTAGACTGCCTTGTTAGATCATTTATATTTTTGCTTCGTAAGCTTGATAATCCACACCTACGTCTACACACAAAATCCTAGAATACTATTGTAAATTACTTGCCAATCCAAATTGGACTAGATTGTCAAACCCAAACCTCATAGACCATGTTTGGATTGAGAGATAAAAAGAGTAAAAAATATGAGGGCCAATTATTTCAGTTTTTATCTTTTGGGATAAGTAATTTCGCGTTTGTATCTCGGGATTGGGATTAATTATTCGATGTATGTGAAATTATTAATCACCCATTTATGATATTAATAATACTTTGGCTTTTTATTACCTTTGGTATTATTAGTATTGGGTTTTAAATTATTATTTTTATTTAATAGTTAAAAATAATTTTAAAATTTTTATTCCATTGTTTATTCTACTATAGCCAAATGTTAATTAAATTTTGTACTATATGCATAATTAATTTTTATAATTTATTGGTATTAAAAATATATATATATATGAAATTTACAATATTATTTACCCTTTCTATTCTATTAAATTTCATTTAAAATAACAAACGATGAGGCTTGTAAGTTTAATAATCCAGTGCTTTTGTGAGTTTGATGGTATGAATTGACTATTAATCTATTCCAAAAGGAAGTAAATCAAACATGATTCTAATGGGCCACATTGCTGCCGAGAATATTTTATATTGTTGAAATTAGTAATTTATAAATTATAATTTATAGTAGAAGTTATGAGTGCTAATAAAAATTATAACTTGTATTTAAAATAAAATAAAGAATATTTATAAGTTGTAGCAAAAATAATAATGTTTAAAAAAATATATAATTTATAACTAAAATTAATAATATAAAATTAAAACTATTAACACCACTTTGCCAAATACCTCCAACAATTCATTCAGGACCCTAAACAGGCATCAAACTGGGCCTTAGGTCTTGTGACCTTTCTTGATTGAAAAAAAAAATGCATGACTTAGGATTGACTAGTGTTTGGCACATGCTTTGCATGTGTCAAATTAATTGTTATTAATATACAAATATAATTATTAATATATAGTTAATTTTAATTAATTTTAAATTTTGAGAGTAAATACCATGATATAAAGTATCATATTATAAAAGTTAAAATTAAAAATATTTGTAATCATTATAC
>JAOTRH010000001.1:18435717-18447395 GCA_034768845.1 Heliamphora exappendiculata | reverse complement strand
ATACATATGTAACAAGCTGGGCATGTTAGATATATATGCACCAGCTTGAGGGGGGGTGTTAGCTTTATTATAATAATTATTATTATTATCTGGTGTGGTTGGGCACACCATATCTTATTATATGGTTTCGTTATTTTATAAATAAACAGTTGCGTACCCTATTAAGGTGAATGCGTTTTCATTAAGCTTAATACTATGTAATTAACATAGTTCGTTGAAGTGACAAGTCATGTGGGATCTTGGGATTGTCCTCTTGGGACTTGAGCCAAATTGGTTAAGACCTCATTAGGGCTTAGAAGGCTGAGGCTGATTCAGCCTTCAATCTTATTGCAAAAGTTACAGATCGTTGATCCCCGAGTGGGTTGGGCATCTTGGAGTTATATTCCAACTAAGTTATAGTCCAATCTCTGAATTCCTATTCAGTTATCAATTGGTCATGTAGTGTTTCATAAGCTGATTTCCAAATGCCAATTGTTGATTGGGCTCATAACACAATACCTATTCTGTCCTGTGGACACTTTAGTAGCCTACTATGCCTCTTAGGTAATTATTTAGCCAAATTCCAAGTATGGATAGCCCAATTTCCATGTGGGTCAATGGATTGTGCCCATGTATGCTGAAAACCTGATGTGGCATCTGGTGCCAAAAAATTGCCATCAACTGAATGCATGTGTTATAACTGACACAACCACACTGACACGTTAAATCTCATAGACAAACACACTTCTAGTTGTGTTTAGAATATACATCTTATTTCGGCTTAGGTGGTGGTGTATATTTCAAATGCAAGGAAACTTGTCAATGTGGACTAAGGACTATGAATCTGTTGGAAGCTGGTAGTAAAGAATAACTGAGGATGACATTTATTGAACTAGAAGAAACGTTTGTGGTTTTCTCAAAACTGATGTGCTATATTTCTAGGTTGTTTCTTACTTACAACATGGTTGATTGATCTTTGTAGCCTCTGATTTTCAGCTCAATCTTGGAATTTTTACAATGGACAAGAAATCTGAATTTTCAGTCTTGGTTGATCGTGCCATTGGTGGAGCCAGCGTTGAAGATGGAGAAGTAGAGCTAATGCTTCATAGGTTTGCATAATAGTTTTTGCGTTTATTTTCTTCCTTAACATTGAGATGTTACCAACTTTTGATTGATATGACCTTTATGAATTAATACCTTTTGTTATACACAAGGCGAATGATCCTTGATGACTCCAGAGGAGTTGGTGAAGCCCTTGATGAGACAGTGTGCGTTGAAAATAGATGTGAAGGACTAACAGTATGATATAACAATATCCTTTATCTTCTTTTTTTTTTTGGTACAAGTTTAGTAGCATCCTTTATCTATAAGCATGATCAACAAGGAAAATCAGCTCTATTCCTATTAAGTGCTCTACATTGAACAGATGGCTATCTTTGAGGAGGTTGCTTCTACTAAACTTAGATGTTTTGGTACTCTCTTCTGTTGTCCCTTGATTAGGTTAGAGGAAAATATTACATTGGCATCAACCAGCTAGGTGCTGGATCACGATGGCGCCGGACAACTGGCCAAGAAATTTACTCACCTATTCTATTTGCATTCACGCATGAGGTATGCTTGATCTGACTGACACAAAGGACCATCTATTATACTGATAATCTGATGAGATGAACCTGACAGAAATTAGAAGATTGGACTGCTCATCTGGTGAAGGCAACAACCATGGATGTGACCTATAATTTACCTCTTAATGTTGCATTAATCACTCTTCAGGTGATTTAGTTACTGCACAACAAATTGCTCTCTCTCTCTCTCTCTCTCTCTCTCTCTCTCTCTCTTGACCTTAGTTTTGCAGGAGCTGGATGATGGAAGTGTGCTCCTTCGCTTGGCACATCTATATGAGGTAAAAATCAATAAAATGATCCCCCTTCATATTCACATGGGAAGAAAAATAAAGTAAAATTAGTTTGAAGTGCTTTTACTTCTCAAAAGGCTCAAGAGAGCCTTAACCCCTCTTTCTACATTTTTGATGCAAGTGTTATCTCAGCTTGTGTCATTCCATACTTCCATGATTCCCATTTTAGCTACTTTTCCCTAGGCCACCAAGCCTTCTTCAGCCTTATTCATATCTATGTTGGACACATTTCCACTTAAGTAGGTTGAACATGAAATTTCATATATGAGTGTTGTACATTGGCATTTTTGGTGAAAGTCTAAAAAACTTTAAAAATTTGCACTTCAGTTTTTCACAGTATTGTCTGGAGGAAGACATTGACATGGGAAGGAGATAAATATGCTTAATGAATTTAAGAAGATTCTGGTCTAGACTATGATAGGATGATAAGTTGATATCCCTTTCCCTTTCAACTCAAACAATTGAAGATGAAGGTAATACATAATACCCTGAAGAGCCTGCTACCGTCTGTTCTCCTATTATGAGCCAAAAGTGTTTGTTGTGCTGACAGTGTCTTGAAATAAATCTTGTTTGATTTGTATCTCTTTAAGTAAAATGTTAGATTAATAAACAAAGTTTTGGAACTTAACAAACTGATAAAAGCAATTTCAGTCCACTTCACAGTTCAGTTCTCATCCATTTCCCCCCTATGTCCTATTGCCCTCTAATTCACTCCCTTTTTTGCTGCAAATGTGACCAGGCAGGGGAAGACGTAGAGTACTCAACATTAGCCAAAGTTGAACTGAAGAAGATGTTTGCCGGAAAAATGGTATGGCCTTGTCAATTTTGTTTTTGCAGTTTTTCTCCCGCCCACTTAGTAAGCACAATGTTGTTTATTTCTTTTCATTTTAAAAGTTTTTAATATTTCTTTTTTCAATTTGACATGGAAAACCTGGAAAACTTGAGGTTCGGTCCCAAAGTCCAACTTGGGGTAGTGTTCATTTTCCAATATTTACCTGCATTTGGGATAGCTTTTTTTATATGTTTTTTTTCATCTTTAATGAATTTTTTTAATGTTAGTCTAAATAGACATACTTTTTAGATTTCTCTCAGCACAAAGAATCCGAAAAGTAAAAATTCTTAATTAAAAAAATTCAGATAAAATGAAAAGGCCAATTTAAGGGTTTTATATAAGAATATTTTTTTTCATCTTTGGTGAAATTTTTTCAACTTTAATCACAATTGTCATAATTTTTGGATTCATTTTATCACGACAAACTAGTGAAGTAAAAAATTTTAGGTCAAATATTAAAAAATCCAAAAAGTTGAAAAGAATAAGCTATAAAATGAACTTTTAAAAAGATTGCCCAATCATCATCCTACCTAGGTGGAGCGGGAGGAAAATACATAAAAGGGCAACTTGGATGATGTGGAAGCATTTTTTTAAAACAAAGATACAGTCCTTATGAAGCGATCACCCCGAGTACAAATGTAATGGAAACTATGTTGAGGGCACCCTTTACTTTAATAACTAATTTTTAAGATTGATTTTTATACAAGACCACGTGATATTGTATTAGAGTTGAAGTATTACAAATGGGTAGAATGCGTGTTTCTAGTTTCTTGTGAAGAAAATATGAAACAAAGTCTTATGTCACCTAAGTATAAAAATAATTTGCAGTATATAAACTTGAGGCCATTCTCATATCAATATGTAGCTTTTGGCATCCCAGTTTTATTCAAAATGGTGTAACATTTCTAACAAAATAAATAACAACCATAGTTCATTTTGAATTCCCTTTTTTGTTGACTTTGGTCAAACTTTCAGATAAAGGAAGTCAAGGAAACGAGCTTGTCGACAAACCAAGAGAAATCGCAGATGAAGAGGATGGCTTGGAAAGTTGAAGGGGACGAAGGAGGGGAACCCGCAGCCATTAGAGGTGGCCCTGTAAATGATTCAGCTCTTATTGTTGAGCTTGGTCCTATGGAGATTCGGACTTTCCTGTTGAGATTTTAAGGTTCTTTTGTCTTCGATTATATATATATATATATATATATATATGTCATCGTCAATTCTCCATACGAAGTCTTGACGAAGAAGAAAGCATATTATCACAAACTTATGTACCGTTCTGCAAAATTTAATTTAGGCAAAGACTGTTGAGAAAGTTTTTATGTTATTTATCAATAATCTAGGACCAAGCGTTTGGCCTCATGATTGAGGTACTCGAGCGTGATTGATTGTTGATTTGAAGTGCATTTTTAAATTCAAATTTTGTTGATGAGTTTTGTTATATACTGAGAGCCTCATAATTAATTTAAAAATTAATTTCTTTAATTTTTGTATTTTTAGTTAAAAATTAAAATAAATTTAAAATAAATTATTTAGTAATTTAATTTTTAAATTAGTTTTTTAAATTGGTTATTTGCGTAAAAAATAATTTTTTTATTTTTTGTTCAAAATTAATATTTTTACCTTTTTATATATATTTAATATTAATAATTATATATAATTGATAGTAATAGTAAATACGTTATTAATAAAAAAATATTATTGTATTTTAAAAGCGATAGGTGTTTAATTTGAATATTTTTAGAGTAAATATTTTTTTTTTATCAAATAAATAAAATTAATTTTTTTTACGATTTTAACTAAAAAGTTAAAAAAATTAAATTTTAAATCAGGACCTAAATACGGAACTAAACACATTTTTTTCACCTACTTAAACACAGAATATATTCAATTTTGTATTTGAATATGTTCACCTACTATTTTTCTTTGTTGATTGTTAATTTTGTATGTGTGGTTTTGATTTTGTCTACTTTTTTAAGTAAAAAATCTAAGAAGCTAACAATTAAAAATGAAATTATCTTTGTATTAGTATATTAAAGCTACTTTTTAAAAAATAAATAAATTTTTTATTTTTTTAATTTAAATTTTATGAAAGCAAAAAAAAAAGAAGCTATTTAATGCTGATTTGTCAAACGAGCACTGTCTCATTTATTTGTATTAATTTTCATCATTCCTACATTTGAGGGAGACAAAAAAGGAAGGTTTAGGAGTCTCTTGTTCCTTACCACACAACTACACTGCAGTGTGATTGGGGCCTACGTTGGGTTTCAACTTTATAGTTTAAATATTAATATATAAATTACCTAGTTTATTTTTTTATACAAATATAATTTAATTAAATATTCAATAATAGTTTTATTTGAAATAATTATTTATTTATTTATTTATTTTATTTATTTTTATCTTTAGTAAAAACTTTATATTATTTCGTCAATCTATTGTATTTTTTGACTTCTTTCATCGAAATGAGACAATAAAATAAATTTTTTTAATTAAAATTTAAAATTTTTTAAAAGACAAAAACAATTCAACATGCTAAATTTTGTGTTGTTTATATTCATTTTTAGTGAATTTTTTAAAATTTTTTAATTAATAATTTTTATTTTTAAAATTTTTCTTATCGAGACAATTTGAAAAAATAAAAAAAAATTAGTCAAAAAATAAAAATAAATAAAATTTTCAAAATTTAGCCCAAATGGGGTCATTATTTGATTAATTTATTTTTTTGTAAACAATTTATACAAAATATTTATAATTAAATAGAGCCAATATTTGATTAATTTAACCTTTCTTTAAATAATTCATACACAAAATAAATTATTTAAATCATTAAAACAAAAACTAACATTATCCACCCAAGAAGGCTGTCAAGCAACAGCAATGCTGCATTAAAATAGAAGAAAAGAAAAATTCACACATAACGATATTAATTATGTTTGGATTAATTTTTTTTAATAAAAAAATAAATATAAAAATATATTTAAAAATATATTTAAAAAATCAGCTGCGATTAAATAAATAAATTTTTTAAAAATAAATTAAGTAATTTTAAAAAAAAAATAGTCCAAACATTAGGTCAGAAAATCAGACGGCGTGTACCCGTACAGCCGTACTTGCGCGGGAAGTTCCTCCGAGTCGTTACACGCGCTGTCCGTCGTACGGACCTTCTTGCTCCAAGCGTGCTTCGGTTCTCTTCATTTTTTTCTCAACATCATCTCCATCGCCATCAGCCTTCCCTAAGAAAATCTCAAACAAGTGCAACAATGGCTTCCCAAAACCCCAATCGAATCCCCATGTACCCAGAGGTGATCCAATCGAACCCAGATAATGCATCTTCAGTTTGCTCAAACCCTAACAAGTCTTCGTCCCCTCATTCCTCACTCTATCCACAAATTGATACGAAAGATCTTGAGAACCTGTTTCCAGATAGTGATCAAGCTGCCCACAACCCCACAAGCAATGTCCCTTCCGCCCCTCCTGAGTCGGTTGAAGAGGTCCTCCTCATTGTCCCCGGCGCAATCCTCCACTTGATCGATAAGCACTACAGCGTCGAGCTTGCGTGCGGCGATTTGTCGATCGTTCGCCTCCGCCAGGGAGACAGCGTCGTCGCCGTACTCGTCCGCGTCGCCGACGAGATCCAGTGGCCGCTTGCCAAGGATGAGGCGACGGTTAAGGTCGACGAATCGCATTACTTCTTCTCTCTGCGCGATCCGAAAGAGAGCGGGTCGGATTCGAGCGACGACGAGAGCAGCGGTAAGGGATCGGCGAGTGATTTGGATAATATGTTGAATTACGGGCTGACGATTGCGTCGAAGGGGCAAGAGGGTTTCTTGAAGGAGTTGGACAAAGTTTTGGAGTATTACAGTAGCTTTTCGGTACAGAAGGTGTCGGAGAAGGGAACAAAGTCGGATGTGCTAGACGGAACTGTGGCGAAGGAGATTTCGCCGGCGGATTTGAAGTCGGAGAAAAAGGTGTTGATAGAGGAGCGGTGCGCCGCGTACTGGACGACTTTGGCGCCAAATGTAGAGGATTACAGTGGGACTGCCGCGAAGTTGATTGCTGCAGGGTCGGGGCAGCTGATCAAGGGGATTTTGTGGTGTGGTGATGTAACCGTTGACAGATTGAAATGGGGCAATGAGGTTTGGAAGAAGAGGATTAAACCCAGTTCAAGTTCAGAGATCAGTCCTGAAACCTTGAAGAGGATCAAAAGGTTTTGTTTTTGCTGCTGTTTCTGTTGCCTGACTGCTTTGTTTGCCTCTGCGTTTAAATTTTCATGTCCTTTTTGCTTTCTGAATGAATTTGAATTGTTCTTCTCCATAGTTTTCTCTGTCTGCTGGTGCTTTTGATTGTTTTGTTTCTTCTTTGCTGTCGTGTGAATGCTTATTTTTGGTTTCCCATTACATGTGGATAATTAATCATCGCAGTGGATTTGTGAGTTCCTAATTAGGAAATGGATAGTAATATCTAAATTTTGAGTGGGAGTTTCTAATCTTTGTGGTATGTGCATGCTTGTAGGGTTAAGAGGGTGACAAAAATGACAGAGAAAGTAGCAACTGGAGTCCTTTCGGGGGTTGTGAAGGTTTCTGGATTCTTCACGAGTTCGGTTGCTAATTCCAAAGTGGGCAAGAAGTTCTTTGGCCTCCTACCAGGGGAAATTGTTCTTGCTTCCTTGGATGGATTTAGTAAGTCTCTCTCTCTCTCTCTCTCTCTCTCTCTCTCTGAGTGGGTGTTTGTGTGCTTCAAGTTTTATTTCCTAAAGCTATTGGGTAAATGACAATTGCGGAGGAGCTGCTGTATGTTCTTCACTCTGCTGCTCGGTGATGTGAAATTTGTCTAATAGTTGCATCTATTTTGGATTTGTTAACTTCAAGTTGCATTCCAATTCATCTCGCGTAAGTGAACTGTACCCCACTTTTGTCTGTTTCTTTTTCAATGCCATGATGAGAAACATCAATCATCGTTATGAGTGTGAACTATATGCAGTCAGAACTATTATTTTTCTGTCATTTGATGATGTTCTGCCTTTGATGTGGAGCTAGATATTCACACGAGGCTCAGGCTGAGTGTGCATTTGAACCATTAAGCAGTTGGCGATGATGTGAAGGTCATTGCTGTCCATAGATATTTTTCTGCACTTAAGATTAACTTTTTGAATCGATGGGTTGGTATTTTTCGTCAAGTACCATAAACTTTAGTTAATGTTGAGATGGCATTACATTGTGGATGATATACTTTTAGATAGGGCTATAGAAATTTCTGAAATAAATGGAAAAGAACTCTTATCTAATTTGATTGAGATCTTGGCACAAATTTCCTGCATTTGTATTAGCAGGGAAACTCAAAGGCTTTGCTTGGAATTTGGAATTGGTAAGCAAAAATCAAGATTAACATTTTCTCCATGTTTTCCCTTGTACTTCAGAAAACAATAGACAAAAGACTTCCACGAAATGATAAGTTGTAAAAAAGAGAGATAAAATGAACTAGATATATAAAAAAAAAAATCTCTCTTTTATTTCGTATTTGCGTTTTCTATGGTAACCAAACAGGGAACAATGATTTTCCTTGCTCTGTCCCCCTTTTCCCTCACCAAATCCATGAACCAACAAAAAATTCAGGAACCAACAAGAGTACAAGGCTTTCAATATAGATGTCAAAGTTAGCTCATAAATGCTTGTTGATTGCATCTCACAGTCTTTTATCTGCACATCAATATTGCTCTTGTGGGTAGAGGTGGCGGGTTAGGTCAGCTGAGGACCTGTCCAGTCCTAGCCTGAATCGTGGAGCGTTGCCCAGGCTTATCCTGGTCTGTTCTCCTAGTCCAAGGTCCTCACCAAAGCCTAGCCCAAGGTCAATTTATTGAGCCAAGTTGGGCTTGGGTTGCCCACAAAATCTTGGGCTACACTGTTTTTTCTTTGATAAAGAGGTTGGATGGTTTTTTTTTTTAATAACTAAAATATATTTTTTAGGGTTGATTTAACTTAACTTAATTGGGCTTTTATCTTTTCCTTGTGTTTTGGGCTTTCAACATATTTTTTTCTTTTGCTTTTATTTTGTTCTTTGTGGAAATGATAAAATGATATACCTATATAAATACCTATGTTTACATATAGAGATAAAAAGAGAACAGATTACTTCTTCGGTGTCTTAAAAAAACGCAATAAGGTGCTCAGGATCGGTGGTGTTACAGTGAGGGGAGTGATGCCGCAGTGTAGTTATGCGCTAATAGAGCAAAAAGGGAGAGATCAGTGGAGAGAGAGAGAGAGAGAGTCGTGGTGTTGTTGTGTGGCAAACGGGGAGAGGGAAGTCGCAGTAAGGCAAAGAGAAAGATTGGTACAGTGGAAGGGGGAAGATAGAGAAAGTGCTTAAGTCTAATTAGAGTTTTCAAGTTCGTATTGTGGTAAGATGTAATTCAATGGTGATGGTGAGATAAAACTATTCTAATGATAGAGAATGTAAGTTTTTTTTTAATTGTTTTTTTTATGATGAGGAGTCTCTTGCGTAGAATTCCCAAGGCTACATATGTTTCACCACACACAGAGACCGGATAAAATCAAGCTTATGAGAATCATAGTTATTTTGTTTAGATGGCCTCGAGATTGAGAGGAGTTGAAACGAAGACCTCCAATTCCTTATGTGTTATCCGTTACTAATTGATCTACCTCTTGTGCTTATAAAGAACTTAAGTTACTTCACACTTATTGTATACATGTAGTTATATCATAACGTATCCTACAAGTAGGTTATGTTACATACTATACAAATTAGGTTATGTTACATACTATACAAATTAGGCTCAAGTTGTTTAGGTTGCCCGAGACATCTACCTAAACCTGGCCCAAACTTAATTCATGTACGAAAATTTTAGTCCAGGCCTAGACACGAGTTTGTGCTTATACTGCCCAAACTCTAATTCTAAAATTTTTGAAGTCGAGCGTGAGTTGGCCAAGCTCAGCTCGACGCAGTTGCATCCATGTCCTAGATCCTTTTAATTCTCAAACTTAATGTGTAACAACAGACAAGTGAATCCTTAGTATCTTCTTCATCTTAGGCTACTTATATTTTCAGTAAACATGTTGCTCAAGAGATAGCTGGGCTAACTAGGTAGGGGTTGTCAAATCGGCTGTTCACTTTACTGGTTTGTGGAGCATTCACTTCATGCTTTTCTTGCTATATCTGTTCTCTTGATAATATTAAATGCATATGTTTATCTTCTTTATAGTACCAAGCTACTAAAATTGGCTTCCTAGCTAAAAGATATAATCTAGAAATTGAAATGAAAGCGATCAATTTATTTTGCCTTTTTGGAAGATTGAGTTGGCTAGAGTTGGCGGCATCTGACCACTAGAGGTTTGGGGACGAGAGAGTGGCAGTGGAGCTTCTGGTTTTACCGGAGGAAGGATTTGGTTGAATGCTTCTTCTTTACTTGCATTCAGAGACCTCTTTTATATAGGGGAGCCGAGCCATGAGGGACAGGTCAGCCATGGATGTGATTTTAACTCCTCTGATTTGATAATCCGAAGGTTTCTCACCCACCAACTGTGCCCATGGTCAATGTCAAACCAGACATTCATATATATGAACAGTAGTTGGTAGAAATTGTAAATCTTAAAGGCTGTATCAGGGCTCTGAAGTCTACAACAGTAGATATAATACAATCCTCAAAGAATCACATGTTTCACCCAAAATGTTGTTTGGAGCATCTCTCTAAAACCAGTCAAGGTGTAAATTCACTTGAGCAAGCGACAGACAAGGTACCTTGATGAACCCCCAACTCTAACCTATGAGCCACAAGTAACTTAGTGATATCAAGCACAGGTCATTGGGTCTCTAACCTATGATTGAGGCACCAACTCTAACCTATGATTGCGGCACCAACCCCTCAGGGTTTCGAAGCTCAGCTTGCAACCTAGGCAGACATACCATTAGCATAAGAATACCTTCTTGTGGACAATATATAAAGTAGATAAGATTGCTCAAACAGAGAATTCTTGGCCGAGTTGAGGGTGTGTTACAAGCAATTTGGGGTATACCTTATCCTTGAGTGCCGAGCTCTAGGGAAAAGCCTTGGCTGCCGCACATTGGACCCTGGAGAGCATATGGAGTTGTGCTATTGGCTGTGTCACCTCTCAAGGTGGCATGTGCCACACAGTCCTAGGGAAGGCCTGCGTGGTGATGATACAGCAGTGTTATGTGGAAGAATTGGATATTCACACACAGCATTTTGAGCAAGGGATGATAACCCATTTAAGAATGCCCACTAGAGTATACAATTGCAGTCACTAGAATTAGATACCCCCACTTTGCAGTCATTATACAAAATGGGAATATATAGAGTTTGTTTGTAGTTAAGATGGTGAAAGTTGTGTGTGTCTTGGAGAATATGGGGTTCACTTTTCTTTGGGTGCTGTAATACCATGTGCTTGTATTTTCTTTTGCATAGGAGAGATTTCAGGAAATAAGTTCAGATTGCCAGTTACCAAACTATAATGTTATGGTGCTGCCCTTTTTGCTAGAATAATTCAAATTTAGTGGTTTTTGTACCATCATTCAGTTTTTTTCATAACGGCTTATACTTTAATTCACAATTTTTATAACTGTTTTTTCTTCTGAATAGGCAAGGTTTGCGATGCTGTTGAGGTAGCTGGAAAGAACGTGATGTCAACCTCGTCCACTGTGACAACTGGACTTGTCTCTCACAGGTAATCTTTGTCTCCTATGTTAAATTTACACATTCATGAATAACGGAAAACAATTATAAGGAAATAGAAGGGAAATGGAGAATTGAATAATAATCTGCTTGGTTCTGCTTCATATATTCTCTTTGCAGATTGATTGATCGAACTAATGCAGAATCCATGAGATGAAAATGAAATAAACTTTAATGTGCCCTTGGCAGAATAATCAAGATATATATATATATATATATATATATATATATATATATATATATAT
>JAOTRH010000001.1:18402645-18435617 GCA_034768845.1 Heliamphora exappendiculata | reverse complement strand
TATATATATATTGATTGTACTGTGTAAAACAAGGAGAAGATTGCAGCAAAAAGCTGCTTTTAATTTTTTTTCAGGAGGCACTCGTTTATTCCGTTAATTCTTCGACATCGGATGGATATTTGTTTGGTATCGTTTTTGTTTTTTTGTATTGTATTTTTATTTTCGAGAAAGCATATAAATGTTGTTTCCCAAATTAATTTGGATTTTTTCTTAAAGCAATCTACTTTTTAAGAAATACCAAATTGATGTTTTAGAAGATTTGCAAATTGTCACCCCACAATAATGAAATCGATATGAAAAGGATGGGCATCGTAGAACTTTTCATAGCTTTTATTTTCTATGCCGCTAAAAATGGGAAACGAAAAAAAAAATGAAGAAATAGAAAATAAGACCAAATCGGTACATATATATATATATATATATATATATTTGAAAGTTAGTGGGTTGGTGAACATCATTTTCTTAAGAAAAGGTACTCTTTTTAAAATTCTTTCCTTAACCAATGGGCACGAGAGTTATGTGTTTATCATCGTGTTCTTTGGTCGATCGGATTTATTTATTTATTTTATCTTTTAAAATTTTGTTTCAGTTAATTTTTTTAATTATGTGGCTGAGCTATTATACCTTTTGAATTTTTCTTATCGAGAGAAGAGTAAATTTCTTTTAATCAAAATATGTATAAATTTTATAAAGATAAAAATAAATCAACATAAGTTAATAAGTCAAATTTTATATTGTTAATTTTTATTTTTAGTGAATTTTTTATCTTTTAATAAAAAAAATATACTTTTTTTATTTGTCTGATTTAGACGATTTAGAAAAATAAATTTTTTTAACTAAAAATTAAAAAAAAAAAAAAAAGATAAGAATAAATTAAAATTTATTTATAAATAGTACAGATTGCTTTGTCAAATTATAAATAAATGATGGTGGTATAGTTACAATGTTTGTATTTATGAATGATTTTTCTTTAAATTCACAATATTCATTATTTTTATGTATAAACTTGTATAATAAGCACGGATAAAAGAATCTAAACAAATGTACAAGATACCATATAACCCTAGTAATAGAATAAGAATTAGAGTAATAAAAGCAATCTATTTAAAAAGCAGTCATGAAATTAGTTGGACTTTAATTATTTACATACATAGCTTATTAAACATAAAAAATAAGGCCCTGGGCAAATTGCTAAAAATGTGGTTGAGTTGCTGAGTGGGATCTTTTATCTCAAAATAGAGATGTATGAATCTTTCAAATAGATGATGAGAATGAGGAGAGAACTTATTCCCGTTTTGTTTAGTCCCATTATCATTCTAATTTCTTACTATGTAAAGTAAAGAAATGATTGTTAAAGTCTTTGTAACTTATAAATATTTCAAATAGAGGATGAGAATGAGGAGAGAATTTATTCTGGTTCTGTTCCGTCTCATTATCATCTAATTTTTTGCTATGTAAGGTAAAAAAATAATAGCCAACGTTTTCGTAACCTAATAGCATTGTCCTAACTTTATAGCTCAATTTCGAACCTTATCGTGGGCGGTTGATTTTAAAGTTAAATCGTTCATTTTGTAAAATAAAATATAATTTGTTTATGTATTTATCGATATCTGATCAAGCTAATTTATTATAAAAATAATATTTTTTGCAAGGTTTTAGTGATGAATGGATCATATCATTGTTGCGAGCTTATCTCGAACCCACAAAACATAATTAAAGGTATGGAGAGAAAGGAGCATGGAGAACGGCCCCCAAAAAGGAGAAAAAGAATGATATCTCCAAATATGAAAATGGGAAAGTAGCTAAAAGAGCAAGGTGCCACCAAGGACAAAGTGAATGAAGACATAACCGATATAATGTCATATACCAAGGGCAAAGTGAATGAAGGCCTAACTGATATGTTTTCTTATAATGTCATACTTTTAGGCCAGAAATTAATTAGCGTCAGCTATTAATTTGCACTGATTGAGTGCTCGTTTAAAGGCAAAATACCTCATCCATAAGCGTCAGCTATTAAGGGGTATTCTGTCTTCAATTTTTTTTTAATTTAATTTGTTATTTTTCACGAACCTATGTTTTAGGTCCCGTTGCAAGAAATTTTGAGACTTTTGCTTCTTCTTCTTTTTTTTCCTTTTCTAAACATTTTATTTTTGGGCTATTTTTACTTATATCAAACCTTTTCATTATAAAAAACAATATATAAATAAGAAATTTTATCTTGGTTTTAATTTGAATTCTCGTAAGTGAGCGGTGGAATTAGTCCTTCAAGAATTAGTTGAAATGCGCGTAAACTGGTCCGAACACTCTGAGTTATAAAAAAAATAATATAAAAATAAAAATATGCTAACGACGGGAAGAATTTCATTTTTAGGTCTCCAAGTACTATATGATTATTGTAATTCTCATAAAATTTCAAAAAAAAAAACTCTTACCGATAAAAAGTTTGTATGTATCAACTGCTCACTAAACGATGATTAACATGATCCTATAAATAATGTCATGCATTTTTTGGTTTCTATAAGTGGACGGTGGGTGCCAAGTAACCCCCAAGCAAACCATAGAATAGTGGTGATGGATTTGTGAGGTGGAGTCACTAGTGCAAGTGTTGTAGAGGCTCAAAAGCACACAAGAGTCAAGCTACGTAGTGCACGCCCACGCCATTGCCATTCTCATTACCATTGCCATTGCCATTGGTTTACCTAAATTCTAGCCACCGCCCCATAATCCAATAAGATCAGAGAGACAGAAATTGCACCAGTTTCTCCCACTTGCTCTAAATTAAAACTGACCACTCATTTCTCTCTCCTCCATCTTCTTCTAGAAAATTATTAGATAACCACGGGCGGCATTACTTGCTTGATATTTATGATACTCCATCTCACATCGATAGAAGATAAAAATTAAGTTTGGTATATAAAAAAACTCGTGGACTATTACTAATAACTTGAACTTAAGCTTTTGGGCCACGTTGTTAAGCTACTTATTCAAGTTATTGGGCCAGTGGTCCACTTTGGTCATTAAAAATAGCATCAAAGCCAATCCTGATTCTCATGTAGGACTCTGTGGTGGTGTGAGTAGAGGAATAGAGACTCTTGAGAGGAGTAAAGGTCTCGAGATTGTATACCTTGTGCACGCTTATAGGCAGGTGTGTCCGGTTGCTATCCACATTCCAATTAGGGGAAGAACTTAGGCCACGCAACGAGGGCATCGTGTATTTAAGTGGGAGATATTGTGATACCCCATACTACATCGGTGGGAGTTAGAAATTATGTATGGTATATAAAGAAACTTGTAGGCTACTACTAATAACTTAAACTTAAGTTTTTGGGCCGCGTTGTTAGGCTCTTTATTCAAGTTATTGAGACAGTGGTCCACTTGGGTCGTTACAATATTTCTAACAAATAAAAATGTTTGGTACACATTAATTAAAGAATAATTATTTAGTAGTCTCAAAGCACCATGTGGTATTGTTTACGCGATCTTCTCTTCCAAATGATATAGCAGAAAATGTTTTGGGTGGAATAGTGTTAGTTCACATTTGTTGGATAAGCAAAAAATAAGGGTGACCCGCAATATGAATAAGACATCTCTATTTGCAAGGAGTTTACGTAAGTAATGCCATATGATACTCAGAGAGTATCAAATAATTTTCCCTAAGTCACTTTTTGGCTCCCACTTCATCAATAAAGGTGAGCTATTATTGTTTTACTCGGAGTGTTTTTCGTTATACCATGGGGTGTGAGTACCGCATAAGAAATGGGATGCAGTGCTCAAGGACTACCAAGTAATTACTCTTTTTTCTGGTTGCTTTTTCATCCTGAATCCTTTTTGGTGTGCTTGTGAATAAGAAATTGAAAATCCATTTGGAGGAAACCTAGTTAAATACCTCTTTTGTATTCTGTCTTATTCATTCAATTTAATTGGCATTACTGAAATAATGAATTCCTGAAACATGTTTCCCTTTCATATTCCAATTATTTGATTACCTTGTGCTTTTATTCACTTGAAGAAAAACATGTGCGAGTCACCTTGAGAATCACAATCTTGAAACTCATGAATGTGTTATTCAAATGAGAAATTATGATTCTTACCTTGTGGCCCACAGTCACTTCTGCTTGGAATCAGTTGAACTAAATCTCAATCAGTTATTCCATTGTCAAAAAGAATATTGGCATAACTTCATATTCTATCCAAGACACTGGCTAGGGATATTTTGTCCTTCTATCACAATGCGCAGGGTTACATGAAATCTTGAGATGCCAGAATTTCGAGACATACTTTAACGATAGGTAGTACATTGTGTCTCATTATGGTAAGGCCTTGGATCTTCAGCCAAAAACACAAATGCTCTCTCCACAAGAGATCTTCATTTTTCAACTAGGGAGCCAATTGTAAAAGCACCACAGGTTTTAGCTTTTGAAAAGTTAAAGAATAATGTACTCGGTCAACGATGGCTTTCTGCAATTTTCACCAGCATAAATCTCAGTGCATAATTATAACGGTTAAATTTTCAATGGCAATTGAAAAGGGGAGGGAGATATGGATGAGGAATAAGTGAATAACACTGCACCTCTCCATTTTGGAAAGCTAAAAGTAAATGTGCCTCCAAAAAGTTGGAAGTGACACTAGTAGTAATATTAAACAACCCCTCTCAGTCCCTATCTCTATCTCTCAGTGCCACAACTTACAGATGTTTAATTGCAATCTCATCTTACCTAACTGTTATTGGAAATTAAATTAATGGCCGATATAGTAGATGAAACACTCCTGTGTACTCTGAATCTTCACCAACTCCAACGACACCGATGGCATCAGTCCTGAGAAGTGTATTCAATAGAATTCCCGGTTTTGCCAGTTCTTGGAAAAGGAACCAATCCCCTGGCAGCCGAAGAACTCTCCACAGAGATGTTGAGCAAGAGGAGTTCCAGTATGCAAGTAGCCATTGTCTTTCATCATACTACAGTGTCTTTGTGGTTCGCCTCACCATCATGGTTTGTAAATCTCATTGGAACTTGACTAAACAATTCAACCAACCTGTTAGGGAAATTGTACATGATTCAATTTCGGGTGCAAGTGTTGATGGAGATGCATCACATGCCATTAGGCTCAAAGATATCAAACCATTATTTCAAAATCTTAGAATTATGGAAGATAACCACATGCCAAGAAATATTCCCAACTAAGGATTATATTTTCTGAAACTAAGTGCTCATATACGCAGATACATAATTTATGTAGGATAGATTTTCACCGTGCTTTGTCAATGGCTTCTTCATGCAGGTGATGCTGGCAATTTTGATAGGACTGCTAACATTGCTGACATGGCATTTTACAAGGGTGTATACAACAAAATCTCTGGAAAATTTAGCATTTGGCCTTCGGTATGAGCTTCTGCAGCGCCCCATTTTACGAATGTGGACCATCCTGAATTCCACAGTTGAAATTACAACAGCTCAAGTTAAGTTATCGGAGTTTGTCATCAGGCAGTACAGCAAGCCTGTTAATCAAGCACAACAAGTGGAGGTTGTTTGTTTGTTAAGCTATTCTTTCTTTTTCTTAATTGCTGAAAATTAATTATGTTTGAGGACTTGTTATGAAGTAGGTAATGGTTATGGTTATGACTTTCTGATTCCTAACAGCTATATGAAGCAATGAGGGGTGTCACATGGGCATTGTTTTCAAGTCGTAAGGCTCTTAACGCGATAACTATAAATTACAGAAATGGTTTCGTCCAGGCTTTCCACAGAGATCATAGTAGTAACAATACATTCTACATCTACTCTGACCTCGTCAACTATTCGATGAGTGGGTCTTATGACACCAACATGCTATCATCTCGTCAGGGGTGGAGCAATCAATCCATACACAGTAACATCTCTGCCATTTGGTACCGAGAACCACTTGATCCTGTCACTGGCAAAAAGGTAGGGAAAGTAAGGCCTATCCCTCCAGATGATCTGATCAACATTGCAGGCCTTTCACAAGTACCCGATGGTGCAGCTTTGTGGCACGTAGTAGTGAGCAAATATACAGATTCACCATTGCTTTCAGCAGCACTTCCAGTTTGGGACTCTTCCAATGAGAATATTATGGCGGTTGTGGGTGTTACCACTGCATTTTATAGCGTGGGTCGGCTGATGAAAGAACTTGTTGAAATCCACAGTGGGCACATTTATTTGACCTCTCAAGAAGGCTGGTTACTTGCTACTTCTACCAATGCTCCTCTGTTGATGAATTCAACAATGGGGCCTAAGCTTATGCTCCCTATCGATTCTGAGGAACGTGTCATACAACTGGGAGCCGAGTTCTTGAAGAGGGCCTATGGAAACAAGTTTCCTCAAACTCATGAGGTTCACATAGAAAACGCCAGGCTTGGAGACCAACTATATTACTTGGATTCATTTTTCCTCAACTTACAGAGGCTTCCAATGGTAAGATGTATATGTATTTTACCTCAATTCAGTTTTCCTGGACTTAGATCATTTTTCCTCAAAACTTTGATTTTATTCTTTGTCAGAAGGCCACAGTGCCAGCTTTTCTTGTTTGTTCAGCTCATAATGATGCTATATCTATGACAATGAGGAACACAAAAATTAACAATCAATTCTTTTGCAGGTAGGGGTAATCATTATTCCGAGGAAATATGTAATGGGGAAGGCAGATGAGAGAGCCTTTAAAACATTGGTTATACTGATAGCTGCTTCACTATGCATCCTAGTCATTGGTTGCGTTTGCATTTTCGTATTAACAAATGGAGTGTCAAAGGAAATGAAACTAAGAGCAGAGTTGATAAGCCACTTAGATGCAAGGAGAAAGGCAGAGGCATCAAGCAACTATAAAAGCCAGTTTTTAGCAAACATGAGGCGAGTATCATTTTCAATTTTCTTGGGCTTTCAACAAATAGGGTAACACAACGAAATGTTCAAATGAAAAGGATGCATGTGAATGCTTGTTTGTCTCTGCAAATGCCTTTGTGGCATCAAATATTGTGGCTGTGTACATATGCATAAATTCAGGCTCAAGTCGACAGTCAAAAACTAAGTGAACATATATACAATAGAAATGGCAGCAAAAGACCAGAATCTTTATGCCCAACTATACAGAGTTATATTCAAGAGGGAAGATAATCAATAAACTTCACTGCAAGGTGATTTCTTTAATTGAGTTTTGCCCAGAGGAAATCTATCTAAAACCTAACAAGAAAGTATAAAATGAAAAATCGAGACCCTCTTAATAGGAGAGAGTTTTTGGAGACTGGACCTGGAAAATGTTTATTTTCTGTCTCCCGCAGCAGGAACCAAAATTTTGGTGTAGGTATCATCGCAGCATAAACCAAAATACTGGTGTAGGAGACTAAAATTAGATTTATGCTGTCTTAACCAATTCTCATGACTGCACGAGAATTTCTAAAAGAGTTACCCATCTTTTTACCAAATTTAAACCATCTAATTATTGGTGAAACCATTTGAAATTGTACATTCTCTCTTCTTATGTTGTAGCACATTATTGTATATTTATGATGGTAAAAGTTGTTTCTGTTGTGACAGTCATGAATTGCGAACACCTATGGCTGCAGTGATTGGACTGCTGGACATCCTCATGTGTGACGATTGTCTCACAAATGAGCAGTGTGCAACAATAACTCAAATTCGTAAATGCTCAACTGCATTACTTCGGCTTCTCAACAACATTTTGGATCTCAGTAAGGTAAGAAGCATAGACAGGTCCACCATTATTTGGAGTTTTAGAGTGACAAAGAAACCAAACTGGTTGTCTCATAACCATGTAGCTGAACAAACTAATCAAGTATATTTGAAGTTATAAAAAGTTTTAAGTGATTTACAACTAACAAGTCAGGTACCTTCCATCATTAACCAGAAACAAAATAGCTTCCCCCACCCCACTCCACTTTCGTGGACTAGAGAAGTTCAACAGCTCAGCAACCTATAGTCTATTAGCAGTTTTGATGATTATATATGATATTTCCACATTATTCTTTGACTACAATCAATTTCACTGATGAGTTTCAAGTTCGAAACTAATATTCATATACTAGAATAATGCTGTCAAATTTCTTTTAGCTGCACAATGACCATGAACCTATCGACTAAAGTTTTATCAAAATACTGCAGTGCTTATTCAGAAAACATATTGATAGCATCCTTTGAAATATAGGTCGAATCTGGAAAACTGGTGCTGGAAGAATCTGAGTTTGACTTAGGGCGAGAGCTTGAAGGGCTTGTTGATATGTTCTCTGTGCAGTGCATTAACCACAATATGGAGACTGTTCTAGATCTCTCCGGTATGAGCATAATCTTCATTACATAAAGATCTCCATTATTGTTCTTACAGTTGTTGAAGAAGAATTTTAGTTCAATTATAATAGTATATGATTAGTTACAAGTTTTTGAAACAGATTATTGCTCTTTTTCTTTTATATAGATGATATGCCAAGATTAGTTCAAGGAGATTCTGCAAGAGTTGTTCAAATATTTGCAAACCTAATTAGCAATTCTATCAAGTTCACAACATGTAAGTGCAACTATCACATTGCTAAATCTGCCAGCTCAATGTTATTGCAGCTTAATTGATGTATAAATTTAAGAGGCACCATTTAATTTAGAGGAAGTAAAAACGTCTTGAGCATTTTCTGTTATCAAAGTTAACAGCTCATGTTAGAATAGGTAAAAATTAGCTTCTGCCTAATAGTCTACCCCAAAGCCTAAAATTAGCTTCATCTGATGGTTTCCCACAAAGCTTTAATCATTTAACCAATTTAGGTGGATATCTTCCCCACATTAGAACAGGGAGCTACATCATGATCTGGGTGATGTCTCAAATCCTTCGAAATTCCTTAGGGAATAATTATTGACAAATATGTAGTGATTGTAAGTCCACCACACAATTTAAATCATCAACAGATGCTCATACATTTACAAGGGAATCAATAAATTTCCGGAAAGTAAAGTTAAAACCTGGAAGATTTAATTTTCCAAGTGGCTTGCAGCTGGCTACATCATTCTGCGAGGATGGTGTGAGAATCCAAACACTTCTGGTAACACCAGGAAGTTTACCCTCAATCCAAAGGAGTCATGGTATGCACATAAAACAAATTTGAAGCAACATGTAAACGGCACGAAGAGATCCTGCAAGAAAGAGAACAAAGTGATTCTTTGGTTTGAAGTTGATGATACTGGCTGTGGTATGAACTTGCAGCTTCTTTATGGTAGAGCTATGTAATAAACTCTCAAGTCTTAACTAGTTAGAACAGAATCCATCCAATTTAAAAACTTGATTTCAATTTTTATTTTTTGTTTCTTATTGTAGGAATTGACCCAGGCAAATGGGAGTCTGTTTTTGAAAGCTTTGAGCAAGCCGACCCATCAACAACTCGCATGTAAGCCGATTTGTGCAAGTCCTACATCCTCATTGGTTAAAATTTGTTATTTTAAAGCATCAACTGTAGAGTAAAAGTGCAGTCTATTGTGATGTTGCAATTGTTGTTCATAGGCCATAATTAACTCAGAATTTATACAATCAAATTTCTTAAACCTTTTCTTTTTATTCTCAGGCATGGTGGCACTGGTCTTGGGTTATGCATTGTGCGAACTTTGGTGAGTAAAAGCATTTTCCCTTGTATAAAAATTTACCATCATGAAAACTGGAAAACTATAAGTGAAACAAAACAAAACCCAGAATTATTACCATCCAAGCTGTGAGTGCATAGACAAAGTTAACTATTTTCTACAGAATTTATATAAAGACCCACATCAAAAGCAGCTTGGATAGAAGTCACATTTGGCTTCTCTCACAATTCATCTTTCTTTATTTTATACACTTCTTCATTCTGGATATCCTTGTCTATATTATGATTGGAGGTGTTCACAGGTGAACAAGATGGGTGGAGAAATCAGAGTGATAAAGAAGAATGGCCCAGGGACCATAATGCAATTATACTTGCTGCTCGGTACACCAGCAGATTCTGCAGAACAGCATTGTCAACTGAAATTTACTGAACATAGCTTGATGGTGAGTAAAAATAATTCATTCTCACATTTAAAAACTTTTTACCAAGAAGAATTAATCCAATCTCCTACCTACAAGTCATATCATAATACACGAAAAAGCAAAAGTATTGATCACATGCAATCTAGTACACGGAATCCAGAACTGGATTCTCTAAATTTATAATTATTTGCTTCTCCCTTCCTTCATTCCTCTTAATAGAACACAAGCACATGAATAGGTAGGATAAACTTCATACTGGACTCTAAAAGCTGATGTGATGATCAGGTAAAAAATCTTTGATTCGAACTCCTCTATGAAAGTTTCTGATTGCAGCGATTGAAATGTTCAAAATTTGGAATTCAGGTCTTACTAGCACTGAATGGAAGAATGGGTAGATTGGTTATGTCCCAGTGGTTACAGAAAAATGAAGTATTCACCTGGGAAGCATCTGAATGGAATGAGCTGATGCAAATTCTTCAGGAACTCAATCAAGCCAAAAGCTATGAAGAACCTAGAGAATGTTCAAAAGCTGAAGCATTGAATATACATAAAGTGAAGGACTCAGTTTTCATCATAGTTATTGACATTGGTCTTCTTGACATGAACACAGATACATGGAGGGAGCAGCTAAGTTTCCTTAATAAATACTGTGGGAAAGCAAAGTTTGCATGGATACTAAACCACGACACCTCCAATACCATTAAGATGGAGCTCCGTAATAAAGGGCATCTCTTGATGGTGAATAGACCACTATACAAGGCAAAAATGATTCAGATTTTCGAAGCTGCAATAAAAGAGAGAAATCTTGAGCTGCAAAAGGAAATAAACGCCGTCAAATCTGTGACAGCAGAGGGTGATTTGCCCGAATGTCTCAAAGTCGATCCTATTCACAATGGTGCACCCAGTTCTGATGATTCTGACAAGTCGGAAATGGGAAGTTCAAACCCCATAAGCGAACCTTATATTAGAGAAAAGCCAAGAAAATGTTTGACTATACCTTGTCCATCACAGCATGTGACAGCAAACAATTGCTTTGTTGAGTCAAGTCAAGTAAATTTGCAAGAACATGAATTTAGAACAAACAATCCAAGTCAAATCAGATCCACCTCGTTTGACAATTTGAAAGACCAAGGTAGTCTATGGTCCAGTAAAGTTGGTAGTGAACATAAATCTCTTGAAGGCATACATATACTGCTGGCAGAAGATACACCAGTTCTCCAGAGAGTTGCAACCATAATGCTGGAAAAATTGGGGGCTACTGTAGTGGCTGTGGGAGATGGAATGCAGGCAGTGGATGCTCTAAAGATCACGCCAAGTGCCGACAAGTGTAGAAGGGAATCTGCCTTGGAAGATGACATCGCAAGAACTGAAACTATAATCGGGGATTTCCCTCCATACGACTTGATCCTGATGGATTGTCAAGTAAGCTATTCAAGGACATTGCATTAGTTCCCTGCTTTTTTGTCTTCCTGTTTTATTATATGCTCTCACTAACAAAGACTAGGAGGAGGAAGAAAATGCCTAGGCTAGAATTTGGAGGTGCTTTTATGCTTTCAGCAGCAAAAGTCACAGGCAATGCAAAAAGCACTAATTTTACTTTCAAATTTCAACCAAATAGAATGTGCAATTTCTCCCCTGATATTGAGCATCCTACGGTACTTCAATCTGAAAATCTTTTCCCGTGAATTTCTAAATTTCTAGTTTGTTTTTTGTCAAACCAGATGCCAAAGATGGATGGTTATGAAGCAACAAAGGCAATCAGGAAATCAGAATTGGAAACCGGTTCACACATCCCGATTGTTGCTCTTACAGCCCATGCAATGCCATCAGATGAAGCCAAATGCTTGGAGGTGGGAATGGATGCTTATCTAACAAAACCAATTGACTGCAAGCTGATGGTGTCTACCATCCTTTCGCAAACTAGAACAACTGCCTAGGTTTTGTTCCAAGCAACACAATAGCATGACTTTACACAAACCAGAGATAACATATATACTGGTTATGCAGAGTATGGATGTAAAAAAATAAGAGTACCAAACATCAAAAGAAGTTTAGCCCATGTTAGACAAAAAATTTGTTAGGTGATCTTAACTTGTTGCAACGCTTGAGTCACCATGATTTCTTGATCCGGTGCCGAACTTATTCCAATTCCAAGAGCTCGGATCGAATCAGTATATCAATGGATAGCAGTCGGTTCATGCCAATATTGCTGTGACTTGTAAATATGATGCTTTGGGAAGCACACAAGTTTGTGGAAGCTAATAATTGGCATCATGGCATGTAATATACTAATGAATTAGCAACTATGTTGTACAGAGAAGGGTCAAGAGACAAGGATTTGGTGTTACAAAACGTTAAAATAGACACTCCCAAAAAATCAGTGCACTGACTTACTGATCAGAGCCTGAAGTGAGAGCTAGCTCTTTGGAAGACAGTGGTAGAAGCTTTCCAAGTTCTATAATATACATTTTTTCAGCTTTCATCAAAATGTAGTCATAGTTTTAAGTAGTTTGTGTGGTATTTTATTGCAGAAGATTTGATCATTTTCTAATCATTCTATTATGAGATCAAGTTGATAAAATGGAGTATTTCACAATCAAAATATTGGTATCAAAATACTTAGCTAGTGAAAGTAACTAGCTAAATTTACCATAGCCAAAGTGGGGTTTAGAGTCTCTAGACAAAAAATGGCTAGCCAGTTAAAGAATCAAAAGGGTGAATTGGTGTCTAAAATTGCCTAATCAGAAGCATTTGGAGAGCCTACTGAAGTGTTCTAACAAAAATATACATTAAGCTCCTCTTCATTAGGCACTCGATACTGGTGAATCTTGTGATGTCACCACACATGGAATCCACCCTTAAATTTATGAAGACAAAAGTGCATACAAGGAGTGTCACTTCCATTGGTCAATTCTAATAAAATTTCAATAATTGATTATAGTTTTTGTTATAAGGGTACATTGGTCATTTTAATTATACCTGAGAGATCGGCATATCAATTTGACTTAGATCGTTGTCACTTCATCTTGTCCAAAGGGACCACTGTCCCAGCTAGATTAATCTCAGCCGAGATAACGCTCAAGTACACTCAAGTAGCAATATGCCTAAGCCCCATGCCAGCTCGAGAACATATTAGTTGAGCTCACATATATCGAGAACTTACCAACCGAGCTCTACAAACCGTACAACTAGGCCTAACACAAAAATCAGTGATTCATAATTGGTAGGCTTAATTATTGATAAAACCACAATGACACTCCACGTAATTATTAGTAAGGTCACAAGTTATGGCTGACTTTATGAATTGAACATCTCATATCAAGAAGACAAAAGTCATAACAAGACTCATGTATAAATAGAGGAAAATCCCACGTTATTTACGTAAGCAGCATACTCTTGAGTCAAAACTCTATCTATTTACTTCCTCACTTTCAAGTATTCACTGATTTAATTGTCGAAGTATCCTGTGATCGAACCCTCAACCGGACAGATCTAACTCTTTGCTTTTGCAAAAAGAGATGGACACCGCCTACCCCATCGACTGTCAGCGTGAACAGAACTATAGATTCTAATATCAAACCTCCACAATTCCATTAAACTAATTTAGCCCTCACAAATGGGAGCATTCTAATTTGACAAGTTGAAGGAAAAACTATTTGTAATGATTTAAGATTCATGAACATTTATACTAAATAACAAATGAAATGTCATTATCTCTAATTTGGGTAGAAACTGAAAACAACAGTTCACAGTTGAGATTGTGCCAATTCGGCACTTTTTGTATTCTAGAAGTGTGGACTTTGTCAATTTATTCAGTCAGTCGAATTATATTCAATGTTTTTTTTAAAAAAAAATCCGATTGAATATTGACTGGGCAAATTTAAAGTATTAATTTATAAAAAAATGTTGAGATCACACAATTTTGTTACTTGAATTAGACTTTTCAGAAGCTGACTCATGGAAAATTACACTGATTAATTTTTTTTTGAAAACCATAACATAAATATGATGGCCGGCATAATGATCCTAATTGCAACGATTAACTACTAAATAATTAAAAGTTAAAATTAAAACAATTTAAAATTAAAATTAAAATACATATATATATAATTGAACCTAAAATTATCATAGTTAAAACCAAAATTAAAATAAACTACTAAATAATAACAAACTATGGCTGGTACAGTAAACAAAGCTTCCTTTGTTAAGGAGCTTAAAGTGGGGTTTTTTTGTTTTTGGGCTTAAAAAAAAAAAAACTAAAATATCTCGTTTAGAAACTCAAAGGTTTTAGCTTTTTTATTTTTTATATAAAATAATTATATAAATATATATTAAAAAATATCATAATTTTTATTACGTACAATATTTTGTAAAAATTATATTTTTAAAATTTACTTGTCAAAATTAATTAAACAAGATTCATATTAAATATAAAATTAAGTAAAAATAAATTTTAAAAATTATAACAAATTTAAGTTAATTTTTTTTTAAATTTATTTAAATCTACTTTAAACCAAATATTTTAATTTATTAATTTTTAACTTAAAATCACTTCTGCAACTAATTAAATAATTTTTTTACTTATTTAAGTTAAAACCACGTTAACAAACTATGCCAAAATCAAAATTTAAATTAACCAGGCACACAGGAGAATCACAATATATATTTACAATTTCCCAAAAGCTTTAGCTGCCTTGTTGCCCAAGCCCATCATCTTCCTCGCCTCTACTACAAAAAGGCAGCTTCGTCCAACCGTAAAGAAAGAGCAACACCATCAAACCACAGTAAGCTAAACGAAAGGATGGCGAGGTACGACAGAGCAATCACGGTGTTCTCACCGGACGGCCACCTCTTCCAAGTCGAATACGCCCTCGAAGCCGTCCGGAAGGGCAACGCCGCGGTCGGCGTCAGAGGCTCCGACACGGTCGTTCTCGGCGTCGAGAAGAAGTCCACCGCCAAACTCCAAGATTCCAGGTCGACCTCTCTTGTGCCTTCCCTATGCCATTGATGCCCTTATATAACGATGTTGAGGTTAGGGTGGAGTTTTATAAAACTTCGATCGCGTGTGTGACGCGGAAGATCATAAAACCTAGATTTGATCCGTTCGAACTCGGTTTAATGGAATTTTTGGAGATAATTACATTTGTTCGTAGAAAATGAAGATGTTGGCTTTGCTTTTCAATTTCAGTGCTTTTGTTTCCTCGCATCAACTGCTTAGCGTTCTTAGTTGATTGACATGCTTGTTTAGATTCAACTCTATTTTGGATCCTGTCAATTCACTGTGCAAGAACTTACTCTTGAACTCTTAGGGACATCCTCGAATGGGTTCATGGCTCAATTTCTTATCGATTTAATCTAGCGATTTGAAGTTCCGTTAGCATACAGTTCGACTTGAAGGTTGCAGTAGATTGGTTAGTTTTACAGAATTGGAGTTCCTTTTTGCTGTTAATGATGGTTTCAAAAGCAATATGACCAATTGACCATTTCTAGAATCATCTACCTAATTAATTGCGAAAATGTACATAACCGGGATGGAATTCAACCCTGATATTCGCATGGGCAACTCTTGATGGGGTCAATCGACCCATCGAAGAACTTTATTATTATTATTATTAGTAGTAGTAGTAGTAGTAGTGTATAATTGATCTCATTAAGAAAATATAATTGATGCTATGATAATATAAAAATATTGTACCTTTATTTCCAATGCATCGCGCTAGATTATTTCTCCAGGTATTTTTATCCCGAATATAGATGATACATATTCGTAATTCTTAGAAGTCCAAGACACAAAGTTCCACAAATTACAAATTTAATTATATCACTTCCACATTGGTCCATACAATGGGATAATGACTTCTTTATGTGGTTTGATGCAATGATTGTTTGGTCACATATATTGAAAGTATCTGATACTGTTGACAACTAAATTATTATATACTAATTTTAAAACATGAAATGGTGTCGAACAAAATTGTAGCAGTTTATGTATTTATATTCTTTTTTTCAAAACAACAGAATGATTATATTGAAAGTGGAATCCACTTTTTAACTGAGATGTATAATTTATTTTGTGTTATGCTGATAGCCTGATAATAGATGATTAGTGTAAAAATTATTATCTTATAAATAAGTTTTCAAATGACTTCATCAACAAAAATTCCTAGAGTCGCCACTCATATTGGCAATGGGCCCAGTGCACCCTATCTGCTTCATAAATGATTTCCCTGTAAAACAACATTTTATGGTGTCTTCATTATGTTGCACTTAACAGGAGGGTAAGTTTTCTTGTCATGAATATTGACTTAGCCCATAGTTTAGTTTCTTAGTGGCATTTTGGTAAACAAATTATTAGTTTTACGTGGAGATTTTGGTTATACTTGCATTAAATTTAAACAAAAATATTTGGAATTAGCCCAAAGTTGAAAAACGCCATTCATCCAAACTCATCGTTATAACAAACTTGTTGGTGCATTTAAATGCTATAAGGAACACAAGAAATCAATCCAAATCTTACATGAATCTCAGTAGACTAGTTAAACATCCTTCGGACATACAATTATAGAAGACCATAGGAAATCTATGTATTTCTGTTACTCCAGCTCTTATACATAGTTCATCCTAATTATGTAATTTTGAGAAAGTCGTCAATGTGACAGCCATTGGCAAGTGCCATTTTTCCCCTTTAATCCGTGTCAATGTGGTTATGGAAGACGTGTTTTAAGTACCAGAGGTTCTGATATTTTATATCTCCTAGAGGAGTGTCCACAAGTAATTCACAGAGGTTGGGAGCATGTTCCTTTCTCCAGGAGGAGTCTTTTTTATAGATCCTAGCCCCTCCAGACTTGACCTCAGACTGAACCATTGATATGCCTTATCCTTTTTATTTCTTTATTTCTTTATTTCTTTTTGTTTTTCTAAATCTTCACATGATTGGAGCACGAGATGCTTCCTTAGAGTGGTCGTATTCTTACTTTTTCGCTTTGTTTTGCAGATCAGTTAGGAAGATTGTAAGTCTTGATGATCATATTGCATTGGCCTGCGCAGGGCTCAAAGCAGATGCTCGTGTCCTTATAAACAGGGCACGTATTGAATGTCAAAGCCACAGGCTTACTGTTGAGGATCCAGTAACTGTTGAGTATATTACACGTTACATTGCTGGTCTTCAACAGAAGTACACACAAAGCGGTGGTGTGAGACCATTTGGTCTTTCAACATTAATTGTGGGCTTTGACCCATATACTGGTGTACCATCACTATATCAGACAGATCCATCTGGTACATTTTCTGCATGGAAAGCTAATGCAACTGGGAGAAACTCTAATTCTATGCGAGAATTTTTGGAGAAAAATTATAAAGAAACTTCTGGGAAAGAAACTGTGAAGCTTGCAATTCGTGCATTGCTCGAAGTAAGTATCTTTTGGCTTGTCTTACATGTCTTTCTTGGTAACAGTTATCCAATTATGTGGGTTTTAGTTAAAATTCTATAATTTCTTCAGACTGATTGTGTTCCATTTTCATTTGATTAAAGTTATTATGCAGATGCTTCTTGTTATTTTTTTGTCTTCTCTCCAATGTATTTTGTACTATTTGATGTGGATCTTGGATGTAGTTTAACATTAAGATGATGTATTTGAGTTCAACATGAGGAACTTTGTAGGTGCTTTACAAGTCCTTTGTTTACTCAGGGATTGTTAGATGCTTTGACAAAAGCTTGCAATAAGCAGCATGGGAAACCTGCTTTGAGTTTGAGGGTGGCCATTGTGCAAATAAGGTTGGAGTTTAGGTTTATTCATGCACTATCCTTTGCATTGATTGTGACCCAAAATGATCGATGGGCTGCCATATAGTAATGGCTTTTACTGTGTGCACTTAGCAAGTTAGTGTACAAGTCTTTGTTTACACAGGGATTGTTAGGTGCTTTGGCAAAAGCTTGCATTAAGCAGCATGAGAAACCTGCTTTGAGCTTGAGGGTGGCCATTGTGCAAATAAGGTTGGAGTTTAGGTTTATTCATGTTCTATCCTTTGCATTGTGGCCCAAAATGATTGATGGGCTGCCATATGGAAATGGCTTTTATAATGTGCACTTATGTGTTTTATTGTAGGTTCATTTCAACATGGGAATTTCTACTTTGCTTGACATCTGTTGTAGGTTAGGATAAAATACCATGTTTCTTTTATTTTTTTTGTATACTTATACCACGTTTCTATTTCATTATTGCAACTTAATTTAGGGAGTTTATAATGAAACTTAAATTAGGGGGGTTTTTCTTAGGATTTTAAATATGGTTTTGAAAATCATATGCTTGTGTTCAATCATGACACACAATGACCTTTGGGACTTCTGGCTAACATGTTGTTTCAAAGGGGCGTTGGCTTCTTTCCTTTTCTATTCTTGCCTTGCAAATGGTGAACCATTGAATAGGTAAATAAACGCGCATCACATGCGGTATTGAGGGTGGATCCTTGGGGCCAAATAGGCCCTTTGTGTCCTTCCTAGTAATTTTTATCATACATGGTCTGTGGGCTAATGCATGCAATAGGTGGTCTGGCTAGCTGAGTGATGCCTTGAGCATATTGTTTAGATGCTTAAAACTTTTGTGAACCTCACTTTTTTTTTACAACTTCTGAGTTATGTTTATTGCATTTAGGTTGTTGAGAGTGGGGGAAAGAACATTGAAGTTGCTGCGATGACAAAGGAGCATGGCCTACGGCAACTTGATGAATCAGAAATTGATGCCATAGTTGCAGAGATCGAAGCAGAGAAGGCCGCTGCTGAGGCGGCAAAGAAGGGCCCTCCCAAGGAAACTTAATGATTTGTCTTTTCCTTCTTGTTCTTCTCCTTTTGCCTATGGATATTAGCCCACCTGTGAATTTCATTTACTTTCTTTGTTATTTCAAAGTCTTTTTCTGGTTTGATGTGGCTTAGAATGATATGAGTTGGTGTTTTTATTTGGAGTATTTTAATCAATCTTTCCTATTTTCTCGTCTTAATAATTCCTGCAAATTGCTCATTGAACATTCTTGTTTTGATTCCTGGGAAGTTTCCAAGTGGAGCCTCACATAAATCTTGAGGCTGTGTTTGTATTGGAAGATTAAAATTAAGATGGATTAAGTTTTCTATCGAAAGTAGTCATGGGATTAAATGTCCATTGCATTGTTTATCCATTTCTTAATCTACACTCATGTTTGTTTGTTTGGAAGAAATTAAGAGAGATTAAGTTATTCATTGCATTGTTTATCCCTCGTATAAGTAATTGTGTGTCCGATTTTGACTATTTGTTCGGACATCTATTTTGCATTCAAATATGGATTTAAAAAATTAATCGGGATTAATAGTCTAATTTCACATTTCAATTATTCAATACAAACATGGGCAGAGTATTGCTCTCAATCCATGGAGTGGATTGAAATGTTTTCTACCTTCCTTTTTTTTTTTTCCTTCATTCCATTGCTTACAATCCTACGTATAGACTGCTGTTTCTCCTTTGATAAGGATGGTGAAAGTGCCATTTTCAGTATATCCTGACTCCTGAGGTGTGTAACCACAATTTCTAATGTACTTATTGTGCAAAAGAAAAGGACTAGTTATTGTCCACTTCTCAAAAAATGTGTTTTTGTTTGAAAAGAGGACATGGTACTGTGCAGTTCAAGGATTTTAGTTTTTGATCTTTTTATGATTCGGTGACAGGACATGTTGTTCAAGGAGCTTAGTTTTTAAACATCATGTTACTGATATCTGATCAATTTTATTCATATGAATAAGGTATCTGGAATGTGATCGAATTATATTTGTTTAATTTTTTTTTAATAAAAAAATATACTTTCTATTCATTTATTTATAAATAAATGTGATCTAATCAGACAATAAGAATGTCTAATTAATTTAATTTTTTACATGAACGAATTTAATCACAAAATATGTACCTAAATCAGCCAGCTCCTCAAAATGCAAAATAGCATGATGTGTATAATTCGCATAGCATGCACTGCCCTTTTATTTTTGCAATTGCAAACGAGCTTTTTAATGTCTGCTAGTCATTGAATTCCATTACTAAGGGAGAGAAATTAGAAAAGCAGTATTACATTGAATTCCATTACTAAGGGGGAGAAATTAGAAAAGTTTTAAATTATGTAAACGTTCATTTGATAATGTGATATAAGTTAGATTTTATTTTCATAATCTTTTTAGAGTTTAAGGCAAATTAAAGAAAAGACCAATTTTGTTCAAAGTGATTTTAAACAAGGATCCAAATGGAATAATAATACTTTTAATATATTTTTCAGACCTTTTGAGAAAAATTATTACTCCCGCCTAAAAATGCATTTTATGTTCTTAGCATATGTTTGTCTTGATTTTTAAGTTAAATTTTTTGGCTTAAAAGTAAAAAAGAAAGCTACTTAATTTGAGTTAGCACAAAAAAATCAACTTTTTTTATTTTTTTCACAAAAAATTATGATTTGACACTTATTTTTTATAAAAAAAATTAAAAATCTAAAAATAACTGAATCCAAACACATGCTCAAATAATTCTTTTCTAGGTACGCCAATGTGAAAATGGGTGGAAAATTTTCAAAACACAAGGGATGGCCCATGCAGGTCTCGAACCTGCGACCTTCGCGTTATTAGCACGACGCTCTAACCAACTGAGCTAATAGGCCAATCTGACATTGCGTACTTTTTAATTTTATATATACTAAACATGTGTTTATGACAATGATTCTCCTTAAGTTGGAGTGGGAAATCTGGAAGTTTTTGAGATCAATCAAACATACCATGAAAGAAGATTACGAGGTAACAATAAAATTCTCACTCCATTTTCCTTCTGATCAAATTAATCTTTCCATCTTTCTGCCGAGCCTGCTTTGATCTTCTTTTTCCTTTTATCGCCTTTGTGGTTTTCTATATTTAATCCTTTCTCAGCACCACCAACGTCTGAAATCATTTCTTTCTCTCTTTTTTTTTTCCCGCTTCATAAACGCTAATTTGTGTTTTGATCTTCCAATCCCAGTCTCGGTTTGTCGAATAAACACAGTTGTATAACATCTGCCGATAGGATTCAGTTTCTGAACCTTATTTCCATCAAATTGCACTTCTTGTGTGCGTAATCCTGGATGTTGGAGACGCTTATGGGCAGTCAATTAGTATTTGAAACCCTAGATGTCGATACTATTGTATTCATCTTCGGGAAGTTTTTAACCTGATTATGTGGGAAAAAAAGACAGTTTAGAATGCATCTCCCCGAGCTTCTTGGTACAGGAGAAAGCTATCTTGCATATAATGGGAGGATTAGAAACTATGTAGTAGCACCTCAGAATTGGCACCTATCTTTAGAAAGTTTTCATCTTTAGATAACTGGATATGTTATTACTTTAATGTTATATTATCATACAATGGTATTTACTTAGCCAAATTGCAAGTCCTTTTTTCTTGAGCCGGGATTTGTTACAGACCCAAGCTGAAATCACTTTCCATTGATTATATGGTTGGCTTTTTGATAAGTCATATAGTGGAAATCACTTGTAGATGTCAATTGGTTTCCAAGGAATCTCGTAGAGCATACATGAATAAATCGTACTTCAGCAAATACGTGCCACTTCTGTGCTGTTCCTCCTCCCATCTTTAGTGCTTCATTTTAGTACCTTCTGCCTCTTCTTCTAGAATTGCAAACCAGTGAATTCTGTACGAGGCCATCTAGTGGTTCTTGTTGACAATGAAATCGTGTCCATGTTCCATAAACAAATGCATGTCTATATTGTTTTGAGGATATATTTGTGCTTTGTAGAGTAGATTCTGATATGTAGTCTTATAAACGTGTTGGCCGTTGTGAATGTGCCTATATAAATAGCTTAATTAATTTGTGGGTTGGAGGTTCAAATATGTGTAACATATTTGTTTCACTATTTTTTGTATGTAGGACCACACTAAACCAAAATAAAGGCTTCCTCTTTGTAGAATAGCATCTGCACTCTTCCCAGCACAGAATGGTAAAAAAAAATTGTGAAACAGAGGGAAAATGTCTATGGATGAGCAATGTTAATGGTGTCAAATACATGGTCCATGTCACATTGTGTAAACATGAGGAACAACCCAAAATTCACTTTTTTCATTTAACTTTAAGTGATCTTTAAAATTTGTCAAGACTCTCTAGTTTGTGGCCTTTTCTCCATGTTCCTGGTTGTTGCTTCTTATAATTTGGTTAGAAATGTTATCAACATATGGCAACTGATAATTTAAAAAAAAAAAAAACTAGTGGAAGATGGGATTATAAAGAAAGGATGTCCTTTGAATCTTAATATCTTTGCTGTCTGAGCAAATGTAACCTACTTTGATGTGATAATTGGTAGTGGACAGGTACTTGTAAAAAAGTGATGGATTGCTCTTCATATCTTTTACATTTTTGTTCTGAGAAAAATACCTATTTCCATGGTGTTGGTAGATTTGATCTCTGTTTTAATTGAAATTGCAAGTTAAATGTGCAGATTGAAGAAAAGAAGCAAGCTGCTGCAGATGTTATGTTTCAATACTCAAAATTCGTGATGGCATGTATAGGAAATCAAGTTCGTCCTTGTGACTTGAGGTTGCATTTAATGAAGGTAATGTGGATATTCTTGTTCAAAATTCTCCTCAACTCTATTAGCTATTGTATGCTCATTTTTTGTATTTCAGTCTCATTCTGTCTGTTGGAAATTTGTTGGAACTTATCCTTTGAGTGTGTTGGGTGTTAACAATGAGCCAATGAGGGTGTCTGTAAGTGATAACAACCATGGGTATGGCCTGTTTGTTTTTGTTTGATAAGTAGAAATTTTTAGATGAATCACCCAACTGGTGGAAAATCAAATATATTATGGGGGTGTTTGGCAAAGCTACTCCTTTTGCTACTAATTTTAGTAATAAGTTTTAATCTTTTTCAAATACTCACAACTTCAGTTACAAGTTAGAATTATTTTTTCTTCTATAAATAATTAATTTCAGTTACAAGCTATTATATTTGCCAAACACCTACAATTTCTACTATAATTTACAATAGAAAAGCTTCTAGTTTCAGCAATGCCAAACACCATCATGCTTGGTTTTCCGTTTTGATTGATTTCCATGTATTATTTTGTTTTAAAAGTAAATGAATTCACATTGTTTGCCTTGCAAAATCGTGGGTCGGATCAGGTCGGTTTTGACTTCAAACCACCATCCAAATCGAATCTATCTGGTGAATTAATTTGGCATCCATTTCCATCCGCTAATAATAGCAGAACCATCTGAAGCAGGATATCGGATTGGTGAGCAGGTTCAGGCGGGTCAGCGGGTGGGCCTCTTACACTTGGTTAAAAATGGACTATTTCTACTTGGACTTGAACTTATTTAAAAAATCATAAACACGTACAAAAATATAAACAAGAATAAAGCACTTTTAAAGCCCAATAAAAATGAAATTCAAAGGCCTATTTCATGGGTCTTCACAATGGCCCCTTTTTTTACCCCCTTGCAATGGATGACTCACAACTCACTAGAAATAAAAACATGTGAAACAAAATACCAGAACAAGGAAACAATAAAGTCTGTACGTAACATACAAATGAAACACAAAAGAAACAACTATTGTTGGCTAGCTGTTGTTGTACCAGTTTTAATCAAAAACCATCAACCAACAACTATCAAGTATACAGTCATCCAAAAAAACTGAAGGGCTATTGTTGATAGTTGCTGCTATTTAAAAACTGTTGTTGGCTTGCTGCTGTTGTACAAGTTTTAATAAAAACCCTTCACTCAAGAGCTATTGTTGACAGTTGCTGCAAGCTCCTTTCAGAACTACTACTGTGCTGTTGTGCCATGTGATGCTGCTGTTACTGTATCAAACCAAATCAAACCAAACTCAGCTTTTGTCCCATTAAAACTTAAAATGTTAAGTATCAACATACGTAAAGCTATGCAGAATTCTAGAATTACCAAACCTTCAACCATGTTTGCAATTACAGTATTTGAACTTGGGACGGATATTGAGGTTAACAAACCTAAAGGGCAATTCGTCAATAATCATCACCTCTGCAAGTCCATTTCTAGCAGCCTCCATACAAAAGTTCCTTGCAATGAGATCAAAACCCTCTTCTCCAATTTTTTAAGGTTGTCCAGGCTCCTCATCTCTATAAGGGTATTTGCTAGTTATTTATAGGGTTTAGTAAGTTACTAGTTGTGCGATTCTTCAAATGAGCCAACTACTCTTTCTTACAATACTTACACACGGCCTTAGTAACACTAACACCATCTTCACCCTTAGGCCTTAACTTATCAAAATGATTCCATACCGGAGATAGTGGAGATAGTTTTCTACCCGTACTTTTTCACGCATCTTAGTTTTGGATGGTGCTGGACACTTTTTAGCTTGACCACTAGCTTCGGCAGTAGCTTCATGAACTTGCTGAGCAGGCTGTGAAGTAGCTTGGGCATCATTAATAGAAGGATTCATGTTCTGTTAACAAAGAAATATATATGAAGTTAAGAATATAAAGATATAAAAAATATATACACCTGGCATTCTCAAAAGGTTTGATCTCTAGAGAATATACACAAGTCATTCTTAGCAAAAAAATTCCAAGTTACTCACATGTATACCAATCAGTTTCAAGAATATTTATAGTGAGTGAGTTATTTTACTGTTTACATCTGTTTTTCAATTTTATGCTTTACTGTTTCAGCTCTCTTTTGAAGTTGTTATGCTAGCTGAAAAGAACCAAAACATAGTAGAAACTAGGGAGAGGGAACTCCATAGAAGAACTACAGGGATTAGATAAGAACTACAGGGATGAGAGGCTTAGTAAGATTCTAAGTAAAATTATTCATGAGAGGAAGGAAAGCAGGGATTTGGGGATGCCATTGAGGGTGCTGAGAAGACTCAAAGCAGGCTTAGTATGATTCAAAGCCTCAAACAGCCTCAAACCTCCTCAAAAGTTGAAAGAATCATAGAATCATCACTTCGAATTGAAGATCTAACATGTTCAGTGTTCATAAAAGAGAATTGGCAAACAAGAGGTGCTAAGGCGCCACGTGAAGTAAATGAGAGGCGCTGGAGGGAGGGAGGGAGGGGGGCTAGTTTTCTCTGGGGTAGAGAGGATGGGGGCACCGAAGTGGTCAGGTAGGGGTATTAGGGTTATGAATTTTTGTCTGTTGGAAAATAAGGGGGAAATAAAGAGAGAAAGGGTAATCTTGTTACCCAATCAAATGGTGCCACGTGGAGATAACATTTTGTTTGGACTGTCTTTATCAGTAGGGCGGGTTGAAGGAATTTCTTCGCTTCACCCGTTTTCGGCCGATGCAACCCATGGCAGATCCGACCAGGCATCAAGTTTGTGGGTCGGGTTGGGCGGCCATCGGTTTTTTGCTTTCCCCTAGGTGCAATAATAGCTGAACTCAGTAAAGGCCAATTTTAGTTACGTTACTCGATTCTCCTTTTGGTATGGTATTATTAGTTTTCTTTCATTTGTTGATTATTTTTAAAAATTCTTCAGGAGATTTCGGGGTTGCCAACTTCTCTAAAGAGGGAGTCATCCCAAATGGCAGCTTCTCCTGATGCAATGGGCGAGTCATCAAGCTCGGGTACAGCCAGACTCGATAAAGTAGACAGTTTTCGAGCACTGTAGTCTGAACCCTAGTTTCAGTTCAATTGTTGTGCTGGGTGATCTGCAGATTCTTGCTACCAACACGGCATTCTTTACGTAGATTTATGCTGTGTTATATAGCAGGTCATGTCTTACTTTCTTTCCAAGGATTTACAGTCGATAAGTAACATTATTTTTCTTTAGTTCTAATATATGGTCCTCATCTTGTAGTTTATTTTTCATAAATTTTGTTAAACTACAAAAGTTTAGCATGGCCAGAATTGTAGAGCTTCACTTGTGGGGGTTGATTTGTATGTCATTCAGTATGGCAGTAAGAAAAATATTGCTAGAGGTCATTTATATGAACACATCAGTGAACAATATGCTAAGTCCCCAGTTTGGTAACCTTTAGAGTTTTATGTTTCTTTTGTTTATATAAATAGAAAACTTATTTTTGTTTATTTTTTTAAAAGAAAACCAAAAAACATGTTTGGCTGGTGAATGAAGGTGTTCGATCGTAGGAGTTAGCCGAGTAGATAGTGGGTGGAGGTGGTGGCCAGTTGGGAGAGGTGATAAGTGGAAGTGGTAAATAGAAGTGACGGTTGCAGGATGGTGGTAGGTGGAGATGTCGGTTGATAGAGGTAGGTAGTGGTTGGGGTCTTGGAGGTTGCAGTAGGTGGAGTGGAGGTGAAGGTAGTAGGTGGAAGTGAAGGTGGCAATCGAGGTGTAGAAGTGGATAATGAAGGTGGTAGCGAACAATGGTGGGTGGACAGTGCGTGAGTTGGTGGAAGTGATTGTTGGTGATTGTAACAAGAGATATGGATGGTTTGAAGTAGTGGAGTGAAAAAAAAAATTAGAATTTGTTTACGAACAAGTGGAAAAATACATTTTTTGTTTATATTTTTTTAAAAAGAAAAAAATGTTAATTACCATTTTCCGATTTTGAAGAGTCGATATCTTGTTTAAGGAAAGTTTTATTTTTTTCCCCATTTTTCAGGGGCAGTTGATCTCCCCTTCAAAGTTTGATTGAAAACTGCGAGTGTTCAGGAGCAGTTCCTTCTTTAAAAACTATCTAAGGAACTTTTTTGAAGATTTTTTTTTACAGAAAATTAATCTCAGGTCTTTAAAAATAAATTTTTCTGTTCACTTGTTTTTCATCCAACATCAAAAAAAATTTACCGTGCGAGATTCAATTGGATGTTTGAAAAGATAAATTTATTTGTGTAATTTTTAAAATATATAAATAAATTTATCTGTTTTGCATAAAAAAAAATATACAGATAAATTTATCTGTACGAAGAATACTGTTTCTTTTTAAAATACGTATATAGTACACAGATAAATTTATTTGTTTTTCATAAATAAGTAGACAAATAAATTTATTTATATGAAGAACTTTGTGTCTTTTTAAAATACGTATAAAACATACAGATAAATTTATCTATCTTGTATAAAGAAGTAGACATATAAATTTATTTGTCAAATTATGTTTATTTTACTAAACAGATGAATTTATCTGTCTAGCATTTGTCAATGTTAGAAAAGAACAGATAAATTTATCTGTTTAACATTTGTCAATGTTAAAAAGGAACAGATAAATTTATCTGTTCAACAAATTGTGTTTGTTTCATGAAACAGATAAATTTATTTGTTACTTGTACTTATTTGACTTAACAGATAAATTTATTTATTTTTTATTTGTCAATGTTAGAAAGGAACAGATAGATTTATTTATTTAACAAATTGTGTTTGTTTCACGAAACAGATAAATTTATCTATCTTATATTTGTCAATATTAAAAAGGAACAGATAAATTTATCTATTTAACAAATTGTACTTGTTTCATGAAACAGATAAATTTATCTGTTACTTGTGCTTATTTGACTTAACAGATAAATTTATCTATTTAATATTTGTCAATATTAGAAAGGAACAGATAAATTTATCTATTTAACAAATTGTGCTTGTTTCACGAAACAGATAAATTTATCTATCTAATATTTGTGAATGCTAGAAAGAAAGAAATAAATTTATCTGTTTAATAAACTGCGCTTGTTTCACGAAACAGATAAATTTATCTGTTACGTATGCTTATTTGATTTAATAGATAAATTTATCCGTCTAATATTTGTCAATACTAAAAAAGAACGAATAGATAAATTTATTCGTATGTATTACATATAAATTTATTTATTTGTGTTAAATTTATTTATGTTGTAGGCGATTGGATCTCACGCGTTAAAAATCTTATTGATGAATTTTGTACGTTAAAATTTATTTATTTTTTTAAATCTTTAATTGAAAGTTTTTTTTTTTTTGGTTAGAAAACCAAGAAAAATAAACGGTTTAGTGAACGAAATCTAGATTATCGGTTTCGAAGAACAAGCTTTGCGGTGGATAATAACATCGTCTAGCGGTCAACTGGCACTGTCCAACGGCGGAACTTCTTTGCAAGGAAAATTATTGCCGTAGTGTTATTTTTGTGAAATTTTTTATAAATAAAAATATACGATATATATTAAGTAGATTATTTTTATTTTTTATTTACTTAATTAAAGTATTATCACATTATTTTGTAGAGTGCTTTTTACTATATAACTAAATAAGAGCATTATGTAAATAATGTGACGTGGTGTTTAGTATTGTTGAAACTAATAGTTTATAAATTTTAACTTGTAGTAAAAGTTGTGAGTATTTAGTAAAGATTGTAATTTGTAATTGAAATAAAAAAATTATAAATTATAATAAAAATTATGCGTATTTAAAAATACTTATAACTAAATTAATAATAAAAAATTAAAAATTAACTGTAATAAGTTTGCCAAACACCCAATGAGTAACCGAAAGACTTAAAAAGGGTCCGGATTTTCTATGCAGAGTATAGCTGGGCCACATAGGCCTCATCTCCAAGTCATTATTCATTTTATTGTTTGTAGTGTAAAATTAATTATTTAAAATCTAAATTAACTGAATATCATAAAGTATTTCAATAAATTATTTTTAAAAAATAAAAAATAAATATTTATTTTTTAAAATAAATATGTTTTATTTATGTATTTAACGATATTTGATTAATTTTATTTTATCAAACTTTATATTTGAATTTTCAACTTATGTGGGAAGTGAAACTGAGAAATGAAATTATTTTGTAGTATTATTCGCTACTTTTGAATAATCAAATAAATAAATTAGATTTGTTTTGGAAAATACCCACATAATTGATTTTCTTAACTGAATCAAACTAAAGAAAAAATAGTCTTATAATCACTTCTTGTTTTCTTCCTATATTTTCTCTTTCCTTTTCTTCATAAAAATAAAATATAAAAGGAGCATAAAATTGAAATTTACTCTTGCAAGAAGTGTTCGGATGACGAGAATTATAAAAGAAAATAGGAATGTAATTGTTATGAATCAAATAATTAGATTAGAATTTTTTGTTTTAAAAAAAATATTTATTCATCTGGCTGAATATTCTACAATCATATTTTCGACTGGTGTATTTTGAGATTTATACTTCACCTTGTGACTGAAATGCATTAAAGAAAGTGTAGATATTTTTAGAGACATTTAATTAGAGACTAAGCTTTGTTTGGTAATTTGACTTAAAATTAATATTTTTTGTTTTCTTTTTCTGTAACCTAAATGAGCAAAAAGAAATTTTTTTTAATAATTGACCTTTTATTACTTTTAAGAAAAAATAAAACAGTAATGTTATGAACCTATAAACAAAACCCATAAAAATACCCAGAAAATAATTTGGATGGTTGAGATTCATATTTAATAGGATGTAGAACACATTTCAATGAATCTCAACCATTTAGATTATTTTCTAGGTATTTTTTTATGTTTCATTTCTGAATTCATAGCATTACTGAAAATAAAAATTCAATTTTGACCAATAAATTTTTATTTTATTTTTAATTTTCGGGGAAATTGCAATATCGATGCCAATATACGTTAGCCTAAAGATCAAGCGCAACTATTAAGTATCGTCGTCTTCTTTCCTAAAATAAGGAGAGGTGCAACGGCTAGTCGGTAAAACGGTAACCTGCAACGGTCGCAAAATTCAAAATTCCGTCCATTCAATGCCTCGCTAAATTCGATCGTTCTCTTCACTTTTTCTCTGTCCCTCTCTCTCTCCCTCCCCCTCTCTTTCTCTCTCTAAGCTGCGTACTCTTCTCTCCCTCCACGACTTCTCCAGATTACCAACTCCATTCCACATTTCTTCTTCGTCTCTGCACTATTGACTGCAAATTTTAAAAACTCAAAAGATGTTGCAGGACATGTGGAATGGTCCACCTGGCTTCATCAGACCCACAAAGTCGGCACCTTCTTCTCCGGCGAAGCCTCTCGGGGTCTTCCGAACTCGCTCCAACTCCTTCCATATCACCCACAAAGTCCCAGTTGGGGACACACCATATGTTAGAGCCAAAAATGTTCAGGTAAGCTTCTGGGTCTCAACAATATGGCACCAATCTAAATCTTCCTGATTAGAACTCATAAATGATTGAGAAACTGTTCTTGATTTCTTGGGTTCGAATCGGTTCTTTTTTGGCTGTTGATGTTTTGTGTGTTTTGTTTTGATAAGTTGGTAGATAAGGATCCGGAGAAGGCAATACCATTGTTTTGGGCAGCGATTAATGCTGGGGATAGAGTGGATAGTGCTCTGAAAGACATGGCCATTGTAATGAAACAGCAGAATAGGGCCGAAGAAGCCGTCGAGGCCATTAAATCGCTGAGAAATCGGTGTTCGGATCAAGCACAGGAGTCTCTTGATAACATCCTTTTGGACCTTTACAAGGTAATGTTCTAAAATTCCCACTAATTGTGATGTATGCCCTTCAAAAGGCATGTCATTCACAAAAGACTTTATGGACACACATATATGTCCTTTGCTTGAAGATTCAAATAATATTACTTCATATAGTACAAGATACTTGAAGGTACAAAAGACTTCTATGACTTCTAATTGCAATCTTGAGTCAACCTCAAATCTGTGTATGCAGTAAAACCCGAGTGTTAAAGTTTGTGTTGTGTAATCCATTATTTATACATGTCATATGCAGAGATGTGGGAGATTGGATGACCAAATAGCATTGTTGAGACACAAATTATACATGATTCAACAAGGGATGGCTTTCAATGGGAAGCGCACGAAGACAGCCCGATCCCAAGGGAAGAAATTTCAGGTCTCCGTGGAGCAAGAAGCGACTAGATTGCTGGTAAAATGATAGGCACAATCTGCCTATATTTCTGGTTTCTACATAATAAATAGGATGACAATCAAAATTAATTAGAAGAAAATGTGTTGCAGGGGAACTTGGGATGGGCGTTGATGCAGCAGAACAACTACAAGGAAGCAGAAGATGCTTATCGCAGGGCGCTTCTGATTGCCCCAGACAACAACAAGATGTGCAACCTGGGTATTTGCCTGATGAAGCAAGGGAGGATTGCAGAGGCCAAAGAGACTCTCCGGCGAGTGAAGCCAGCGGTCACAGATGGCCCAAGAGGTGTGGACTCCCACCTCAAGGCTTATGAGAGGGCTCAGCAAATGCTTCTGGACTTGGAATCTGAAATGATGAATAAGGGTGGCGGTGATCGGGTCGAACAGAGCCGGCTTTTCGACACATTGCTCAGTTCTTCCTCCATTTGGCAGCCTCAGCCTTGCAAGGATCATTCAGCCAAGAACTCATTCAGGCCACAAGATGAATATCCAGACGAGAACATCAATTCAAACATGGTGGTTTTCCCTGCGCAAAAGTGTTTCAAGCCATTACTGGTTCCCCAAGGGAACACACTAAATATCGATGCCCGGCCATTTTACTCATCAAAATTGAGTAAGGATCCAGTCAGAAACCACCCATTTCATGAGAGGCTTAAGAGAACAAGGTCTGGAAATGCCGCCAACTCAATCAGAGCAAACGAAATGGGGGAGTTTTGGAAACCTCCTCTTGTGGAGGAACCAGATAATAAGACAAGAAGGCGGTCCATTTCGCCCGAGAAGACGAGGGAGGAGAGGTGGGCAGATGTGGAGCTGCCCGACAGCAAGGACTTTGAAGAGGCTATCATCGCAGCTGTTTTGGGTTCGGGTAAGGAAACTGAGAAGGCGGCTCTGGAAACAACAAGCAGCTGCCCAGACACTCGAATGTTTCAGCGAAAGATTGATAAGAGGCTGAAGGTTTTTCAAGATATAACACTATCTTTGAGCCCAAAGACCTGAATGCTAGCATTTCATTAGTATAATCTAATCTAATATCTAATTTAATGATCTAATCTTGTCATAGTTTAGATGGGAGATGCACTTGTTCTCCACAACTCCTCCTTTTATTGCCTGACACCGCCCCCCCACCCAAAATCGTGGCAAGGAAGTTGGTAGTGTTATCCACTCATTAGAATCATATTCTTATCTATTTTATTTATTCATGTTTAACCAAAGAGCTGTGAACATTTGAAATTGTGCCCCTGCTTTGAATAAATAATATCCTTCTAGTAGTGACACTGGTGCTGCCCAGAACTCAATAATTTTTGGATTTCTTTCAGAAACCAACACTGGTGCTGCCCTCCCAGAGATCACTTAATTACTTGGATCACCATCTTGTACTTAAGAAAGAAGAGGGTTCAATGAATGTGGCCGAGTCGTCCCAATTACTCAATTAGATTGCATTTTAAATCTTAGATTTAAAGAGGTTGTTAGCCCAAGGTTTTTTTTAATTAGATTTTGATTTTTTAATAATTTATTTTCTAAGTAAAATTAATTTAAAAAGATATTGTTTAATATTTTTTAAAAAGTGGTGTTGACACAAAATGACAGATGATCTAACACATTTAGCCATTTGAGCTGACTTAGTTTTCAAATAGGTTGATACTTTAAGTATTCTTGAAAAATGATATTTTGTGTCGACCCAAATTGATATTTGAGTCGACACTTCAAGGCAAAAGAACTCATGATATTTTTAAGTGTCGACACCTTTGAGCAATTGAGTCGACACCTTTGAGCAATTGAGTCGGCACCTTAACTTGTTTTGTTTAAGATGTTTCAGGAACTTTTAAATGAGTCGACACCAAGAGACTATTGACAGACGAGTTGACACATTTAGTCATTTGAGACACAACCAGAGTTAGCCATTTGAGCTAACTCAGTTTTCAAATAAGTTGATACTTAAGTATTCTTGAAAATTGATATTTTGTATTGACTAAAATTGAGTCGATACTTTAAGGCAAAGAACTCTTGATATTTTCAAGTGTGTTGACGCCATTGAGCAATTGAGTAAGCACCTTAACTTGTTTTGACGATATTTGAGTCGATACTTTAAGGCAAAGAACTCTTGATATTTTCAAGTGTGTTGACGCCATTGAGCAATTGAGTAAGCACC
>JAOTRH010000001.1:18382630-18401241 GCA_034768845.1 Heliamphora exappendiculata | reverse complement strand
TTTTTGTTTCAAAAAAAACCAATTTCCCCCCCCCCCCCCCCCCCCCCCTTGGGTTGCCTAGGGCTAACAAAGGTTTGTCGAGAGAAAAAAATGAATGGTTTTATGAAGCTATTTCCGTTTCTCCTTTTCATTTCTAAGAAGGTTTTCTTATGATTGGTTGCTCAAAACACAGGCTAGCAATCATTTTTTCATGATCCAAGACTCACAATGCTCTGACATGATGATTTCACATACACTTGACAGAGCATGATGATTTCACATACACTTGATAAATGGTAAGTTCAATGTAGTTACTGTATTTGAAGAACAAATATGCGAGATGCGATATCATATCCAATCAAATAAGCGGTGATGACATTTATTTAAAAACAAAAAACAGATCTTCCTACTAGCTTATTGTAGCTAGCAGCTTATTTCCAGGAATTACTGTTGTAAAATTGAAACTGAAATTGGATATGTTTGTGCAGCACATGATTTCTTTTTTCTTGAACCGAATAAATCTTCTGGGTAAATCCTGTTTACTTGACTCTTCTGTGAACTACATAGAAGTAACTCAGAAGCACTACAACAGTAGCAACGGCGATGCCCAAAACACTTTGTGCCAGTATTGTACTAGGCTTTGCAGTTACCTTGAAATCAGAGGATGGTGGACTAAACCCTAGCTCCGACAATTTCTTGTGCGATGCTGCATAGTCTGTAAAGAATGCATCCTCATCCTGCCACATGAAGAGGAAAACCTTTTCTTGGTTCATTATGTGAGGCATACATACCCAAGGAAGTGGTACAAGTACTAGAGAGAAAGGGGGGGGGTGTGGGGGTCGCAAGGCAGATGATAAAGCACACATCTTCAATAGAAAGACGATATTGAATTCCAAAGTGTGCTGCAGTTATTCTTCTACAAAGCCAAAGCTACCAGCCTTACAAAAAACCTCTTTTTCTGAGTAACCAGTTGCTACCAGGTCATCTATGAACCAATGTAAAGAAGATGCGGACCCAGTGTATGATTATTGCAAAATAAATACATAAACGGATGAGAAATACAGTTATTCGACAAGATTTTTAATTTTTTACAAAATAAATGAATAAATGGATGAAATTGTTGGCTTCATTTCTATTGGATATTTGACATATTGCTGTTGAAGAAATACTTTGTTTAAGTAGTTAAGTTTCATTAGACTTCTTCCACCTCAAATCCCATTTTCTCTTAAGTGGTTCCCCAACCACCACAAACCAGTCACATTCAGGCTTTCTACAATTTGTCATCATGTTAAATGAAGAAATGAAATTACCAAGTGGCTTTCTACAATTTGATCCAGTGGTACCCAAGAGGCATCCCAAGTGGCATGCATCCAAGGGACAGTTAAAACCCACACCTACTATGTATCAATCCTCCATCCAGGGGATGAGTTAAAGCCATGCAGACCACGTTTTTTTTTTTTACATTTTCTCTTTTACTTTCACTTAGGGGGTAAGGATGGTGTATTGCACCCTGGAACTACCCTTCTGCCCTGTTCTAAAATTATTAATTGTATATTTTGGAAAATAGAGAAACTATGCTCTCAAACCAGTTCTATGCTGATGAGCAATGTGAACCTTCTATTATCTAAAATATCATCTAGCGCATCAAACAGGAAAATTTAGGAAAAGCGTGTTAAAGATAGCCCCCATTTTAAAAGCCTGCTATCACCCTGTGCATACTTTCTCCAGTTTCATCTCAATACCAAAATAATGGGGAGACTCCAACAATTCCAAAATAACCATCTTACCTTTGCATAAATTTCAACATAGTGTCGAAACTTAGGATCCTCAACCAGAGCCTTGTCTGTTGGAAGTTTTAACAGCTCCTTCGACTCCTTTAGAAGTTCCCTGATAAATCATATCATTGTACATTCCTTATTTAGTTTTTTTTTCTTCAAATAATCATACATATTTTTCCGTATAATATTCCCTCCAAATACTTATGATGAAAGAGACATGAAAGTAGTCAAGTTCTTCTCAGAAGTCTTACATGAAGTATGAATTGTCAAACTTCAATGGATCCTTGGTCCAAGGGCCCTCAAAGTCTGATCTATCTGGATGTGCCCTTCCCTATATCACCAGATTTATTATCTACTACAAAGAATTATTTGAAAAGAATTGCAGACGTGTCAAGAAAATTACCAATGTGTGGCCCCCAGATAGTGCCACAATATCCTTGTCGGATAGACCCATTCTATGGAATACCTTCCTTAAATGTGATGCCCCTACAAGGAAAGATTATTGAAAAATAATTACAATATAAATTATTGAACCACTCTTTGTTTATTCGAGTAAGAAAATGGAACGATGCAAAATGATATGCAATAAATTTACATACGGAAATTTCACCAAAAAGGATGGGACTTATTTGACTGGATTCTCACTTAGGCAGGTGATGGAGTCATGGAGTTCTATAGAATGATTTCTGATCACTAATGCTTAGGTGATTGCATGTTAAGCATATTTAAAAATAAATTATGGCAGAGCTTAAGCACAAATCCGAATATTATATTCAAGAAAAAGAAGTATCTTTTTCTCATTCTTTCTTTTCTTTCTTTCCTTTTTCATTTTTAGTTGGGGGAGAGAGAAGAAGCTCAAGCACTAACTTCACCATATACTCAGTGCAATATTCCTTAAATCGACAAAACTTCACTATGTAAATAGTAAAAATTTGAGAAGAAAGCTTTTTATTTCTAATAATTAAAAACACAATCAATATCTACCTGGATCGTAATTCCCAAATTAAACGAGTAACAAGAAGTTCAAATCAAGTAAGTAATTGATTGTACCATTAAAAATCATGTTGCATGGCAAGCTCTTAAGTCTAATATTAAAGCAGCCAATAAGAAGAGACCCAGAGTTCTGGACCAATCTGGATATTTTCATTTGCATACTTGTATCATTCTACCTTGATCAGAGTTAGTTACCTTTGTTCCATTAAAAAATAATGAAGAATAGAAGACAACTGAATTTTGTTTCATAAAGATCATTATACAAAACAAACTAAATCAACTAATTCAGTGGCCAACCTTGTTTGGCATCTGGAAGGCGCCCTTCTTCAGGAGAATCAATCGAATCCTGTTAACAAAAAAAAAAAAAAAAGTTCAAGAAAAATGCAAATGTTTGGGGATGAAAAAATCTCCCTCTCTAATGTCTGAACATACCTTTCTTCCTGGAACAAAGTCAATTGTGGGGCCTCCGGTGACCTCTACTGCCACTACCCCAGCAAGCTGTAAATCCAATAATGTGAAAATGATTTAGTCAATAACTTCAACTCAACATAATTCCAACCTGATTCTTCATCAGATGTGCTTTGAGAAATCACTATACGACAAAATATGAGAATGATTCTCAACTTGTTCATAGCAACTAGCTGTATGCCTTAATGCAGACATTTAAACAACATACATTATAAAACCACTGATATATAGCAACAAAGATCAGTAATTGAACTAATAAGAAGTAGCATTGTATGCGATATGGATTTATAAGAATTAATTAAAAAAAAACACTACTGATGCTTCCTGAATTGTCAGTACCTGGTAAAGGTCAGCATATGTAATCTTTGGGTGTCTAGCCTTCACTGGTTCTGATATCAAAAATGGAACACAAACCATTAGGAAATAAATCTCTACTAACTTTCCCATAATATTATCAAGAGACATACTTGTCAAATAAAGCTTTTGGAACTTGAAATATAACCAGGTGTACTCAAATGAGATAAATCTTCAGAATTTCAAAACTTGAGTTAAATTTAAACTTGTTCATTAATGGGCATCCTTTCACTATTTTATTTTGTTTAATATGTGAAAATTAATTTGACAAGAAGTGTAAAATATCAATAGGTGGCAAATATCATAGATATATAATTCAACAGGGTTATGAAAATGCTAAAGTGAACCCTCGTGATATATAACACAAGCAAGATAAAGATGAGTATGGTTAATTCTGTGAAACAGATATATGAACACTGGGAATAGAAGAAACTGAACTTGTGTCTCAATAGAAAGGCCAGACTGGTTAATGCACACAAATCAGGGGGTAAAATGTAAAAACTCACCACACAGGTCAATTGCTATTTTCAGACCTTTATTCGCGCTGTGATTTAACTCTTTCTCATTCTTGATTGAGCCATTAGGTCCTCCAGTTTTTGTTTCAGCATCATAAGTGCCTGCATCATGCCACCTGCAAGGTAAATTTATCAAGCCTTGCCCAACTGTCCATTCAGCACCTCAGGCATCAAAGACAACAATTTTAAACCATCTGTTCCATGTGGGCCTATGCAGAGGATATTATATATATGCAAAAATTCAGTTTGATCAGAAACCAATATATCCTTGAACAAGATGTATTTTATTTTACAATATGGACCATTTAAGTTTAAGCTGAACTAATCTAAATTTAAACAGTACATTTCATAAAATAAAGTGCAATTTGTTCACGTATTTATCGATGTCCGATCAAAATAAATTTTTGTACATATAATCTCTTTTGCAAGGCTTACAAGATGAATAGTTGAATCATCGTTTTGACCCGCCTTCGACCCACAAAATGGTCTTGAAGAAAGGGAGTATTGATGGGAGCTTAATCCATGATCAGTACACTAGATAAGGAAAATGCTCTGAATAGATAATTTTTCTTTCCTCAAGCAAGCAAGTTGCATTTCTTTTTATTTTTATTTTTATTTTTTAAAAATTTTGAGACTACTTGCTATGTTTGGGAGCTGATTTGGATTTTAAAGTGACTTTTTCATATTTTCTGTTTTTTACTTTTTCAACTCATCGTAAAAAAATGAATTTAAAAAGTACAAAATTTTTACTATTCTTGAAAATAGCTCACTAAAGACAAAAAAAAAACGTTACAAATAAAAGTTTTTAAATAGTTTTTTTTTTCCGAAAATTGGTAAACAGTCCAATTTATAGACCGTTTACTGTTTTTTATCCAACATAAAAATATTTAATGAATAAAATTTATCCTCATAAAAGTTTTAACTCATAAGGTCCTTTTAGAATAAAAATACCCTAAATTTTGAAAAAAAAAATACTTTAAAACAAATAAATTTAGTTTGATCAGAAACCAATATGTCCTTGAACAAGATGTATTTTATTTTACAATATGGACCGTTTAAGTTTAAGCTAAACTAATCCAAATTTAAACAGTACATTTTATAAAATAAAGTGCAATTTATTCACGTATTTATCAATGTCTGATCAAAATAAATTTTTATACATATAATCTCTTTTGCGTGGCTTACAAGATGAACAGTCGAATCATCGTTTTGGCCCCCCTTGGACCCACAAAATGGTCTTGAACGAAGGGAGTCTTGATGGGAGCTTAATCCATGATCAATACACTAGATAAGGAAAATGCTCTGAATAGATAATTTTTCTTTCCTCAAGCAAGCAAGTTGCATTCTTTTTTTTTTTTTTTTTAATCTTGAGACTACTTGCTATGTTTGGGAGCTGATTTGAATTTTAAAGTGACTTTTTCGTATTTTCTGTTTTTTACTTTTTCAACTCATCATAAAAAAATGAATTTAAAAAGTATAGAATTTTTACTATTCTTAAAAATAGATCACTAAAGACCCAAAAAAAAAGCGTTACAAATAAAAGTTTTAAAATAGTTTTTTTTTTCTAAAAATTGGTAAACAGTCCAATTTATAGACCGTTTACTGTTTTTCATTCAACATAAAAAAATTTAATGAATAAGGTCCATCCTCATAAAAAATTTAACTCACAATGTATTTTTGGAACAAAAATACTCTAAATTTTGGGACAAAGTTATTGTAGAACAAATAAATTTATCTGTACCTTTTCAAAACATGTATAAAAATTACAGATAAATTTATCTGTCTTTTATTAAAAACACGTGTAAAGAACACAGATAAATTTATATTTACCTTTTCAAAACATGCATAAATAACACAGATAAATTTATATGTTTTTTATTGAAAGCAAATGTAAAGAATACAGATAAATTTATCTGTCTTATTAAAAGCATGTATAAAGAACACAGATAAATTTATCTGTACTTTTTCAAAACATGTATAAAGAACACAAATAAATTTATTTATCTTTTATTGAAAGCACGTGTAAAGAACACAGATAAATTATTATGCATAAATAAGTAGACAAATAAATTTATCTGTTTGTTATGTTTTATAAAATTTTCATCTTATCTAAATTTTTAAAAAAATTTGTCAAAATATTTTATTTTCCCAATTTCTTATGATGATAAAAATTTAAAAAGTTTCGTCGTCGAACTAATGTAAAAAGCGTAAATTGGGGATAAGTCCCATTTTAGAAAGATACTTAGGGATTAATCCTTATTAAAAGTATTGTATTCCATAAAGTACTTTTTACAAATTTTGAATAAAAAATGGACCCTTATACTTTTTATCAATTTTTATTAATGTTATACGGTAAAATGATATTTTTTTGAGTTTCAAGAAATTTTTTTGCAAATTACCGATCATTATTCCATTTTCAAATTACTGTTTCTATTTTTCACGGAAACTTACCACTTCCAATTACTGTTTCCCTTTTCAAATTTCTATTTCCATTATGTTAAGAAAATTATGCTTAGTGAGCATGTGCTATCATTGTATCATTATCATCAATCTATAGTTACAATATCATTTTCTGTAATTTACTGTATCATCATATATATTTCATGTAAGCTGTAGTTAATGATTTATTTTCTACAATTTAATGTATCATGGCTAGTGAGATCATATAAAAAATGATGCATGGTTAGTGAACATATAGTATCATTGTATCATTATCATCACTTTGTAACTAATGTATCATTTTTTGCAATTTATTGTATTATTTTCTGCAATTCACATGTTTGCAAAGAAAAAAAAATTTCATTGCAGAAATTAACAACCCGCAATTAGAATCGTGGATGAAAAGAAAAACTAAACTTCAACATGACGTTAGAACATTCATCGAAAATGGAAGCTTTCGATAGAATACCAAATTTTTCAGAGTAAAAAAAAATTGGTTCGTCCAATATTAAAATTTCAAAGTGAAAATAGAATCTCAATATTCGGAGTTGCTTGTTTGTGGTGAGAAGCGCAAAAATGATTCAGTAAGAATATTTTTGAAAAATCAGTACAAATTAAAATATATCACAAAATTAATATAATTTTAAGATCTAATAATAAGATAAACCTTAAAATAGGACTAAATCCCAAATTAGCCAAGTAAAAATATTCACTAAAAAACACATACAAGAAAAAGCTATCCCAATGAGTGCCTTAGCCGCTGGGTTAGCACAACAGCAAGTGACAGCGACTACCAATTATACGTGAAAAAACGCCAATGTGTGTGAATCAAAATTACTACAGATACTCACAAGCCTGAGCGAAGGTAACGAAATTTAAATATAAAAAAAAAAAGGAAACAAAAATCAGAGAGAGCAACAATATGAATAAGCAGCTAAACATGGAGAGAGGAATACGCCAAGCGAAGCATGATAGGTGCGCAGTTGTTGGCGGAGATGAGAGCTCGAAGGTCTCGACGAGCTTTGTGGACCTCATTCAGATACTCTGAATCTACAACCGGTGCCGCCATTGGAGGAGCTCAAAACTAAAATCGAACGAATAATGAAGCCGAGTTAGGTTTGAGTGTCTGGTACGTGCAATATATATACACACCCAAAAGGATAGCCCGAAACTGAAGAAATGAATATGCGAGAGGAGCGAAGGAAACGAATAAAGTGATGGTTTGAGTTGAATGCGCGCGAAGAAAAGACATGGGGAAAAGAAGGTAGTCGAATGGGATAAATTATGAGCGATGCGCGTGCCACATACCAGCCAATGACGGAACTGAAAACTTAGCACGAAGAGTAATTATTCAGCAGCTCCGAGGAGTTGGTATGTTGGTGTATTTGTCTATTTATGGGCCTGTTTGGACTAATTTTTAAATTTTTTTTTTTTAAAGTTAGCCTTTAAGCTGCACTATTTGGTTTTTAAAAAGAGTTTGAGTGCGGATAGAGTCACGGGCTCAGAGCTCAGCCCAAAGCAAACAGATCAAAAATTGTCTTAATGGGCCAGTCTACTATTAATTCGGCCTACGACAAGTTCGGGCCACCCTAGAAAAGAACAGCGCACGATGTAGCCAATTTGATTTGATAAACCCTGGGCTAAAAAATAACTTAGGAAGACTCCAGTCCCGTTACGGCAGTTCGAGAGATGGAGTAAAAGCTTCCTAAGGCAAACATGATTGCCAAACGATAAGGCAGAATCCCTAATAACTCAGGAGTAAGGGATAAGAAGCAAAGTCCCAAGGGGACGCAGCCTCCCTGGTTGCAACCCCTATATAAAGAGAGGTGCTCCATACTCCAAGGTACGCAATTCCAACCAAGTTCTTGATTAGAAACATCTTAGAGAGAATTCTAACTTGAACGTCGGAGTGCTTCCCGATCAAACCAGGCTAGAAAGCACTAACGGTATTCTTCATCTTGCAGGAGTTCGGGGACACCACGTGCAGCATCCAGTGAGTTCGGCAACGAGGAGTTCGGTTTGTAATTCTGTTCGGGATCATCAAGTTTGAGTCAATTCGATTTGTTCTAATTATGCCATTTAGTTTACAACGCGCACAATTTGGCGCCGTCTATGAGAACGACGATCCTGAACCAACAGAACCATGAGCCAGACGGCCCAGACTCCTACTGGATTCACTGGAAGCCACACCGCGGTAAAAAGTTGTTCCTCAGAGATCAATACCAGTCATTCTAGAACAACCAAGGGTGCCCAGGGTCCCGTCAGAAATTCGAAGGCGCAGGGACGATAACTCACACAATGGGAGATGATTACGTTATTCTATCACGAGCTCTAGAGGAGAACAGCCTTCTCTTCCATCTTCGAGAGAAAGAGGGAGATTAGAAGATAGACTCGCTTGACGTGACAGGATCATTGATGATCTTGGAGAAAGAATAGAGCGGTGCAAAATAGAAATCGAGGAACTCAGGTAAAGGGCTCAAAGGCAAAAAGCCCAGAGGGCTTCCCGCATAAGGCGAAGAAAGAGTCCCGAACTGGAAGAAACCGAACAAAACCCAGAATCTTATAGTCTGAGTCATCCTCAAAGGTGGAGACGCAAAGCACTTGAGGAGAGCTTGAGAAGTTTCAAGCAAACTAAAACCATTGGGGCTGAGTCTACTCGGCCAAACCCCCAAAGGCTATTTCGGGCCGAATTGGACCCGAGCCAAGACCTCCAGTTGTGGTTGGAGAAAAGAATGGACTTCAAATCTCCTAGCCTCAAAATCTCGAACACGGTTTCTTGATCTAGATTTTTCGATAGTTTCGGTGACCAGCTGGGCTAGGGACGCTATTTTAAGAACACATGCTCGCAGTTCTTAAAAGCCTATGAAACTCAGACAAACTTATCTTACCATCTTTGTCAATATCAGCCTCCTCTAGAAGTGGGTCTAAGGTACCTTTTAAGCCCTTGTGCTGCAATGCAATAAGGTAATATTAGAAGCCAAATACTATGAGGCTGAGAAAACATTATCTGCACATCTAGGTACTAGGAATATGCGTCATTATGAAAAGATCCAAGCAAATATGATTAGATGATTCCAAGAGTTCTAGGTCAACCGCGAGAGTTGTGATTTGATATGATGCTTGTTGAAGTTGAAGATATAGATAGAATAAGAAAAAAAGAAACAAATACTCAGAAAATTTCAAGTAATATACTAATGCAACTCAAGTAGAAAATACTTCAAAGATAATAGCTTTAGAAGAAAATGAGATTTCACAATTCCCAAAAACATGTGACCTAAGTCCCAAAACTAGAGATGGAAATCTTTGCAACCTTACTGCTCCATGATCTAAAACATTTCCATCCTCCAAAATGTTTTAGCTTAGCAGATGGCAGTTCATATCTCAGCAAGATCTCATGTAATATCAATTTAATTGGCTTAAAAACCAAGTAAAAAATTGTTTTGGTGAAGGTGTAGCAGAGAAGATTTTGATCTTTTTCTCTTTCCCCATAAATGATGCTTTGTTCCCCTCTGCATAAGTGAGAATAGATTTGGTTTCCATATACAGCCACGCAAATCCCAGTCTCATTTTTCCACTTCAGTAACAAAATGAATTCAAAAACATCAAGCAGGTGTACAGTGACAAAGGACATAATACTAACCATTCTAAGCTCATCTACTGTCATATACCCATCTCTATCCACATCAAGTTTCTCAAAAGCAGCTTGTGGCCTCTGATTCCACTTTTCTGAGTTATGTTCCTCTAGTTGATGGGCATGTAAAGTTGCTGCAACAAACTCTGAAATCCACAAGTCCATCGATGTTACTATCAATCTGCCTCAAGCAAGCAAATAAGCACCATCATGATTCCATTCATGGGTAAGAACTTGAAGTACAGGTGTAAAGCACTCAAATATTAAATGCCACAACAACAAAAAAAGAGAAAGGATCAGGATTAAATTTAACTAGAAGTGTAAGAATGTGTCAATTGGATGAAGAATACCGATATTTTTTTACATGGTCCACTTCAAACAAATACCTTAGAACCCACAAACATGAGACAAAAGGCAAGGGAATGTAGGCTTAAGTGTAAGGGAATTAGCAATTACCTGATTTCCATTTCGACCAAAACACGAGACAAAAAGCGAGGGGAATATAGGCTTAAGTGTAACGGAATTAGGAATTACCTGGATTCCATTTCAACCAAGACCTGTGAGAATGTTATCATGTTTAATTTCCTTATGCCAAAATCCTTTAGAGTTCATGTACACTATTTTTGTTATCTGTAAGAGCTAAAAAATATATATATAACGTAGTATTTTAAAATTTCAATGTCAAGAAACAACTGTTGGAACAGACATAAAAAAACATACATAATCACAAAAGCAACAACTACAATAATAAATGAGTGTTGAGCATGAATACGAGTGATGATAAAAATGAACAAGAGTAAATTGCAAACAAAATAAGATAGGTAAAAGTTGTTAAGGATATAGTTTTCTTGTGGCTCATTCTTCAATAACTCGTTTACATTAAGTTGAAGAATGAAGCTATATATGTGAAGATATGTGGAATTAATCTATATAATGAAAGATTGGTAAGGACATAGAAGATGACAATGGGAATTGTTTTGGAAAATGTTTTCAGGAGCATTTTTTAGGAGAACAGCTTAAGTTTTGATGAATATTTATAAAAAGAAAGATCCATAATCATATCTGTAAAAAGAAACTAATAACACCATTCTCATCAAATGTTCATTTGCAGACTGGCAGGCTTTTACAGGATGTTCATTTGCAGAATTTTTAGTTCAGCGTGCAATATAAGAGTTAAAAATAGAATTTTAAGCAATAGTGAAATTATACCTAAAAATGCTTATGAAAGCATAGTCGGAGGGTCTACACCGCACCATTTCAGCGCCGACAGCATAGACACATTTCAGAAGCTTGCAGAGAAGCAAAATCTATAGGTAAAAATGTGAATCATTATATAAGTGAACTAACAAGTTTTTTCATGTTTATCTTGTCTAAACAATAGGGGGAAAGGTAACGGTAAAAAGAAATGAGAAGGTAGATGGGAAAAAAAATAGAAGAAAGAAAAAAGGAAGTGAATGCCAACCCAGTTGCCATTGCCAACAACATATAGCTATTTCTTACAGGTTGAATAGATGCATAATAAAGTTGCTTAAGAAACCATTTCAAAATCTTGCAGCATAAGGATCCTCAAATTACCTGGTTCCATAAGAATGAATACTTTATCAGAGAAAATTGAACAATCAATAGCGTAAGGGGACCTTCAATAATATATCTGAGAGTCTTAAAAAATTAAAACTTCGACATGCTTAGAATTTATCAGTCTAGAAAAGTCAGAAAATCAAACATTCCAAAGCAGAGTTAACAAATTTAGGATCTCCGAACTCATTGCTAACTGTGTTCCTTCTTTTCCAGAATTACATATCATAAGTTATGGAACTTCATTAATAGTGGATTTTATCATATCAAATTTTTTGAGGAATAATCACAGTGGGAATCTCAGGAAGATGATATAAAACCTAATTAGTAAAATTAATTTTATACCAGAGGTTTTCAATCAATACATTGTCTCTTCTTAGTTTTGGAATTTTTAAGGCTTTAGGTTTTCAGTTCAAATGCAACAGTTGTCTTTTACTGGCACCGAAAAAAAACAAAAACAGGATAATTTATTAACCATTTACATTGTCGAAAAAACTGTTGTATTAGTAAGCTTACGCCCGTTTGGTAATTGCATGCATCCCATTGGCCTTCAGCTTCTATGTTGCCAAGGAAAAACTTGATGAACTTAACAAATATTCTATTCCACTTAAAATACTTCCTAGAGCTTCACCAGAAACGAGACACTATTGAGTATGCACTTTAACCAGACCTATCCATATGTGAAACAAAATAGAAAGGTATTACAAGGACCTGAGCAAAGATAGAAGCAACCTTATGTGCATTATTAAGAGAAAAACATAGTTTCTTAAAATTGATGTTAAAGAAAGTTGCCAAAATATGTCCAACCTTGTAGAGTGTCAGATTGCTCATTGCTTATGTGAGCGCATCATTTCAACGCCACCTCAAAACAGATTGTAGAGTGTCAGGTTGACAGCTGAGTAGCGACTTGAGCACATCATTTCAATGCCACCTCAATTCTTATGTGAACAAATTGACAGCAAAAAAGAAGATAAAGAAACTATAACAAATATAATATCTCCTCAGCAATACAAAGAAAGAAAGGAGGAAGAGGAGAAGGAAATCAAATGTTAAGTCTAGGGTGTGAAAACAAATTCAGATAGCAGTTGATTTTGAGCATGCCATGTACAAATAATCTTCATGAAGGAATATACAAAATAGAAAGTCCCAGTAGAATTTGTTGTCAATACATGAAAGGTTTATTTTAAAAAAAATTATAGACCTTGCGAAAAAAATACAAAAATAAAACCAAAGTATGATTGTAAGTTACATGGCATAGATTCTCTTTACTTGTGATATCCTGGTATTCCACATCGGAAAAGGAGGGTAAGTTCTTGGGCTATAAAAGAAAAACGTTGGACCCTTACATTCAACGAGGTCTTTTCCCAAGTGGTAGAAACCCTAGCAAAACTCCGCAGTTAAATGTGCTTGGGCGAAAATAATGTAAGGATAGGTGACCCCGGGGAAGAACAAAACCGTGAGGGTTTTGCCTAAAGCGGATAATATCGCTGCCATGTGAAGGGTCGGAGTGTTACATGTTAATTTCCTAGAATTCTACAATTACAAAAAGGGCACATTGGATTTGATGAAATTGTTTTTCCAGATGATTAGGTTAAGAAGATGTAATTAAATTATTGGAAGAAGACAGTTGGTCGTTGACTAACAATAGCATGGCAAAAATATGTAAATATTCAAGTTGGATCTGAATAAGACAGGGTGAAAATGTCTCTCAGTTTCCAAAGTAGAAGAAAAGGACAAGAGAGAAGAGGCCGATTAGATGCTGTAGGAACATTTTTTTCAGAATGAACAATATTCACATCTATGAGGAGGTGACTATGTTACCTACCTTCTTAGCAAATGAAGCCTTGCTTCATTCATCACTTGGCCAGCAAAGGCGAGGTGACAACAAACCTGTCTCGGAAATCGAATGGACTTCAGACAATCAATAATATAGAATAATAGCAATGCAATGCAAAATAACAAATTAGCAATGCAGGTTGAACTTAAAAATTAGCAATGCAGATTGAATTTGCAACTTAGCAATGCAAGCTGAAACTATAGCTGTTCAAATGCTTCCTCCTTTGAATTAAGAACTAAAAGAACTGATTAGCAATGCAAGCTGAAAATATGTGTATCTAGTGTGTCCATCCAATTGAACAGCATATTCCAAAAAAATAAGAACCACACCAATTTAAAGCAACCAAACTACACCACCTGAACTGACAAAATCAAAATCGCCATTAACTTGAGCTTTATTAACAAAACATAGAGAATGAAACTGAAAGCGGGAAACAGATAGAGTGATAACGAATATTTGAAATTTTTAAGGCTTTAGGTTTTTAGTTCAATTGCGACAGTTGTCTTTTATCGGCACCCCAAAAAAAACACAAAAACAAAAATCAAAGAAAGAAAAGCAAAAATTATTTTGAAGGCCATTGAAAGCAGGGAAAATATGAAACAAAGAAAGGGTGAAGCAGGCATTGACAAATTAAAATCTTTTCATCACTCTCCATCAATTTGATTGAAAGCCTATTGATCATTAATCATGGACAGCTGTATTTGGTCTGATACTTTGTTTGGAACAACTTGAATTGGTAGTAGGGTCTGTGGTTTTTGAACATGTCAAGTTCATTTTTCGTTTGGATTTGTAATTTTGTATTCATTTAAAGCTATGTACTTAACATTTTCAACCCCTTAGGGAGGATGGTATGAGTGCCTTGATGACAAAGATTCCACTTGAGCAGCCTATACCTGTGGCACCAACCTCTTAAGAACATTGGCAGCTCAACAATAACAATATCATGAAGGCCGATCCTTGAGGATTTCAATCACCTATTGGAGTGTCACGGTCACCAATTAAATTTATCCCAAATTCTGAAAAGTGATTTGTCTATCACCAAATGGGAGAAAGGACTTACTCTTGTAGGTTCTAGATCCACAAAACAGCATGCTTGTGCTGTCACTCCAGTGCAACCATGAGAAATAGCAATGATTCGAATGGAATCTGGACCAGGCTGTGTAGATTACAAAAGATTATAAGAAGATAGAGAACGAAGAAAAGCGTCATTAATAAAAAAATTAGCTGAAAAGGTACAATAGTATGAAACAAAGAGAAGATGCTAACAAAATAAAAAAACTTAACTAATGTCGTTAATCTGCATTTCCTTCTTTTGTCCCTCTCACAGCAACAACGAACGTTGTACACTGGAATGCGATAGCACAATTCTGAACATGTTCAATTTTCAAACTTAACTAATGTTCCTACATTGTAAAAAATAAATATCACATCCACCAGCAAAAATTGCAAAATAATTTCCGAGATCACCAATCCTCATCTAAGCACAAATGTAGCATTTATGTACTTGAACTCAGTTCCACCACTGTCTAGCATTTACATACCAAACATCATCCAATTTAGTTTTAGAAATGTATATAACAATGGGTGCTTAAGTAGGAAAAAATTCTTTCAATAAGTCAATTGCAAATTTATAACAAAGTTTTAGTGATATTTTATCTAGAGTTTCCCAGCCCTAGATAGAACAATCTTAAACAATAAAATGTTCATGGCACAAGAAATGACCAATCTTGAAATTCCATACTTCTGCGCATGCAAACCTAGAGAGAAATGCAATGACCCAAAAAGATGAGTGAAAATAATTTTCAACAAAGAACCAATGGAATACAGAATATTAGCCAAAAATATTAAAACCAGGCACAAATTATGAGAGGACGGAATTATTTGCGAGCAGACGTTGGAATGAAGCAGAACCTGAGCATACCAACAATCATATACGCTATAATTCAATTTCCAAAATCTTGTAACTCCTATAATCCCGTTATACAAAGAGAGTAAGAGCAACACAGCGACAAAAAAATCAAAAGAATCATATCTACATCTGAGATGGAGTTCACCATCTTCACAAGAACATAAAATTTAAAATATCCTGATCTACAGTTGAGTCATCATTAATTTAGTTGAACATGAGACAATATTGACTTGGATTCTAAAATATTAATAGTAATAGAAAAGAAACTACTTGGTTGCTGAAATAGTAATTCAAAAGGAAGGAAATAAGAATGGTGAAGATGAGAATTTTTTTGTAAATATATTGTGTAAGTTCTTAAAATTCAATTGGTTATTTAAGCTTACTTATTACTATTGGATAAAAATTACTTTACTTTGTTTCCTTGTTTTTATTTTTTTATTTTTTTATTTTTTTACATGGTGTAATGTATCCTATGTTATTATGAAGTCATTGATTTTTTAACATCTACTTTTATTTAATAGTACATTTTGTAAGAGTAGCTTTTGCATCCTATCTAATCTACTATAATTGGAAAAAAGAATCAAGAAATATTTAAGTATTTCAAATAAGTAAAGCCCAAGTCTTTAGGAACTCAACGTGGGAAAAAAATACATTATCTAATTTGGAGCAGTACCAACTATAAGTCTAAAAAAAAAAAAAAAATGTCCCAACATTGGCTTAATTGCAGAATATATAAATATGCACCCAAATAATAAGTGCACAACAGTAATCTAGCCTTATTTGTTATACATTTTCTTTCATATTCTTGCCTTATTATTAAGAATTATAGTCCTATATTACCATGTAATAGGTTCTTAAAATTTTAAAAATTTAAGAATTTTAAACTTTTCAAAAAATTGTCACTCACTTTCAATCCACTTTCTTCTAGCTTACTTCTGCATTTTTTCATTTATTTTAATTATAAATATTATTTACTATTTCCTTCTAACTTTTTGTTAGACTCTGTTTGTTTCAATATAAAATGTGTTCTAATAAAATATTTTGCCTATTTGTTAGTGTCAGCTATGGAGGCAGTGGTAGCAGGTGGTGGTGGCAGAAGGTGACGGCGGCGGCGCAAATGGGAACAAGTGACGAGGGTAACTTATAATTTTTTTTAGATATTTTTTGAAATATTACCCAAACACTAAAAAATAGAAATAAAAAATATTTTTTATAAAATAATTTTACATGAAAAATATTTTCATTGTAAAATATTTAACGTGAAAACAGACAAAAACCTTAAAATCTTACGCCTTTCAAGTGTCCCACTCCCCTCCGCTTCCTCCCTCCCTCTATTTTCAATTCTATTTACCTCAAATAGAAATCTTGAATCTTTAAAATTTTTAAATGGTATATATCTAAAATAATCTTGCCTAATACCTATTATTTATTAAATCAACAACACCGTAAATTCAAATTTTCATATGTTTAAAAGTTCTTGCCACAACTTGATTAATCATTTTTTTGAGATAAATAATTAAATATTATACAAAAAACATAATTTTACAATGAATAACAGAAACTATAACCTAATCAAACGAACAGAACAAAAAACTCTTACAATCCGAAAAACTAAGAAAGATTGTAACAACAAAAAAATCCACACGTCTCAAAAGAGACAACTACAAAACACAAAAACAACCGGAGTCAAACAAACTCCCAAAAACTAAAACGCAACCCAAAATTACCAAAAATCTTTTTTTTAATTAATCAAAAAATGTTTGATCTTTTGATCTAACTTCCTTTTGTTCTCCTCTTTGGATGCTGAATTTGAATTATCTTTCTCTTTAAATTTTATCCTATTAATCTCTTTACTAAGAAAAATAGTCTTCATAGAAGACACAATTGGAGAAGATATAATATTATCAAACAACATTTCGCTCATCTATACAGATATCTTTTTTCCTGAGCTAACAGAACGAAAAAATGTCAAAAATATTTAAAGATCTCAAAATATTAAAAGTGGAAACCTCACTAAGATTCCTCGATGGTTGAGTGACGAACCCATTTACTTTCTCATAAAAAACTTAATTAACATTTTTCTTTTCTTTTTTCGCATCAATCCATTTTTCATTAGAGTTTTTGTTGTCATTCTCATACTTTCTCCTCCAAATTTGTTTAGAAAATATTACGCCATCTTACACATTCATACAATTATTAAAATTATGACTAAATATATTACATTTAATACTTTTCAAAAGAACTCAAAAAGTTTTCACTCAAATAATATAAGGATCACCATATCCTAAATTTATAAAAAAAGATTTCAGAATCTCTTAACTTGATCAATCATTGTCCCTGGCATTTTATATTGTTTCTCATTCTCATTAATATCTATCTTCTAAAGTTGGCAAATTACCCTTAAAATGAAAGTAAGAGACAAGGTTTTTTATTTTAATTATATTATTTTTAAAAATAAGCTCTTTTATATTTATACATAACATAGTATAAATATTTTAACTTACAAATAAAACTACATATTAAAACAACTTTTAAACTAGTTAACAATCATACCAAAAAACCATTTATTGGCCTTATTGCCCGGCTGCATTGCTTGAATTGATGCTTGTACAGTACTGTTATTTTAAAAAATAAATTATATATCTACTCCCTTGGTCTGTTTCTTCCTCTTGGCCCCATCAACGATTTTATCAACTTTGAGGAAAAAAAATTAGATGAAAACGTGTAAGAAAGGAATTGAATCACATTTTGCCTTATTTTTCATTAAAATCATAATTATTTCTATTTTTTATACAAATATCCACCAAGCACGTAATTAGCAATATGCAATTTATATAACTTTTTACATGAATAATCTACTCAACAAATAATTTGGATTTCATAAGAACATAATCAAGACCGCCTCCCCCAATTTTTTAAGAATTCATTAATTTTATATATTACTCCATATTATTTGATGTATAAACGGTTATTCAAGTGCCTTTTATTAGTGTTTGGCTCTCCAAACAGTGAAATTCTAATCCAGCCACTATTAAAACATAATAGCACGCACAAACTGTTGGGAGAATTTCCAATGCCGACATAAAATCCATGCTCGGGGATCCAGAAAATACATCTTTATTTAAACTTTCAA
>JAOTRH010000001.1:18365369-18375836 GCA_034768845.1 Heliamphora exappendiculata | reverse complement strand
TCCATTACTTGTATGACTAATGTCTTCTTCTTTTCCATTTGCAGACACGGTCTGTCGCTGACACATACCATCAGGCGGACACATGGATGCAGACCCACACCATACATGACCCAGCGTACGAGGAGTTTGCGAGTATACGTGCGCATATGTACACATCACTTATGGTGGTGCATAGGGATCACCGTGTACAGCCTGTCCCGGGTCCCAGATATTCATCACAGTCGCCACGTCATACTCCTTCAGTGGACTTGCACGTGCCAGTTGCGTCTCATTGGGGCTCATTAACACCGACTGGTACGAGGCAGCTATAGTTCTCATCTCCTGTCCCTTGCCCGTCGCCCAGCATTCCCTCCAGCTCCCAAGGCTTGCCTAGCTGCTACCTCCCAGATATGACACATGGAGTGACGCAGGCGAATTTGCCCCAGCCACCTCCCTTGCTAGCGCGTGCTCGTGGTCGTGGTCGTGGCTGTGGCAGAGGACGTGGTCGTGGCAGGGCTAGAGCTACAGGTTGTGGCGATGAGGTGCCCGAGCAGCTTGCACCCGATCCTAGCCAGATGGAGGAGATGTTGCGCTCTTAGCTCTCGTGGGTACTTTCAGAGGACCATGGCCATGATGTGCATTTCGATCATGCGAGTACGTCTCAGCTACCTGCAGCTACACTCAGTCACTCAGTCACTCATGTCGGGGTCACTGCGGGTACCGCGGAGTCACATGTCCACGCAGGACAGTTGGACCAGCCAATGGATACAGACATACCAGCGGAGACGCGTACATCCCCAGCTCATCTACCACCGACAGTATAAGAGGGACCCTAGGTGTTCCAACGTAGGAGAAAGAGGCCCAGGGCACCCTCGCGTGGATGTGGGACTTAGTCTCCAGGCTTATATTACATGTCATCCTATGGTGGCCGGAATGTGGCCACCCATGTACACATGCTTACTTATATTTTTCATTTTATGTAGTATGTATCTTTTTGAAAATTCATTTGCTTGTATGGTAATTTTAGAGTGTTCTAATTATTTGATGAAGAAAGTCGATTGCTTGGCCTGAATTAAGTTTGACAAATAAATTGAATCAAATGCTGAGACTAATACATATTTTCTTTGTCAGCTTCCTTTCTATTCTAAATATCAAAGTTTTTGTACGTAATTCCAGGTTTTTTACTGAAGAAAAGTGCAAAGAAGAATGAATGGAGTAGATGATGGGTTGTTTTAAATTATTTATGCTTGAAAGGTTTGTACTTGGTATTGTTAAATTATTTATGCTTCAAAGGTTTAGGTAATTTCTGTACATGCCTCTAGGTAATTGCTCTCAGTTACTTTCAGATCAATTTTACTTGTGATAATAAGATATTATTTTTTAATGTTTAAGTAGGTAAATAATTATTCTCGAAATATCCATTTATATATGTTATGTTCTCGTGGCTTTTTGTTTGACAGCCAACTGGTGAAGGTGATGCTACTATTAACCCAATAACCATTGATTTAATGTAAAGATAGTTCTTTAAGCAGCAAACCAATTATGTAACTCAAGAGTAAGAACCAACAAGTTTCTACAAGTACAGGTTAGCGTTTTATGTTGTAAGCTGGATTGGTTATGTTAGTTTATTTTCGTCTTCAGTGGTTTCTCTCATTCTTAGTTAATTTTTTTTACCTTTTCAATTATTTCATTCTTAGTTAATTTTTTTTACCTTTTCAATTATTTCATCCAAACGAATGAAAAAAGTTGAATTTTGATGTAAAAAGATATAAAAAAAACCTTAATTGAGGTTGGTGGTGGCCTGATCCTCAGTTTCTACTTTTCTCTCATATGGTTAGTGTAAGGATTAGTTATTAGTCATATGTTTTCATATGGTCTTGCATCTAGTTGCCTTTTTGTTGTTGTTGTTGAGGTTGTCGTAATTCTTTATAAATTTATTAAACATGGTATAATTTGGTATGAACTCTTTATAAATTTATGTTGTTGAGGTTGTCGTAAGTCCATATTCTGAGATTTTTGTTGGATTCAAATTTTGAATGTTGGGATTGTTAAACATGTGAAAATTATACGGTTATCCCGTGGGATAGTAAATAAACAGAGGAAACTCTGTCGAAATTTTCCCTGCTATTTACTTAGAAAAATTTATGGGTTTACAAAATTTCCCCTGCCGAAATACAAACTTCAAGGGATTGATGTTTGGCTTAATTCATGTTGCCGATCCTTGTGAGTTTCTCGAAATTATGATTTTGTAGCTTGTCTCTGAACTTATCCACCTTAAAAAAAAATTATCTTCTATTGCAGTAACAGGAAAGCTATGGCCAAAGCTTTATGAGATCAAGCTGCAGCCAGCGGGGAAATCGTGTCATGGATTCATTGAGCAAATGTGCATTCGAATGCCCGGTCTACTTCATGAAACCATGGTGTGTGCGTCAAAATTGTCGGGTTGGGTCAGATTTGAGAATTTGTATTTACATATATTTTCATTATAAATCTCAACTTTTTTGTGGACAAGTTTGTAAATCTCAACTAGCAGACAAGAAAGAGATCAGTTTGAGAGCTGTAATCCAAGTCTCTATTTGTTTGTGGAATATTATTTATAGGACTGGTCTATTCCAATTTAGTCCCTTATATATACATATGTTTGATAAATAATTTTGTTTGGGGAATATAATCCTAATTAACTGAATTTGTACCCCATTCTGTGGACTTATTCAATCCCAAAATAGTATATATAACCTGAAAACTGGTACAGGAGGAAACCGTTCCATACAGTCTCCAATAATAGATCAAAATACATGCAATACATAGTTGTCCATTACTTATACTGAAAACGTGTTTAGAAAATACGTTTTTAGTATATAATTTAGTTTTTAATAAAAACGTACGTTTTATATTAAATTCATTTTCAAAATTTATACTGAAAACGTTTTTAATAAACACGTTTTATTTATAAAACTAAATTTATATTGAAAGCGTGTTTAGTAAACACGTTTTCTTTATAAATTCAGAAAGCGCGTTTGCTAAATACGTTTTTATTAAAAATTAATTTTAGCATAAAATATATTTAGAAAACACGCTTTCATTAAAATTAAATTTATACTGAAAACGTGATTACTAAACACGTTTTATGTATAAATTTAGAAAGTGTGTTTTATAAACACGTTTTTGTGTTGTTATTTTATTTTATTTAATGTTAAAATTAAAACGTATTTAGTAAATATATTTTTTATTAAAACATATTTATTAGACATACTTTTACGTAAATTGAGGATTAAATTTTAAAATTCTTATTTTAAGAATTAAGTTTACAAAATCACGTATTTTGCTAATGCGCCTATCCATCTTCAGCCCAAATACAGAACTCCATTCCCCAATTCAAAGTCCCTTCTCTCTCCACCCAATCAAAGCCAAACCCCATGGCTTCTTCCTCTCTCTCTATCCTAAACAGGTTCTCCCTCTCTATAGCCACCGCTCCTCTATCTCCAAACCCGTCGCGACCGATTTCTTCCTCTGGTTCCAGAATTCCGACTCGGCATCTCTTCGCTGTTCTTCCCTCTCTTCGGCATTGAATCGGAACGGCGTTTCTGCATCGAACGTCGATCGAATGCAACTGAGTCCAAGGGTGTCGGCGAGTTCGACAGCTCCGGTGATGGATCAGTCCCCGAGTAAAACGACTTCCGGCGTTCCGACCATCGTCGAGGTGGATTTGGGAAACCGGAGCTACCCGATCTACATCGGGCCTGGACTTCTTGATCAACTTGATATTCTCCAGAGGTATTCAGTTTCTCATTTTTATCGCTTTCCAACCCCTATTCGATTCGCGTTGTTTTCTCTCAACCTCTGTGAACACACATTTCTATTAGTGTATGTATATCTGTAAATTCATTTAGACTTCCCGACCTATTTAGAGCGCGAACCGGGGTCGTGCTTTACGCTTTTGCACAGCACTATGCACCTAAAGATGTTTGATTTTCAATTATCTTTTTAGTGTCGGACTAGTTTAGTATGTAGAATTCTTGAGTTTGTTATCCATATAAAAAAGGAAGTTGATCCGATATCTATAGTTACGTGATCGAATGACATTTGCTTAACTATTTATCTCAAAATTTGTACACAAATGTGATTCTATCACCTAGCTCGGTTCAACTTTATTTTTGACGTGGATAACAAACTCAATGAGTTTTACATAATGATGTATTCGAGCAAAAAATAGGTCCAAAAATTCAACCACTTTGGCGGCACATCAGGCTGCTCTGCATCAGGGGAGTGTTATAATGAACGTATCCATATATTTCAATTTGCCTTAATTAACTTTTCTACCAGCCCATACAATGCTTTCATCCATTTTTTTGTTAAAATGTAAATGGTAAATGAAGGGTATTCATTAACAACCCAACTATCACACCTTAAACAGTAAACCCTTTGTGTTATTCCGTCTCTATATCTTATATAGAGAAAACCCTAAGCAAATCAAAGTCATTTATACCGAAAACTGTGAAAACAAAAGCCTGATCAAACCCTAGGCCACTCTAGGTTTTGCACAAGAGTGTTGAATTGGGTATTATCCCATGCATTCCAACTATGACATCCCAAATCTTTAATTTTTTTCTAATTCTAACTTTTGTGCTGTAATGACTTTTTGTTAAGCATCATACTTTTGGTTGTACCGACTTTTGGGTTTCAACTTTTGGATTGATTTCCATGTAATGAAACATTTTTAATGGTCTCGATGGTCGAGTTGTTTACAATAATTCTAATGGTCTTGGTGCTTTATTTTATAAAGCAATCTCTTCCATCAAAATTACTGCAAATAATTTGTCAACTGGAACTATGCTTTGTTTTTTTGAGAACAAAACAGAGTGACTGGTTTTAGGCGAATAGATACAGAGTAGGAAATGAATGAAATTTGATTTCAAACTAGTTTTTCTTGAAATACCCCTCATTTACCATCTAAAATGGATAAAAATATCCCATTAAAACTGTGTGGAAAATTGAGGGACTAAATTAAGGCAAGATAAAATTTAGGGAGCATTTTAAAACTAGGAGTATATTTGAGCGGTCAAATGTTCCATGAACTCATTCATTTTAGCTATCTATATGTCGGCCAATGAAAGCTCACATAATTGCAGCTGTAAATAGGGCTAATAACATAGAGTTAAAAGCCATTCAAAAATTTGACGAAACTCATCTGTTCGCTGCTGTATTTCAGCTTTATTGGTTTGCTGGTTTATTGATTTCGGGTTCATATACTTCATTTATCCTCTAGGCATGTTTACGGCAAGAGAGTCCTTGTGGTGACTAACACAACAATCTCATCTATCTATTTGGATAAAGTTGTTAGTGCTCTAACATACGGGAACCCAAATATTTCTGTTGAGAGTGTGATTTTACCAGATGGTGAAAAGTACAAGAACATGGTATGTCTCATGTGGTTTTGTCCCATAACATTTTCTTTTAAATCTTTTGGAGCAATGGTGTTCAACATAAGTGTTGTATTGTGGTAATGCTTTCATAGGACACTCTCATGAAAGTCTTTGACAAGGCAATTGAGTCACGATTGGATCGACGTTGTACATTTGTTGCCCTTGTTGGTGGTGTCATTGGTGATATGTGTGGATTTGCTGCTGCGTCCTTCCTCCGGGAAGTTAATTTCATTCAGATTCCTACGACTGTTATGGCACAAGTTTGTTGCAACTCGCAAATCCTTTCATATTCTATCTCTTGAGCCATCCACTTTTGTTTCTTGTTCCATATGCCACCTGATGGCTGATTGTTTTCCGCTTTTCAGGTGGATTCTTCAGTTGGTGGCAAAACTGGAATAAACCACCATCTTGGGAAAAATTTGATTGGCGCATTCTATCAACCTCAATGTGTGCTTATAGATACCGACACGTTGAACACATTACCAGATAGAGAATTAGCATCTGGGCATGCCGAGGTTATAAAGTATGGGCTTATCAGGGATGCTGAATTTTTTGAGTGGCAAGAGAGGAATATGCCGGCATTGATGGCGAGTTAGAAAAATATATTTGTCCTTGTTACCATCTTCTTCTCAGGTTAACCAGTTATGTTGTGAAAATAGTTAATGTATCATTGTGCAGGTATTGAATGATTCCCTGTTTATGTAGATATTTGGCTTTGCTGAGGGAATATCTTAAATGTACTGTTTTGGGGGAGGGGGTAAGCAAAAAAAGGAGTAGAGTAATAACATATAGAAAATTTCTTATGGGGTGACTTGACATATAATGTAAATTGTCTAATGAGTATTTGAAACGAGATTAGACATCCAGTGAGACATTAAACCAGTGGGTCTTTTTGTGAGAAATGATGTTGAAAATGATTCATTTCTATTTTATGCTGTTAGAACATGCTGAATATCATTCGTTTTCAACCTGGGTTTCCATCTTAATGTGTCTTGGAGTATGGTAGAGATGAATAATGTCAGGGTTCAAGTTCGAATTTCAAAAGTGTGCATGGAATTAAACCTCTAAAAGAATACTGGCCGTGTGCTTTTACTGGGTCTTTGTAGATGAATCTCACGCCGAACTATAATGGATTGATCTTTGCAGGGACCCCACTGCACTAGCTTATGCTATCAAGCGATCATGCGAAAACAAGGCTGAGGTTGTATCCTTAGATGAGAAAGAAAGTGGACTGAGGGCAACATTGAACTTGGGTCACACTTTTGGCCATGTAAGGCTTGTGTTTATGCAATTGCTACATTCCTTTTCTTGGGTCTTCAAACCTTCCTGTGTACTTCATTCTTGGTGCCTACCCAGAAGTCCTCCCCCTCCCATTTTGCAATCTTTATCATGGTTATCTAAAAATTTTCTGAGACCTTGAACTTGATTCTAATTTAGATTATCAGATGCGCATGATTGAGGTGATTATTTTGCTTTCTGCTTAATGATTATGCTTGATGATCTTGTCCTATCTGCATTTCTTTTAGAAAAGGTCTCCTGAGCTTGAAATGACTTTTACTCTAGATTAAATAAAGAAGGAAGCAATATCAGGAAACAAGGTAGAAAATAGGGACAGCTAAATCTCCCTTGGCCGACAACCCCCACCAAAAAAGAAAAAGAAAGAAAGAAACGGAAACATCATAGTTTGACCTACAGTCTTTCGTTGCACTTTTTCTTTTTTTCCCATTTCTTTTCCCCCTAATTTCACATGGATAAGCTATCTTTGAACCAATATTTGATTATGGGCATACTATCTTACGAGGGCATTTATTCATTACACCTATATTTATTTCTTTAACAACTTTTTTCTCGTCATATGGCACATATTTTTCCAGGCCATAGAAACCGGTTATGGCTATGGGCAGTGGCTTCATGGAGAAGCCATTGCAGCTGGCATGGTATGTTGTTGACCATTCTCAATGACCAAAATGAAGAGAGATTGATAAAATTAGTCAACATTATGTTTTTGCTAAAGGTGGTGATGTGTCATTGTTCAGGTTATGGCTGTTGACATGTCGTACCGCCTTGGTTGGATTGATGAATTAATTGTAAAGTGAGTTCATACCATCTCACAACAAGCCAAGCTACCCACTGCTCCCCCCGAAACAATGACCGTTGAGATGTTCAAGTCTGTCATGGCAGTAAGTGCTTGAATTTTCATATAATTTTATGAAGTTTTATTTGTTTCCTTTTGTGTGTGATTGCCTTAACTTGATGCTTGCTATTTCTTTTGGGTGATAGGTTTATAAGAAGGTGGCTGATGGGCTATTAAGGTTAATCCTCTTGAAAGGTCCATTAGGCAATTGTGTTTTTACTGGAGGTTATGATAGAAAGGCTCTTGATGAAACACTGTGCATTTTGCAAATACTGTGCGGATAATGATGTAGGTAACTATACTTAATTTTGTACCAAATCTTTGTTAATATAGTTATATCATAAATAGTTGCTTTATCGGTATGTCCATGCATTTTGATAGCTCTTTTTTTTTTGACTTTACAGCACTGGTAGAGAAGCCAATAACCAAAAATCAAATAGTGAAGTAGTTATCACTCCCTAGAAACTAACGGGATCGTCTTTGACAAGTTATCTTTTTTTTTTGCACCCCAACTAAAGAATACTTGACGATATGCAAAAACCATAAAATTGTGATAAACTCTAACCTAGCTAGCCTGGGACTTAACCTAACCTCACATTGCATGTGTTAATCTGCCGTGATTCAACTTTTCGTTCTCTTTTATTTTTTGGATAGCAAACTTTCCTTCTTGGAGTTATGTTAGCTTTAGGAGATTTATGCAATTCATACAAGGGTATTCCCTTCATCTCATTTCTGCATCACCTTCCATTTTCAGTTCACTGTGATTTATTACAATTTTAACCTCAGGGTGTTGAATACGGCTGTACCAAAGTCTTTATGGGTTGGTACCAAGGTCTTTATACATTGTAAGGTCGTAACAGGAAAATCCAAATAAAAAAATAGAGTTACTACTTAGTTTTAAAGTCAAAAAAGCCTATGCAGTGACTCTTTGAATTAGGCTTCGTACTTTCACCACTATAGAACAGATTTGGGAGTTAAAGTACCAAGTGGGTATATATATGTTATAGCAAAATGTTGTTAGTTCTTTAAAACTTAAATTTTTAATCCAATTTTTTTATATTTTTGAATTTATTAAATATAAAAATATACCTGCCAACAAGTCATTGCTTACATTAATTATTGATTCTTTAGTCATTATGATAATGTTATTTAAGTATTTAATTTATAACTTTAATTAGTTTTATATGTAGAAAAAGTCTAACTAGATACTCTCTACTATTTTTATAAAATCAAACTTAAAAATTAATTATCAAATATTATTAAATTATGATAATTTTAAATATATTTGTAACAAAAATTTATGGATCTTCTTACATTTATATTTTCTTATTTGTGATTCCATTCACCTATTTAATTGTTATGCAGATAAAATAATATATTTAATTAGCAATTTTTTGATTTTCTTAATATGTTTATCATAGAACTTAATGATTAGTGAGAATTTCTTCATTTTCTAATTTTGTATTCTTTATTTTCTAATTTTATCACAATATTCATTTAATTTTAAATGTGTAATTTATAAAACTAACATTTGTTAGTGATATTAACCGGTCTAATATCAAAATTATGTGAATTTTTAATGTATTATTAGAATTAGTTAGTGAGAATAATTTATATAGAATTAAAGTATGTAAATTTTTGATATATTAATCATCACATGAATTAATTTAACAATCTAAAAAATTAAAAATAAAATTAAGTTAAGTAAAATAGAATAATCATACAAAGAGTTAGGAATAATAAAGTGATTCTTTTGAAATTTAGTTGAATATTAATTATAAACATAAAAAATTATTAACATATGTAAAATTCAAGCTTACTTTTTGGCCCCGTTTGGGTGGTTTGCTTATTTGCTTATTAGCAAATAAGTCAAATTCCATTTTAAACATATCGTTTGAGTGATATGTAGTTTATTTGCTTATTTGCTTATAAGTCAGGTTACCCAAATGAGTTTATTTGCTTATAAGCAATCTTATAAACCAGCTTATTTAGCTTGTTTTGGCTTATTGGTTATCCAAACGAGCTTATTTGATTTATTTGCTTATTTTCTTATTTTTGATTTATTTGATTACCCAAACGACGTGTCTTATTTTTTTGCTTATAAGCCAATAAACAAATAAGCAAAATTACCCAAACGGAGCTTTTATTATTTTTCTAACATAATGATTAAGTTATTAGTTTACATATACTAAAATTTATAAATAAAATTTAGAGTGAACAATTTGAATTGTAGACAGAGTACTGTATTATGCTCATTTAAAAGAAAAAAGACGTGAAATTCAGCTAAAACTAAAATAATTTTATGATTTTTTAATCAGTATTGTTATATGAGTAATGCTATGGTGATCATGTTTTGATGACCACATTTGAGTATCACATGACGTGGCACTTTGTGTGGTATTTATATTATCTTGTGGTCCCATCATTTATATTTAAGTACCAAACATGAGATGCCATATCATGTGGCACTCAAATGTGGTCACCAAAACATGGTTACTATAGTATTATTGTTGTTATAGACAAATTTAATAATTTTTAAATCTTTATCCAAATAAATATAAAATTACTTTAGCTCAATATTTTTTCCACATATATAATTTATATTATCTTACTTTATGTTAATTAAATTAAATTTTAGGGTAAATTACAGTGACCTCCCATGAGATTTAGTAAAATATCAATCACTACTCATGTAGCTTTTGAAATGTTTGAAATGTCATTAACCACTCATCTAGTTTAGGTTTTGCATCAAATTAGTCCAACTATTAAATTCTTGCTAAGCTGTGCCTTGTTTGACGTGTTTTTTAAATAAATTTTTATGATCCAATCCGTTCATTACGTAGAACTCGCTAAATTTGTTTAGCATGTAAAAATTCAGATTCATCCGATATCTGTAACTTAGTGATTGAATAAGATCTCCTAATAAATAAA
>JAOTRH010000001.1:18354571-18365269 GCA_034768845.1 Heliamphora exappendiculata | reverse complement strand
CTTATAAAGTGTGCTACACCCTCGACCCATCAAGAGGCCTTGTCTTAAGAGAAGCAACAAAACCATGTGTGCTCAAGTGGCAAAAATCGGACAATATCTTGATGCGCACTCCAATAGAGGAGTGGTCCTTTCATGTAGGGGGATAGAATTTCACATTGCTTAGTTAGGGGCTCTCAACTCACCTTATAAAGTGTGCTACACCTTCAATCTAACAAGAAGCTTTTTTTTAAGAGGAACAACAAAATCGTGTGTGTTCAAGTGACGATAATCGAACAATATCTTGGGGCAAAATTCGATAGAGGGATGGTTCCTTCAATATATATATATATATAAAATTAATATTTATGTATAATCTTACCACAGGATCGGGAGCATCCTTTTCTTTGCACATTACCCATGGGACTCGGGTTTTCATCCCAACGGCCATCTCTGCTCCCCACTGGATATAGCGAGTTCCTTCTTTGTATGCAAGTCTGACTGTGTCTTATTCATTTTCAATCTGCACAACATCAGTAATTTTAATTCCAACAAATCAAACACCACCCCCCGCATCTTGAATGACCCCCCCTTCCTTCTTTCAAAGTTCACAGGGAATCCCACGTGAGATAAAATGATGGGACCTCCTTGAGATGCAAATAAGTAGGCTTTCTTCATCTTCTGTATGATCATTCTAGCGAACCTTTTCATGTAGTACCGCAAATGGAGGTAGGTACACGCACTGTTATTTTCTTTTACCATGCAGATTTAAATTTATAAGGGTGTTTGTTAAATTTGTTTAGCCCAACTTTTAGCTTATAGTTTTGTAAAAAGTTGGAAAAATTCAACTAGGTGATTGTAATTGCTGTAAACTCGTAGCTTTAATTAGTAGAATTGTGTTTACAGTAATAACACATGCAATTGCATCTTTTCAACTATAGTTTATAAGTTCATAATTTTAACTAGTAGTAATACTATTTGAGCCAAATGAAGGATCATATACCTTGAATGGTGGATTATCAGTTCGGAATGTAATGTTTGAAACCTCTCGGAACCAATATGGAAATCCTCTACATGTATTCACATTGGGAATTAATGAAAGCAGAGAAGAAGATTTATGCATTAGAAATAAACATTAACATCTCATTACAACCATATTGACAAAAGCTATAAATAAAATAAATTGTGGAACTTAATTATTTATACTCCTATCTGGCCACATCTAAACACAATTCAACAATCATTATTCCGGTCTATCAAGTCATTATCCCGGTCTTGACAGAACGAGAATTAAAGGAAAAAGAGAGAGAGAGAGAGAGAGAGAGAGAGAGAGAGAGAGAAAAAGAAAAGAAAAGACAGTAATTCAATGTTCTCAATATTGTATTAGAGTATCGATTTTTTCATTAGTATGGTGGGTATTAGTACCGGAAAAATATGAATATCGTTTTGAATTTATCGCTACGAAATATTATAATTTTTTGTTTAAAATTTTGTTTAATTACAAATAATTTAGTATAACATAAACATGTATAATATAATATTTTAATAAATTATTTTTTATTTTCATTATTTATTATGAGACAGCTAACTTAAAAATATTTAATATTTTTTATATAATAAATTAACATTGAAGAATTTTATACCTCTCTCTTTATGCTGTATTTTAAATTTAAATCAGAGTATAAAAGTAATAAATAAAAGAAGAAACAAAAATTTAAGTAAAAAATATAGGGGTAGAAAAAAGTAATAATGGACTGGTATGCATCCAATAGTGTCTGGTAAAATTGATACGGACAAATACTAACTAGTACGTTACGAAATTAAAAAGTTAACATATTAATTTTGTTTTAAAATGATATGTACGGTATGATACTATGGACTAATCTAAATTTGAAGCCCCAGAGGAGGATTCCGGGGATAATGAATTGAACCTGAAAAAAGAAGCTCTCTGTTGCCATTTATAATAAGAGATCACGGTCATAAGTCAACCCCTTCTTCGCATTTCCATCGCCAACCCATAAAGCAAAGATTAATGCTATGGATGATAATTATGCCGTATTCGTTCTTCTCTCGTTTTTTTCATTTTATTTTATGTAAATTTTTTTTGCACTCGTTAAGTAATTGGTAGGGGGACGGTATTTGCAACATTCGTTTTGTTTTTTTCTGTCTCGCTTCTGATTAAATAAATTAAATATATTTAATATATAAATATGTATATAAATTTTATTTTTTAACAATATAATAAAATTAAAATACAAAAATATTATACTAATTTTTATTTTTTTACTTGTATTTTCTTATTTTTAATTATAATCATTGATTAATATTATAATTTTAATATCTTATCATATCATTGTTATTAGTATTAATTTCTTTTAAAGTAAAAAATGTATTTTTTTGTTACGTCCCTACTATTTCTCTGATTATTTTTCTCTGACTCTGTCTTGTTAATAAACGGGGTGAGAGTAAGAGAACGCATCACCGTCTTAAATTCATCTCATTGCCATCCTTAATTAATGCTAGTACGGACACACGGTCTCTGGCTCAACATTCTTCTAGAATGCATTGTCGACAACCCAAAAAAAATAAATTAAAAGTAAAAGATAGAATAAGAAGAATCAAAAACTTTAGTTCAATTTGATACTCCGAGGATTGTGGAAAAAAAGTTTAGGAGTAAAGTTCGGAGAGCAGATGCGCGTCTGGTCAGTGGTCACTTGTATGCTTTTTTGTTTGTTCTTTGAATATCTTCTTGTTTGTTTGTTTGTTTGTTTTTTTTTTTTTAAGTTCAACATTCTCTTAAGTTGTGATTCGTTTTAATAACATTATATAATCACTTCCTCTGCCCCTTATATAAACTAATTACATTTAACTGGTATTAGTCACTGTGCACATGCTATGTATGTGCAAACACATTTTTTAATAATTGAATTAGTTAATAGAATTATGAAAATTGTATTTTTAAAATTTATTAGTAACTGAATTTGTTATTAGAAATTAGTTATATTGACATATTTTCAAATTTGTAAGGCATTTTAGAAATGTAAAAATTTATGTTACTTCTTTATAAAAGAGTCACCAAATAAGTATTCTCATTTTATAAAATAGTATAAATAATTTACATTGAGGGTAAGATAAAAAATAAAAATAAAAATAATAAATAATAGGGCAAAGAATCCAAATTCCCCCAGATGAATTTCCCACAATCAGTACTACTATGCGTTTAAGCAAAGCATCAATCCATTAATTACCTACAAAAAAAAAAAAAAAAAAGCATCAATCCATGATTGGGCAGGGGTTTAGAGTGGAAAAATTACTAGGTAATATTAAAATTGTTTATATATTTTTCTCAGAGTTTAGAAAATAAAAAATTATTAGGTGTTCTTAAAGTTTCATGTAATATTATTTACATAATACTCTAAGATAAATAAAAATATGTAATATATAACATGTCACTATTATTTTTTAGAGTTTGGCTTCTCTCTAGTTTCTTATGAGACTAAACCGGTCTAGTTAGGCAATTTTTTTGTTTTAAAATAGAATGACTTTGATGATGTTTATTTTATCGTTTATAGTGTATATATTATTATTATCAAAAATTAAATTGATAAGATATCGTTAACTATTTTAATAAATTACATTTATGTTAATAAAATGAATAGTAAGTAGACATTATAGTTTATTTTTATTAACATAAATGTGATTTGTTAAGACAGTTAACGATATTCGATCAATTTAATTTTTTATAATAATAATATATACACTATGAACAATTTATATTACAAAACATGGCGGTCTTATGGCATGTCATACTTTTGATCAAATGGTTAAAATTATTCAAGTTTACATTTAACGACAATAAGTATCACTTCAGAAAAATATCATCTCTCTCATCATTTAATGCAGTTAGTTTGAAAAATATCACATATCTTTTCATTTAATACCACCTCTCTCCTTATTTTTTTTCTTTTCAAAAATATAATATCTCTTTACAAACAATATTTTAGAAATACACAATTTCAAAATACTTTATAGTTTATATTTGATATAAAGATATTTTGAAACTTACAAAAAAAAAACAAAATTTTTAAGAATTTTTTCTTCATTCTAAAAAATAAATTTGTTTTATTGAAAAAATATTATTTTGGTTACCTTTGATAAAAAAATTATTGAATTAGTTTTTGTAATATAAAAAAAATTGTATTATGTGACAACCTAAAAAGAATCTATTTTTTATTTACAAAAACTGGTTATTATTTTTTTTTGAGAAAATATTTTCTTCCCATGAAAACTAAAAATTAAAATTATTATTTTTTTATTTGAAAATTAAAAATTAAAACGGTTGTTTTGGTTACATTTGATAAAAACTTGATTTGAATAGTTTTTATTTATTAAAAAAATTATTTTATTTATAAAAAGAAACTGTTGAAGAAGTTATGATAACTTTATAATTTATTCGAAAGGCAAAAACTATGTGAACTACGTGACATTTTATGTCTCTTCAAGATTTGTATTTTTTTTTTATTGTGAATGGTTTGAATTAAATTTTTTATTTAAAATAAAATATTTTTTTCTTGTGAAAGCTTGATTGGTTGATGTATTGTCTTATAAAAAAATTATAGAATAATTACACTTACCTTCCTGAGATTTAAGTTTATTACAGAGATCTCCCATGTGGTCTCTAAAATTACACTATTCTCTTATGAGGTTTAATTTTAACATCAATTGTCCTCTAATTGTTAAAATTTCTGTTGAAATTTATCAAAAATCGCCCATCCCACCTTAAAACTACCACTCTCATCCTAAAATCACCCTTTAAATCACATTTTCACTCCCCAAAACCACTATTTTCACCCCAAATTTCAACGGAACGGTGGTTTTAGGGTGAGAATGGTGGTTTTGGGGGAGAAATGTGGTTTGAATGGTGATTTTGGGGTGAAAAAATAGTGATTTTGGGGTGGGAGGAGGGTTTCTGTTAAATTTCAACTGAAATTTTAACAGTTGAAGTGCAATTGATGTTAAAATCAAATCTCATGGGAGGTTAGTGTAATTTCAGAGATCACATGAGATGTCCCTGTAATAAGTTTAAATCTCATGGGATGGGAGGTAAGTGTAATTATCTAAAAAATTGTAGGTACTTTTTAATTTAATCTTCAAACTGTACATAATATAAGAATTTATTTTTATTTGTTTTATTTTTTAAGATTTAAACATTTTAATTATAATAATGGTTGTTTTAAAAGTTTAATAATTTATTTAATTTATCTTAACATTTTTTTCCCTATTAATTACATTTTATATACAGGATAGTGCAAGAACTTTTTAATAATTGAGTAGAAAAAATAATTCAAAAGTGTTTTTTAGAGGTATGGGCCATAGTTAGAAAATATTTTATTAAAAAATTAGTTTTAATCAATTCTATTATAAAAAAACTATATATAACCGTTATTATGTAATCTCTTTTATTTAAATTTTTATTGATTGAATTATTTATTTTTAATAATTGATTAAAAATGATGAGAGATAATTATTTTTAAAAAAAAAATTAAATTAATTGAAAATACTTTTAGATATAATTTATATCCTAATAAAACAAACAATTTAAATTATCAAAATAAATACAATTTTGAAAAAAAAATAGCTTCACTTCACTGAACTGAACTGGTCCAATCTGATGAGAGACGGAACAGAAGTCATTAAATTCTCTATTTCTTACTTAACTAATAAAAATAAAATAATATTATTTCCGGAGAGTGGAGAACGAAAATAAAAATTCAAATGGGCTTTGGGACTTTGCGACCCGCGATAAACGCGCTACGATAGCCAATCAGAACCAGTAACAAAATAACAATAACATAGAGTAGTAGTAGCGTTGGGTTGAGAGAGGGTTGGTTGGTCCTCCAAACGAACGGTTCAACGCCATTATTTCCGGCCGAAAGAGCCATCCATCCACCACACAAAACCATTGTCTATACATACATTTCATACACAAATAGCGCTTTCTCTTTCTCTAGATCTTGATCTCGTTCTCTCCACTATTCGTTCATTTCCTCTCTAGGGTTCGAGTTGGCCCTTCTTCCTTCAATTTTACCTACTTCTTCCTCCTACTCCATTCCCTTGCATGCCCTTCCTTTCTCAACTAGGGCTAGGGTTTCTCGGAAGCGCGATCTGGCTACGATTACTCTCATCCCACGCATGTGTAATTGGAGAAACAGGAAAAAGGAGGGAGAGAACGGAGGACGCATTGGGAGTTCTGTCTCTGATCAGGTCTTCTGAAGAAGATCTGAGTTTTTTTTTTTTTAATTTCTGAGGGCTAAGAGATGAGTGCTTCGAGGTTCATAAAGTGCGTCACGGTCGGTGACGGTGCCGTCGGCAAGACCTGTCTCCTGATATCATACACTAGCAACACGTTCCCCACGGTGAATCGCCATTTTCTGTAACTTTTGGTTCCCAATTTGCTGATTTTGTTTGTCTTTTGTTATGTTAAAGCGTTAATTTTTAGTTTCGAAAACAATTACTTGCTTTGTTAGGTTCGTGCTTGTTTCTTGCTCAGTTCTTGGAATCGACTATACCATGCTCTCTTGTTAGGTATATTTGTTTGAGATTGTGGTAATGATTGTGCGCGGATACACGATGGTGGTTGTTATTTTTTTGCATTTAACTTTCCGCATGGATTGTGATTTGTGCAATTCTTGGGAATTGTCGTAATTAAGTTTGCCACAGATTTTAGAAAGCTTCTTGAAATTTGTTTTTGCTTTTGGTTTTAATTACGGAACAGGATTATGTGCCAACTGTATTCGACAATTTCAGTGCAAATGTGGTCGTCAATGGGAGTACTGTTAACCTTGGATTGTGGGATACTGCTGGTAAGTGTGTAGTGTCATTATATATATAGATCCTTTCTTCAGGTTCTTAGGAAGGTATAGATTCGTTCTGAACCTGAATCGCGAAATGGAAATGCTAGAGGCAGCTCGTCTGATTCTATCTGAATCATATATCTTAGTTTATTTATTTCACTATAAACTTGATTATAGAATCAAAAAGAGTGAATATGAAATTGGATTTCCATGTATGTATATATTTTTATCAGAAGCAAAGAGTTATATTAATGTAAAAAAGTTAAAGACGACAATAGATGTGGATAAAAGATGTCCCCAACGAAAAAAAAAGAAAAGAAAAGAAAAGAAAAGAAAAGAGAGACAGTGACATGCCCATAATACAATCACTATAAATCAGACACTGCCCTCCAATTTCTAGATATAAAAAACAACGGAATTCCTTTGAAATGAGAAGACCCCAAAACAACATAGATAACATAACAAAACAACATAGGCAACATATTCTATCCCATAAATAATTAACATCCTCAAACTTGTCCTAAAAAATTATTTCATTTTGATCCAATCAAATGAGCCAAAGAAATTGTAAAAATAGAACAATTCCACAAAATATGCAGTGTCATTATTATTATTGTTGTTGTTGTTGGTGGTGTTGTTATTATTATTATTATGTCGTAATTTTGTGGAACAGGACAGGAGGATTACAATAGATTAAGACCATTGAGTTATCGCGGGGCAGATGTTTTCATCCTGGCATTCTCTCTTATTAGTAAGGCCAGCTACGAAAATGTTTCCAAAAAGGTGAGGACTTCGTGGTTTTTTGTCAGACACTCTCCTCTTCTCCCCTCCCCCAAAGATATTTTCCCAATCGGCAATGCCACAACTTATTAATTTCTGATGAAATTCTTGTGTTTTTATGTTGTTTATTCCAGTGGATCCCTGAGTTGAAGCATTATGCTCCCGGTGTCCCTATAGTTCTTGTTGGAACAAAACTTGGTTAGTTTTTTCTTAGCTCATATCAAGTCTCATCTCATAACTTTACAATACTTTGTTTGCTGCCAGTTCTGTTTTCTTGTGTTAATTCTGTTATCCTGGATGTGACGAGTGTTGATTCCAGAAATTTAATTTCTGTCATCTGAAATCATTTCTGAAAGTACTATGTGATTTCATTTTGGTTTCAGCTAAATTTTTTTTGGTGGCATAAGTAGAAGTTTTTTTTTATCAGTTTGTGGCAGTTTTGGGAGTTGTTTCCCCCCTGGCAGAATCTAATAGTGTTATGCGACCTTTGTGTTTAGAAAAGTTACCTGCTTGGCTGAGGGGCCCATACACCCACCTAATGGAAGATAGCCCTTCTTAACCCTTTGATAAGTGAAAGTGTTGTGTGAAAATGAGTTATAATAATTATTATTATTACTACTACCAGAAGGCAAACTTTTTCCCTGCAATTTATTTTGAAAATGTAGGAACTTACGCTTTCTTTTTATACAATAAATGTTGCCTTTGTTGAGTAAAGGCTTTTTGCTGATGATCGTGTTTAATGCGTTTCCAAACGTTTGGACATTTTTTATAAGACCATGCTTTCTATTTAGTTGTACAATGTCGTTTCTTTTCTGACTATTCGATTCACCATCCGTTGTCATTCTCATCTTTGCACAACCCCTGATTTGAAGCATGCCATTATTCTGGACTGCAAAATGCTTTCTATTGCTCGTGAGCAAATCATTTTAATCAGTTATCAAAATGCCTCTGAACATAACTCATCTGTGTTTCTATTTCTGTCAATTACTGTTTTTTTTTTCCTTCTCCTTTATTTTGATAAGTGTAAGGAAATATGTGCTCGCTATGTATGCTTTTCAGTATTGCCTACCTTGTCCAATACTTGTTTACATGGTATTGCGAGAGAATTGGCACTAGTTTCATTGTTAATCAATCGTCCAGTTCAAGAGAAACCTTGGTTTTAACATGTTGGTATCTGCATAAAATTTTAAGCTCAAAGGGAAATTCTCAGCTCAATCAGGCTTGTCAAGCTGGTCTGGATGAGGTCTATCATGCACAGCACAAATAGAATTCCTCAGCTCTTTTAATATCTTCAAATCTGAGCTCAGTAGGACTGGGTAAACGGTCTACATTTGTCTAAAAAATTATACAATAATATCACCATATACCTCACTGAAGTCAAGCTGACTAAGTGGTGGTTGAGGCTCAGGTTGACAGGGGTGATGTCTTGTTTGATCTCTGCTCGAGTTTGACCAATACAAGTAAGTGCACCTTCGATTCAGGTTTGACTCGATGCAAAGTTAAGCTCATACCGAGTAGGTTGGTTTGATAGCAACAATCAACCAGACTTGAAGAAGTTTTGAATACTGTCGAAGGTGGCTGATAATTGGCCAATTGGGAAGAAGAAAAACAATGTTTTTATACAAAAAAACCAATTGTTGTAAAGTTACCTACTAATTCTCCTATAATTACAGTTTAGCCCTTCCACTCATGAACATGAGCCAAAGTACAGAACACCAGTTGTTCAAGCTTGACTTGTATAAGATGCGAGCTTGAAACCACAGTTTGAGCTCGACATGGTTATCAAGACAAACAACCTTTGACTGAGCCCATATCAAGCTGATCGATTATTTTACAACCCTACTTGGATGGGCCCATTTCATTGATACAATGTCTATGTTCACCACTCCAAGAAAACACTATGTTTTTTTTTGCTTTTAGGAGACAATAATAATCTGCATGGAATACATTAAAAGATAGTCAAATTGCAAGCTTGGTTGAGCTTTAGGTTGCTATAGCTTGAGATCTGCTTGAAGTCAAATCAGGTCCAAAATTTTGTCCATTGTCAGCCTACCCCAGACTATAATAAGCCCATATTAAAAAAACTTTGGGCCCAAAGGTGGTAGTCGTGCTTTCTCAACTCAACTCAGCAGTCTTATTGGTATCAAAAGTTTTATAATTCCCTCCCTTTATCAGTTTTGATTATGCGACAAAAACCGTGGGGTCTTAGGTGGAAGATGACTTGTTCTGGTACTTCTAGTAATGAGTAGTGGCCTGCCAGTGACCTGCTTCATGATTTAGTGAAAGCACTAATTTGTTACATTATTTGGGTTTGTTAGAAAGAGGTTCAACTCCATCCTTTATTTCTTATTGCTGCTAATGTATTTTTTAATTTTCATTGTGAATGTCAGAGCTAGAATCTTTTTTCGCAGCGAGTTTGCTATAAAGGGATCACATAATTCTTTTGATCCAACTAGTAGACGGTTTACAGGGTCCTATGAACTAGGAGTTTGATCGAGTAGTGCTTTGTTGGCATTGATGTATTACCTTCTGTCCTTATTGGGTTATACCAGTCAACAAATTCAGGATCTGCAAATTGAAATAATTCTTGATTCGAGGGTTATTCAAGAAAAGATTGGTAATGCTTTGGAGAAGAATTTAAGATATCGATTTTACCAATAGATATGCATTGAAAACCTCAAAATTTGAGTTATGAGTCTCGTCAATCTATAATTGTCTCGAATTTAGGGAATTTGGAAATATCCAGGAATGATTTATTATATTTGGGTGGTCCAGAAAGGTTCGAAAATTATTGAAATATGAGGCATGTATTTGGTATTTGTTTTTTGGATGAAAACAGGAAGATAAAATCAGGAGATTTAGAAAAAAAATGGAGAAGTTTCTTTCTATGGGTTAAACTAACACACTACTTTAAGTTATGACTCATTGTAGGAAGAAATTGCTTTTAACTTTTGTTCATCATTAGATTGTCAGGTATTGTTTAGGTTATACATTTGTATAGGGTGGATGTGGTATTTTGTAACTTGCTATATTGGCCAACATGCCCAAGGATAGTATTGGAACAAGGTTCTTACAGTTCCTTTGTTCA
>JAOTRH010000001.1:18311155-18341028 GCA_034768845.1 Heliamphora exappendiculata | reverse complement strand
ATCCTTTTGAACTCCCCCCCCCCAAAAAAAAAGAAAAAGAAAAAGAAAAAGTAGTGGTGAGCACGTATCATGTAACATAGTTTGTGATCTTATGTTTTCGAAATGTTGTTGGATGCACCTGTTTTGGATCTTAGGTGCAGCATGATAGTATGCGTTCATGGCAATAACAACTGTGAGTTGATGAATAGGCAAATGTGTAAAGTAGATTTGATTTTGTAAATTTCTGTGAAATGAAGTCGATGCGATGTGTCCATTTTATTTTCCATTTGATGTAATAAAGATGGCTAGTTATTTAGTTGTGCATTTCATCACTTGATTGGTTGGCAGAAATGAATTAGAATGGATAGCTGCAGGCACTGGCAGAAGTACATTGTATTTTGTTACTGGCCCTATATTTTTTCAACTTTAACTCAATACTGAATTGCTGTGGAATCATGGGACTCATGTTGTGGTTCTTTAACTGATGTTTTCCAATCATGTTAAAAAGCTACAATACAAAGCACAAAATGGGTCCATTTTGTTTTTGGACACTTTGATTTAATGGCCACTGATACAAGGTCCTCTGTTTCTGTTTGGTTTGCATAAAACAAGTGGGACAGCTGCACCATATGGCATGCTGTGGTTCAGAGGGCCAGATAACTTGGTATCAATTTCGATATTGTACACCATCACAGATTGTGGACCACTAGAGACCAGAGTTTTCTCTTAGTATATGTAATTTTTTTTTGGCCAGCCTGCCAGGGCACATTGTACTGCTGGGGCAAAAGCACACTTTCAGTAGTCTCTGAACTATTGTTTTACTTTCTCTCTACCTGTGTGTACACCCTTTCTATACGAAGTCTTGGTAAGAAGAGTTTACTTTATGTCATTTAGCCTTGTGGTGATATGTGGTCATACAGATACTAGTCTGCGGCCACGACATTTCGTCATGCTAGCCATTTTTTATTATCTCTTTTCTTATTTCTCCTCATCCATAACTACCATAGTGTGTTCTATGCATTATGAATTGGCAGCTCCTGGAAGTACTATCATCACTTTTGAGAATGGAACATAGATACTTGGTCTACGCACTACGCATTGGCAGCTCCTGAGAAGTACTATTTGCTGTGATTTTTTTTTATCAGCAAATGTGCTGTGACGTTGATTAATGGTTGAGAGTTGAGACTATCACAAAGATTTTCATCATTTCACCGGTAGAGATGGAATTACTTTGATGCTTTGTACAAATATTTTTTTTTGTTTCATTACTACTATTCTAGAAAGGACAATAGGACATGATAGGGGATTGTTTGGGCTACAAGATCACCGGATTCTATTATCAACAGATCTTTTCCCTCCATTTGTGACCATTTCGGTAACTATATTACATGCTTTAATGGGTACAATTGTTGTAGCTCATCAATAATAAATCTTAAGAACTAGGAATCCAACTCAAACTTTGTTCCAAATCATCAGTGTCATTTCTCATTTCTCTTCCATTCTCATTGAATTCATGTCGAAATTAGAAGTTCATTTAGTTCAACCTATTACCAATATATTCTTTTGTTCCACAATTGAAATGAATTAGTTGAATTGTTATGCATATTGAAATGAATTGATGTCTATGCTAATTCATCAATGTAAATCTTTCTAAGTTCATATGTAATAGAAAAGGAAGAACTCTTTCTATGTTGATTAATCTTCACTTCCGTCAAATTGGCAGGAAAGATTGGAGTATATTGAAAAGGATCAACATGAGTACACTTTGGATGATGAGGATCTGAAAGCACAAACTGTTATCCTTAAACCAGAGCCCTCAATAAATGATACTATGGTGTTGAAGAAAACTCTTTCTTGTTCCTACCCAAACTTGCCTTTTAATGAGGCAATTCAAAAAGAAAATGAAAAGCTTCAATTAGAACTACAACGCTCACAAGCAAATTTGGATGTGAGCCAGTGCGAAGTAATTCAGCATCTGCTTGATGTCACAGAGGCTGTTGCTGCAAATTCTCTGTCTGAAAAAAATTCACCCATTAGAAATTCCAAAAAGCGGGAGCATAATTATTCTGATGTTAATAACGATAAGGAACATCCATATGATGAAAGCTATACTAAGAAAAGTGAGACACACTCAACTTCCAGGTTTGTTTTCTTTTACTTCAACACCCCCACCCCCCACCCCCCACCCCCAAAAAAAAAAAACACCAATAAGAGGGTAAATTTAAGTCCTAGTTCCTTTTAATTCAGTTTGTGTTGGTTTCAAATGGACCTATGTTGCCTGTCATTGTTTTGAAACCTGGACATACCAGAAAGCAGTTAATCTATTGACTCTTATCATAGTATCATGTGTTTCACTACATCCTCGAGAATTGTTAACTAGTAGTCTGCTAGAATTGTTGTCTCAGTTGCATGATGTGGAAATGCTGTGTAATTCATTGCAGAAACACTTCTTCTGTATCATCTGGACATGATCTGTTGTCTACCAGAGGTTCACATTGGGATGATGAATGGCATTCGGATTTGCTCGGCTGTTGTTCCGAACCTATTTTGTGTATGTTCTATTAATGCACTTGTTTAACTACGTGCCATCAGAGATAATCTATTTTGCTGAAGTTCTGAATGATTTCATGCTGTTTGGTTTAGAAAGTCCTTGAAGCACATGCTTACGATCGATCGATGAAGTGGCTATAGATTAGCCTCGAGGAGCAACTCTTATTTTCCGTTTTCTTTGCCTGTACATAGAAATGTAATTAGGACATAGGACGTGAAAGGGTATTCTACTTTGTGTTTTCTTTTCTTTTCTTTTCGGTTTTGATTTTTTCTTCTTCGTATTCTCCCTCTCTCTCTCAATCGATCTCTCGAGGAGGGGGGAGGGGGGCTTTACATTTTGGAGAAGTGAAGAGTTGTGGCATGGGGAGTGAGAGCTAGTATGATAGCTAATCTCTTTTTATTTCTTAAGGGTGATACTTTATCTTTTAGTAAACCCTTTGCTTTTAATAATTGTTTTCTAATTTACTTGTGTGAACCATTCTAAGTGGCTGTCTTTGATGATTGTAAGAGATAGATGCCTAAATCTTAATGTCAGCGATATGGTACGAACTATGGTTTTTGTTTGTAAGATTAAATAAGTCATAAGCTTGAAGTGGGCATTGTTGACAGAAGCACTTATTCTATCAATATGGCATGCCTGTGAAATTGCTTCTTCAGGTTCATCTGCAGGTGATGAAATCATTTGAATATACAGTTAACACAGACAGTCCAACTATTGATATAAAAGAAATAAAACAGTTCGACTATTGATTTGAGTTCATTCTTGTTTTTGGTTTGTATGGCACGGACTTCGGTCATTATCCATGCACTATATAGGGTCAGCATGTTGTACTTTTCAACTTGAGCATTTTCTTGTAGATAGAGCATGGAATGTAACCTGAAAGTTGAGAGGTGGGAGAAAACCTTCCTCCTTTTAGAAAAAGAATAAGGGCCCAAATTGTCACTGTACTTGTAACCTTTGAAATTTAATCTTGGAGACCTACTTTTTTATTTCAACTTGCTCTCTCATCTCTATGCTTTTCCTTGCTGCCTCCACAATAATTGAAAGATTTGAAGATGCCATTGGCCGTGATTCCGTCATAGGGGTGCAGTAGATGGATTGATGGGCCATTTTAGGATTACTTGATGTGAAGAACCTATTTGAGCATGTCTTTCATCGCACCGATAGACCACGGGTAGTGCTGTATTATTGTGCACTTTTAGTTTTTATGAAAAGCGTCATGTCTCACGTTTTTCTTCCCCATTTAAGGGAGAAGCATTTCAAAAAATAAGAAGGTGATTGACTTGGAAGAATCATTTCCTGGCATACAGCATAGCAACAGCTTCCTTGAAGGAGCTTCTGTATTGATGGGAATCATGGGATATGATGAAGCCTTCATCGTTGCTCCACTTTTCAGTTTTCCTTCAAATTTGGAGTTGGTTCTTCCTCTTCTTGTGGTAAAAGTTAATTTGCAAGTTCAAACTAAATATGAACTACTTGTTAAATAAAACTTGCTGCACGACCTATTACTGTTTGTACGTAGTATTACTGTCTGAAACCTCTGCCTCTCGTAGAACTGTTGTCTCCCATTCCTGATTTGATGTGATTGCCTTTGCAAGTTACAAATTACAATATGCAAAGTTACTTTATTTATGAGTTCTCTTCTTCGTGCCCCTTTCTATAGGCTGTTTCTCAACTGCCTTTCAAGAGTGGCCTTTTGCTATGATTGCACCAAATGTTTAGTGCAAATAACAGTCCTATTTCGAATTATTGAGGTGTTTCTAAATGTGTCCTTAAATGTATTCTGAGAAGTTTATCTGTCTTTACAGGTTTGAAAACTTTTTTCTATCCTTGTGGGACGTTTGCAAGGGTTGCTACTGTGGCAACTAACAGGCGCATCTGTAAGTAGCTTTCATATTGTTTTGGGCCCTTTATCAATCTTCATCACCTTCTGTTGACATTCAACAGGGATAAGAATTTGCATACTTCATCTTAACTGGGATGTTTTAATATCTTTGCAGTTCTTGCTGCGCATTGTTGATTGTTTGGTTTGATTCAAAACTATGAACATTGTTCAGATTTGTGAATTTGAATGTTTATGTAGTGATGCTTTTTTATTAAATTTGTGAATGAGCTGCATTTGAAACACTATTTTCATTGTCAAATATTTGCCTAATAGATAAGCAATGCAAAATTTTGGCACTTCAAGAATGCGTTGATTGTTTGTAACACGACTCATCAGTCTGAGTCCTGGAATTGCCTGATCTTCTTTGAACTGTCTAACGAGAAATGTGGACGGTATGTGAAAAAGGATGTTTTTATCTTTCTAGTGAAGCCTGCCATGTTCCTCAAAATGTTAGGAATCAACAATTTATTGACAAATATTAAAACTCTCAGTTGGTGTTGATCGTTTGTAAAACTGGATCATTAAGTCTGTTCAGTATGATGAAATTGCCCATGCTGTCTCTAACGGGTTTACCAGCTGATTTTCTGGAAGACCTCTCGAAAGGAGAGGGAAGTAGCCATCTCCAGGAATTAGTGCATGCGAAGAGTACTGTTGTGGTAATCTTTTTGCTTTCACTATGAACCAAAATTGAATTATTGAGGCGCAATTTGGAGTTTATTATTTGTATTCTTTTCTTTCAATGGTCGTCGTATCACAATGGGATAATGGAGTGGTAGTTACAATTGTGTAGTAATCTTTTAGAGTTCAGGCTAATGATGCTTCCTTTCTGAAAGAATTCCCTTTCTGCTTTCTGCTTCGTGTGGCAGACTGCAACATTTTTCATTTTTTTTCCCGATTTTGCAAATATCGGATCTTATTTAGATTTTTCTATAATTTTCAGCTTCTGCAGACGCATGCAATGAATTAATGGCGTATTCATTGATCTTATCATGCTGTTGCTATACTTGCTGCATCAGAAGGAAGCTTCGCAAGACTCTGAACATCACGGTAACCCCTCTATGCTGCATCTACACCATAATATCTTTGTGCAACTGATGACATATGGAGCAGTGAACTGGATTGGTTCTACCTATTTCTTCAGTTTGAAAAGAACTTCAGTTTTGTTGCTCAGTTCCCAACAAAATGGACATACTACAGAGCCACTTTTTATCAATCTTTAATTCAAGCATGTTTAATTTATTAAAGTGTATAGAAGGTCGGGACTTTTACACTTCATTGCCTTTAGCGAAGCCAAATGTGTATATAGCAAACTAACTTTTTTGGTTCTTTCTCTGCTGAAGACCTCCCATTCTTAGTTTGTGCAGTTGTGATGTCTGAGACGTGAGAAGTCGAGTTTCTCCAGATTGTTTCTTGTTGTTTTGTTTTGCTGCTTGTTTTCGTTTCTTTTGTTTCTTCCATGATCGACTTCAAATTATTACAGCTAAATCCTAGATGTATAATAATTTCCACAATTATTATACATTTTTACTATCCTTTTCTCCGACAGGGAGGGTTTGTGGATGATTTTCTCTCCCACTTGATGTGCTGTTGCTGTGCCCTTGTCCAAGAATGGCGAGAAGTGGAGATTCGAGGGGCTTATGGTATGTCCCATCTTTCATGCTTTGTTTCAGTTTATTGAACCCGCAAAATTAGTGCCATTTCCATCACTTCTAGACAATTCAAAAATGCCTGGTGAACCCGCAAATTAGTGCCGTGTCATGAGCCTTCCATATTCTCTCATTTTTTCCAGGGCTCTAGTAGCTTAATTTTGGTCTGCCAGTATTTTCCCTCCCTGTAAGAATGTCCGATTTGTGATGCAAATTCAACTTGCAGGTCCTGAAAAGACAAAAACAAACCCTCCACCCTCTCAATACATGGAATCCTAAATATGGGAAAAATTGTTTAGCTGCCTAAAGATTGATATATACTGAAGTGTTATACAGACACTGAGAGAGAGAAAACCCAGATGGGGTGTTTTTTTTTGCACTGAGATGATCAATTGTACTCCTCTTGTGTACACTGTATCCACATCTGTACATCCTTTGCCTTTCTTGCTTTAACTATATTTTATGCAATTAAGTGGATTGTTTCTGGTAATCATTGGTATGACCTGCATATTTCCTGCTTGTATATTTTTTACAGGGGTGAGCTCCACTTAAGACCCACTTCCTTTTGTGGATTTGAGATGGGTTCACAACTTTGATTCGAATTGTTGTCTCGCATACTTTGCAAAAAAGATTATCTATTCAAAAATTTATGCTTGATTGGATATCAATAGATGCATAAACAGATCGGTCCATTTTACAAAATGTGATTAGTTCATGTGTTTATTGATATTCCATTAAGAATGAATTTGTTCATATATTCAGTTGATTTTTTATTTTATTTTATTTTATGAACAAGCTTCTCGATGTGACTTGGCAATTTTTTCTACTCCGTCCCCGCATGTTCTCATCCCAATTTTTACTGATTTTTATCGCCCTAGTTAATTTGTAGGCGGGGATAGTATTTGCTTCTCTATACCCAAATTACATAAAATAAATACATTTATTTGTATAAATACATATATAAAATTTATTTTTGAAAATATAAGAGTAAACTATAAAATATTATATTTATTTATTTATTTATTTATTTGTATTTTAAATTTTAAGTATTTAACTATTATTTTTTACTTGTTATATTATTTTTTGAATATTGATAAATTATTTCTGATATATTTTTGTTCTTGTCTTGTTCTTGCATTTTTTTTGGTTTTTTTCTTTTTGTTACCGCTCACATAAAAGCAGAGGATGGGTACTACATCTTTGTCAATATGCCATGGCCATTTTTATTGATGAGATGAACGATTCAAATTATGATTATAAGCTCACGTTGGGTTCACAAAATAATCTTAATGGATCTTGAGGGCAGAGTTTTGAGAAAAACTAATCTTTATATATATATATATATATATATATATATATCTATGTATACTTGTACTGGAATTAGAACACAAACCAACAACGGCCGAAACAAAATATTTGTACTGTCTTCCATTCACAACACTTTTACACCTCGCCATGCATTTCTCTTAAAAAATAATCCAAACTTGCTAATTAACCGTTTACTTTTTAACTTACTCCCAAAAAAAAAAAAAAAATTCTCACTTTTAAATCTCTCACTTCCTTCATTAACTCCTTAACCCAAACAAGAGTTTAGACTTTTCACTTTTAAATCTTTTACTTCTTTTCCAAACTCCTTCGTCCAAACAAGAGCTTAGCTTTATATTTTTCTCACCTTACACATTCCATAATCACATTTTTTATCAATCTCTTCCATTCTGAAATCAAGATTGTACTCAACATTATTCGATTCTTCCCTTTCTTCCATGTTTTTTTTTCCTCTGTAATTTCTTGCTCCATTGAACAACGAAACATTATAATTGTTCCGTAGCTTTATCCACAATAGAATATATCCAACATGTAATTTACTAGCAAAATGCCTGGTACTTTATGATATAATCAAATCCAAATCTCAATCTTGATCAATAATTCAAAGTGAAAAATAATTAAAAATAACAATATACTAGGAAATTAACTCAATCACAGTTTGAAAAACTCATAATGCAATAATTATTCAGAATTCAAGCATGGTCATACATAACCTATAATTATTGCCTCGTTTGGCAACCGAATTTATGCTTGGCTTTTTGCCTTATTGCTTAAAGCCCCAAAAGCCAAAATGCTTTATTTGGCAAACCAAAGGCTTTTAGCCTTTTCACTCTTTTACATAAATTTTTTATATTTTTTTGAAAATATCTTAAATTTTATTATACGCATCTATTTTTTTTATAAAAATTATATTTTTAAAATTTATTCGTCAAAATCCATCAAATAAAATCCATATTAAATATAAAATTATTTAAATAAAAATTTTTAAAAATTATAACAACTTTAAGCCAAGTTTTTTCTCTTTTGTCTTAAAGTCATTTTAAACCAATTTTTTTGACTTATTGCCTTTTAGCTTAAAGTCACCCTTACAATTCATCAAACAAATTTTTTGTGTATTTGGCTTAAAACGAGTTTAAGAAAAAAATTAGACTTAAAACCAAGTTGTCAAACAAAACCTACTCATGTAGTAAAAGCAATAGAGGGGGAGACCAAAGACTTAAAAAGAAAGTCAGAGGCATTGTAATCTTAAGTAGACATTATTTATTTTTTATGTGATAATAATAATGTTACTAGTTTATTATTCAGTATAGGTAGAATGACATATTAGCAATCTTCGATGAAAAAAAAAAGAGAAGAAAAAAAAGCTCAATGCTATTAAAAAAAAGATCAAAGCATTTGTAAGAAACTTCAACCAAAAAGTGGGGCTCATCCACCGTAAACTCTCCACCATTTCTCTCCATTCTTTCCTTATAAGCTTATACAAATTCTAATCATTATATCTAGATGATCTCACCCCTTAATTATGTAATCTAGTACAACTATCACATTAACACCATTTCCTATGTAATGAAATTACATTTAACACCTTTCTACCATAAAATATAGGTTACATAAACACATTTCTTTCATATACTATAAATTATATCACCCTTCTCTCATGAAATAGGAATAAAATTTTTTTTTGATATCTTAAAGTGTTTGGATAAACTTAACGTGTATTTCGACTAATTACATAATAAGAATCACATTAACAGCCCTCATCAACTGTACAAAAACAAAGAAAATAGTCCCATAAAGATATCTCGGAATTGTGTCAGAAGTTCCACAGTGGATCTAAATCATTCATTTTTCAAATTCTAGGACAGTTTAGAGAATAGTTTTTTGGGTAGGTAATATTGTTGGTACATAAATTACTCTTGGGCCAACTTGTCCCTCCTATTCTCTTCCTCATGCTCAGCAATCTTGCGCAAAATTATGGCAATTGCAGAAGTTTTAAAGCAGTCACAAAATTGTGAGTCGGCTTCATGTACACACCAAGTGAGGTGTTTTCTTTGTATATGCGAGGAAGAGAAAAGGAGGGGCGAGTTGGCCCAAGAGTCATATATAGTAAATTCAACTAATGTATAAAACTATGATCCATATTGTGGAGAGGTGTGACAACCTAGTATATAGATATAACGGTTTTTCTTCATCTTGGTACCTTTTTTTCTTGACATATTAGGGCCTCTGCGAGCTCAAAGCGTTATGAAATGCTTCCTCAGTCAATTCAGCATGCAACTAGTGTCCAAATCTAATGTTCATTCCTGATAAAGCAAATACACTAGGAAATAAAGAAGGCATTTGAACAGCATCCAGCATTCATACAAATCCTTGCTAACTGAAAACACACAAGCTTGAAGCAAAATCAAGAAACTTACTATTCAAAATATGTGAGAAGAATATTAGAATTCAAAGAATGTTTCCGAGTACAATTGTATCAAAAAGATGACGAGCCAGAAAACGTACGAAAGAGAATGGCATACCTCATGTCTCTATCTTGTGCAGCAGTGGTGTAAAAAGCTGACAAGCTTCATCTTTCAACCAGTTCATCCATCATCATGCCGGAATTCTGCACACACAATAGCTTTCAGGTTGAAAAAAGAATGAGGTCCACAATTTTTACTCAGCAACAAAATTTCAGCTCCCTCCTGTTCTTCGGCTGAAGTGTACGTATAATCATCAAAATTTAACACCATCCTCACGAGCCAAGCCTTCTCCCATATTTCAGCATGGCCATAGTATCTTTATTGAATAAGGAGTGCAATTTTTTGGCCTCCCACCGGTGCAGATGTTAGCTTCTATTGACCCTTTTTGTGCAGTGTTGGCTTTTGAGAATTAGCAGACAACAAGCTTAGTCGCTGAGCCAGCTCAGCCATCAACATGTTGACTTCCAGCATATGCTGCTTCCATTTATCTCCGAACTTTAAGTTATGGACAATTTCTTTCAAGTCAAAGAGACTACAACCTGCTGTTTTTTTGACCCCTCGCTCCTTCATCATCTGCTTAGTCTGCGCTACATCCTCCCATCGACCTGCTACGGCATATACATTCAACAACAATGCATAACATGAGGGATACTCAGGTTCCAATTCGATTAAAGCTCGGGCAATTTTCTCTCCCAAAATTACATTTCCCTGGAAACGACCCCAACAATTTAGCCCATAATACGGATTCAGATAGCACATCCTCATTGACCGGCATGCTCCTTATGGTTTCCAATGCCTCTTGTACTTGACCTACACCAGCAAAGAGATTAGCCATACACCAATAATGTGCAAAATTGGGCTCCATACTAAACAAGTCGAACATTTGGCTGATGTAGTTTCTTCCCTCTATCAACGGCCCACAACGAGCACAAGCACATAAGATACCTACAAAGGTAATTTCATCGGGGAAAATTCCTAGTCCTTCACATGGCTTTGTGTGTTTATTGATAGAGATTTGTCCATCTATTGAGCAGGTTCTATCCACCATTTTTGCATACAGATTGAGCCCATCTTCTGGATTCCCATGAATGCAATGGCCCAAAATCATTGCATACCAACAAGCCAAATTTCTGACCGACATCATATCAAAAACTACATTGGCAACATCCACCCTTCTGCATTTACTATACATATCTATCAAAGCTGTGTTGATGATCAAACTTGAATGCTGCAACGTCTTAATGAGAGAACTGTGAACTGATCTTCCTTCAATCTAGCTGACCTACTACAAGCAGTTAACACACTCACCGCAGTCGTGTCGCTGCTGCTCAATCCTGTCTTCGTCATTTTCCTAAACAACTTCAAACAGCATCCAAGGTTCCCACCATTCAAATAGCCAGTAATCATGAGATTCCAAGAAATCACATTCCTCTGGGGCATTGCATCAAACAGCTTATGCGCAATGTCCAATTCACCAACTTTAGCAAACCCATTGATAATTGAGTTCCAAGACACCAAGTCCCTCAGTGACATTTCAACAAATACTCGCTCAGCAAGATTAATATGCCCACAGCAGGCATACAAATGAATTAAAGAGTTCTCTACTGGCAACATACAATCAACACCATTCTTAGTAGCTTGCCCATGGCATTTTTGCCCTGATTTCGAACTAGCCGTCTTTGCACAAGAACTAATAAGTGGTGGAAAAGTAAAACTATTGGGAACAAACCCATTTCTCAGCATTTCAAAATAGAAAACCACAGCTTCTAGTGGGACATCACTGCAAGCATAGGCCTTAATCACACTATTTACACAAAATGCATCAGGCCATTCGATACATCGGAAAACCAAAATGTGTAATCGATACAACCGAAATCAACTGCCCACTTCAAAACTCTGCCAGCAAGGGATGGGTTTTGGAAGAGACCACAAGTGATCAAATGGGCTTGTATTTGAAACAGTTGCTTCATGTTATAACATCCCTTGAGCAGATTTAGAGTTCGGCGATAGAGAGAGTTTTTTCGATTGTCAGAAATCAAACCTGAGGAAGTAGTGTCAGAATTCAAATTTGAAGATGAAGAAGAAACACTGGATTTGGAGTCGATTAGAGTGGGATGAGAGAGAATAGTGTTTCTGAAACGGAGGAGTTCTCGAGTGGAGACTCTTTCCATTCATCTGCAAGCTGGTTTTGATGATTTCGTTTTGATCCCAACAATGGTCCCGCCATTTATGTTCACCTTCTCAACGCTATTCCATTTCCTGCTGGATACAGCATAAAACGACAGCGTAACAGAGTTTCATATATATTGTCGCGAGCCATCAGAACCGAAAAATTGGAAATCCCAAAGTAGAGTGCCATGGTGAGAGTAAGTAGAGTGCTGCTCAGAGATGGAGCGATCGGAATCAGCAAGACCCTCTCAGAGATACTGGTCTGCCCGCTCTCAAAACAACCCTTGAGGTTATCGATATTTACCGAATGAACACTTTAAGCCCTTTCTGTTGATTGGCTGTTTTTCTTAAACCCTAACTGGAATTTGGGGCAAATTGCTTTACATTCGTCGTGTGCTTCTTTCACAGGTTATGCGAGGAATCGAATTCTCTGATCAGCGACGTCATGGCCGTTTCTTATCCCGTGAGTTCTTAATTCCCGAAAAACTCAAAATTCTGACACCTTCGAACTTCAAAGTCTTTCAATTCCAATTTCAGTGTTGATTAATTTATCAAGCATATGTAGTTTTCTATCAAGAGTTTAGAATTCCATTAGCTAAAGAACATTCCAATGTCTCTTGTCTCACGGAGTATCTTTATAACAAATCCTAAACAGGAGAGTTTCGAAATACAGAAAGATAAGCACAAACCATGAACAAATCTATTGGGTCAGTTGATAAGAAACTTTATTTTGGTTTTAATTAAAATTTTTATAAGTTAATGGTGAAATTAATTTTTAAAAATTAATCAAAGTGCGCATAAATTAGCTCGAACACCTAAATTCTCAACAAAAAAAAAAACATGAACAAACATATACGAAATTTACATGGTTCACAAAGTTTACATGGTTCAAATAAGGGCTACCTCTACAAATGTTATGGTTGTTTTCATGTAATGAGAAATTAAAAAATTAATTAAAATTACTCTACTCTACAATATATATACTTAGTACTACAAGCTAATGAAGAAAAAAAAATACCTTACGATAGTTCAACCATATATACCTCTATATATATATATATATGTATGTATATATAGTTAGTTAAATCCGTGAACGTGTGACTATGCAGTACTAATCAGAATTCACAGCAGGTTATACATTGAAAGCAGTTCAAATCTGCATCTTCGCTAGCTAGGTATTCCTTTGTAGGTATGGAAGTTTTTCTTTGCTTATGTTGGAAAGAAATTAATTAATACCGTACTTGATTAAAACCGTGTTCCATTTGATCTGATAAGTAAACACCAGAATCTGTTTTTCCCAAAATAAAACAGAACTGTTTTGTACAAAAACACCAGAAATGGATTTACCTAAGCATAAAACTGTTGAGATATGAAGAAAAATCTTTCTTTGGGTTAGACTGATCGATCGGTGGTTTAGACTGATCGATCGGTCATGTCTGCAGGCGAGAAACCGAGTGCAGTGCAACACCGCCTTGATAGACCGATCGATCGGTCATGTCTGCAGGCGAGAAACCGAGTGCAGTGCAACACCGCTTGATAGACCGATTGATACGTCTTTAGACCGATCGATCCGTCTATGAGACCGATCGATCGGTCTGTGCAGAAATATATTTATAAGTTGCTAGGGTTACAGCCACAGGGAGTGGAGTTTTATGTTTTAACTTCTGTTCTTCTGTAAACACTCTCAGAGACTCTCTTCTATTTTGTAATCTCCATTCAATAGTGAAAGTGTGTGATCCCGTGGACGTAGGCACAACTTGCCGAACCACGTAAATCTTGTGTTTGTGCGTGCGACTGTCTCTCTTTTTCTCCCATTATGTTTATTCCGTGTTTGTGTGATTCCGATTGATCTTGGGTAAGATTAGTTATTGCCTTCTAATCCCTAACAACTGGTATCAGAGCTTGGTTCGGAGGGTGAAGATCACGACGTGGCAGACGACGGGAAGATCAAGATCGAGAAGTTCAATGGTTCGAACTTTGCCCTTTGGAGGATGCAGATCGAGGACGTTCTGTATCAGAAGGACGTTCTGTATCAGAAGGACCTGTTCCAATCGCTGTTTGGGGAAAAACCGGAGAAGATGACACAGACCGAGTGGGAGATATTGGATCGAAAGGCTTTGAGGACCGTGTGACTCAGTCTCGCACCGTTGGTGATCTCCAATATCGCAAAAGAGAAGACGACGACAGGCTTGCTGGCGGCGTTGGAAAAGATGTATGATCAGCCATCTGCATCAAATAAGCTATACCTAATGAAGAGGTTATTCAATCTGAGGATGGCGGATGATGCCATTATAGCGGAGCATCTCAATTAGTTCAACTCAATTGTAAACCAATTGGAGTCAGTTGGGATCAATTTTGATGATGAGGTTAGAGCCTTAGCTCTCCTGTCCAGCTTACCAAAAAGCTGGAGCGGCTTGGTTGTCGCAATTAGCAACTCCTCGTCCAAGTTGAAGTTGAAGGAGGTTGTAAGTTTCATCTTTGGAGAGGAATCACGTCGCAGATCAGCGGGTGAAGGATCAACATCAGGGTCAGTGTTGAACGCCGATGGTAGAGGGAGAAAGACAAAAAGGAAGAATCAAAGGGGCCGAGGAAACCACGTATCCAAATCACGGGGTAAATCGCAGACTCGGGAGAAGTCAGCTGGATGTTGGAACTGTGGACAGAAAGGCCATATCAAAAAGGACTGTAAAGCTCCGAGAAAGCATCGCGACGACACAAATCAAGGTGGTAAGGCAACTGTTAATGTTTTTGATGAGGAAAATAAAGATGCTTTGATTTGTGCATTGGACTGTCGAACTGAATCATGGATTGTTGACTTGGGAGCGTCATTACATGTCACTCCCCGCATGGATATACTTCACGGGTATGTGAAGGAAAATTTTGGAAAAGTCTATTTGGGAGACGACGAGGCTCGCAGTATAGTTGGGAAGGGTGAAGTACAGATCACACAGGCTAACGGTACAGTACTGAAGTTGAAGGACATTAGACACGTGCCAAGTCTAACGAGGAATTTGATCTTAGTAGGCCAATTGTCAAAATCTGGAATCGTGACAACTTTTGGGAGAGATTTTTGGAAGTTGAGCAAAGGGTCATTAGTTTTGGCTCGAGGGAAGAAGGAGGATACACTGTATGTATTCTCGGGTTCTTACAGTAGCATAATAGTGGCAGCATCAAAAGGAGACACCAACACGTGGCATAGGCGTCTTGGTCACATGAGTGAGAAGGGGATGAGAGTTCTGACATAGAAAGGGAAGCTACCGGGTATTGAGTCAGTAGACTTGGAATTCTGTGAAGATTGCGCCTTCAGAAAATAGAAAAAGGGTCAGCTTTACAAAGCAAGCCAAAACTCCAAAGTCAGACAGATTGGAGCTGGTGCATATAGATGTATGTGGACCCATTCAGATATCCTCTATTGGTGGCTCGAGGTGTTTTATAACTTTTATTGATGATGCTATCAGGAAGTTATGGGTTTATTTTTGTAAGAATAAATCAGACGTGTTTGGGATTTTCAAGAACTGGAAGGCATCCGTTAAAAATGAGATAGGTCTGAAACTAAAGTGTCTGAAGTCTGATAACGGCGGCGAGTACTGCAGCAGGGAATTTGAAGATTATTGTGCAGCTAACGGAATCAGGAGACTGAAAACTGTTCCGATGAAGCTGAGATAGAACCAAGTGGCAGAACGCATGAACAGGACAATCATGGAGCGTGCTCGGAGCATGAGGTTACATGCCGGGTTGCCAAAGCAGTTCTGGGCAGACGCAGTGAACACAGCAGCATACTTGATTAACAGGGGGCCTTCAGTTGCACTGAATTGTGGTTTGCCAGAAGAAGCTTATACTGGAAAAGAGGTAAAGCTTTCCCATTTACGCATTTTTGGTTGCATAGCCTATGTGCATGTTGAGTCAGAGAACACGGGAAAGTTAGACCCCAAGTCTCGAAAATGTGTGTTTGTGGGCTATGGTACAGATAGCTACGCTTATAGGCTATGGGATCCAGAAAGCAGGAAAGTAGTGAGGACTGTGGATGTGGTTTTCAACGACTTTGTTTTGTATAAAATAGACAAGATCAGAAGGATGAGACAGTTGACGAGTCAGACTATGCTGAGTTTGAGAGATCGTTTTGCAAAATTTTGGAACCCCGGGATGTGAACGGACAGCCAACTCCACAGTCAGAACCACAGACTCCCATAATCAGGAGGCCTACTAGAGTTAGCAGACCTATAGTTAGATACTCACCTTCATTGCATTACCTGCTGTTGACAGACAGTGGTGAACCATAATGTTTTGAAGAGGCTTTGCAGACAGAGGCAAAGGGCGAGTGGGAGCATGCAATGGATGAAGAGATGCAATCTCTGTCATCCAACAAGACTTGGGATCTGGTTCAGTTGCCCAAAGGTAAGTCAGCACTGTAGAATAAGTGGGTCTACCGGCTAAAAGAAGAAGCTGATGGTAGCAAGCGGTACAAGGTGAGGCTAGTAGTCAAGGGTTTTCAGCAGAAGTCAAAAATTGACTATACAGAGATATTTTCACAAGTTGTGAAAATATCCACCATCAGGACTGTTCTGAGTATAGTGGCTACAGAAGACTTGCATCTGGAGCAGCTAGATGTCAAGACAGCTTTTTTCCACGGTGACCTGGAAGAAGAGATCTATATGCGGCAGCCACAGGGATATTCGGTTAAAGGGAAGGAGGACATGGTGTGCAGGCTGAAGAAAAGTTTATATGGACTAAAACAGGCTCCTAGGCAGTGGTACAAGCGGTTTGACAGTTTTATGGCAGATACAGGGTTCAGCAGATGCCATGGTGATCATTGCTGCTATATCAAGAGGTTTGACAACTCGTATATAATTCTTTTACTATACGTAGATGGCATGCTGATTGCAGGCCCTAGCATGAATGAGATTGTGAATCTCAAGGCACAGCTATCCCAAGAATTTGCTATGAAGGATTTTGGAGAAGTCAAACGGATACTCGGGATGGGGATCAGCAGGGGCAGAAAGAGTCAAAAGTTAAGACTTTCGCAGTCGGAGTATGTTGAAAAGGTTCTGCAGCGTTTCAACATGGAAGGTGCTAAGCTAGTTAGCACACATTTGGGAAGTCACTTCAGATTCTCAAAGGAACAAGGAGCTGTCACAGATGAAGACAGGAACTACATGGCAAAGGTACCGTATGCGTTAGCCGTAGGTAGCTTGATGAATGCCATGACCTGCACAAGGCCGGATATTGCCCATACAGTGGGAGTTGTGAGAAGATTCATGTCAAATCCAGGCAAGGAACACTGGGAAGCAGTGAAGTGGATTCTAAAGTATCTCAGGGGTACTACAGGATATGCTTTGTGTTACGAGGGCTCGAGGATTCAGCTGAAAGGGTTCGTGGATTCAGACCTAGCTGGGGACATTGACAGCAGGAAAAGTACAACATGGTATGTGTTTACCCTGGGCAGTGCAGCAGTAAGCTGGGTTTTCAGGTTGCAAAAGATAGTGGCAATCTCTACCACCGAGGCAGAATATGTCGCAGCCACTGAAGCGTGTAAAGAGCTAATTTGGCTAAAAGGTTTCTTGAAGGAATTGGGAAGAGGTCAGGACATGTGTCAGTTGTATAGCAACAGTCAGAGTGCTATACACCTGGCAAATAACTCGGCATTTCATTCAAAGACCAAACATATTGATATTAAGTATCATTTTATTCGGTCTCAACTGAAAGATGGGCAGTTCAATCTGGAGAAGGTTCATACGAATGAGAATCCTGTAGACATGTTCACAAAGGTTGTGACAATGGAGAAGCTGAGGCACAGTTCAGCTTCTGTTGGTCTTCAGGGATAGAAGGCAGGAGGTTGGGTCACACAGGTTTGAGTGGTTGTGTTGGTGGTTTCAAGGTGTTGATGAAGTTGATGGGATTTCTCAAGACTTGGAGTGATTTTACTTCAAGTGGGAAAATTGTTAAGATGTGAAGAAAAACCCTTCTTTGGGTTAGACCGATCGATCGGTCATGTCTGCAGGCGAGAAACTGAGTGCAGTTCAAAACCACTTGATAGACTGATCGATCCATCTATGAGACCGATCGATCCGTCTGTGCGGGAATATATTTATAAGTTGCTAGGGTTGCAGCCGCATGGTGTTGAGTTTTATGTTTTAACTTATGTTCTTCTGTAAACTCTCTCAGAGACTCTCTTCTCTTTTGTAACCTCCATTCAATAGTAAAAGTTTGTGATCCCGTGGACGTAGGTACAATTTACCGAACCACGTAAATCTTGTGTTTGTGCGTGTGATTGTTTCTCCTTCTCTCCCATTCGTTGTTTATTCCGTGTTTGTGTGATTCTGATTGATCTTGGGCGGGATTAGTAATCGCCTTGTAATCCCCAACAAAAACAGTAAAGAAGGGAGGTACATAACCTGCAACTAAACAGTATATAAAACTGTAAGAAACAAAATGAAGAACTTACACACAAACAAAATAGATCGAAACTAGTGTTTAACACTGTGATATTAAGACCGATATGTCCCTAACACTGGTGCTAATAAACTTCTCAAATGTCTATCTCTTAAGAATATAACGATCAACCGTCGTGAAGAAACACTCAAATCTCTAAGTGCAACAAACCAAAAAGTGTTTGTATTCTCACTCTTAGAATGCAAAATGAAAAAAGGAAGAATTGAATGCTGAAATGATGCAGTGGGCAGGGTTAATATAGCCTCACATGTGATTGTTTTGAATAATCACTAGACCTGTTTGGTTTAAACGTAGGGGTTTGAAATCCGTTGTTAAACGGAATCAAAACCCTTAAAGCCATTGGGTCTAATTGAATTTTGAATTCAATTTTTGACAAAATTATCTAAATAAGAAATAAACAAAATTTTCCAAAAAAAATAAGTTTCTTGGATATTTGACCCAACTCATACCCGGCTTGATCAGTTGGACGAGCAGTGGTGGTGTATGTGTTTTTTGGTCAAGCCCAAACTCACACTTAGATAGGTGTTTCTATATCTACAAAACTTGGTACCCATTTGAACAATCAACAGGCCTGTTCGGTTTAGACAAATGAGTTTGAAACTTGGTACCCCTTTGAACAATCACATGACCCGTTCAGTTTAAACGAATGAGTTTGAAACCCGTTGGGTTATAATGGAACTTAAAACCTCAAACCCAATTAGTCGGGGCGTGGCGCTGGCACGTGTGTGTTTAGGTCAAGCCCAAATCCACACTTGGGTAGGTACTTTCCTATCTACAAAACTTGGAACTCCTTGAACCCCAATTGCAAATCCAAATTTGAAGCTTAGATACTCACTTAAGATTTTGTAATCTTCTAATGTGGGACAAGGTTTTTATTCCTTCCATTAAACCCATTAAAAGATGGCTAAATAGCGATTTTGAAAATTAATTTTTCATTCATCTCTTATTGAATTATTGTAAATAAATATACGTTGTTCATCTCATCGAAGAAGAGAACGCGTAGCAACCCAGACCTGTCTTAGAAGATGTGTGGCTCCCACATTTATTTTGACCAAAAGTTAGGCAAAACTTATTTATGAAATCCGTTTCTAACAGCTTATTCACTCGATAGATTGTGGATGGGATCCCTTGCCTTGTGCCGAAATTTGGGAAGATAATTGACTTTGATGGCGCGCTAAAACCTGAGGGTGCTGTTGATTCACCTGATGAAAAAGGAACATTGAGGGGGTAGCCTGCAGGCTGAATGATCAAATGGAGGACAGGAGGAGGAGCGCATGTGCTGGTCTCTTAGATGTGAGTTGCTCTGCATTCAAATCGAGTTATGTTCCGTGCGGTTCACTAATATCTTTCACATGTTTGCATTGACTGCACAATTTCTCTATGATAAGTACTTTAACATGTTTCAATTAAGATGGTTACGAGATTTTAATGAAGTATATATTCGCATTTCCATTATGTTGAAATTAGTATCTAACTACATAGGAAATTTGTAGTTTTGGTACAGAGTAGCTGAAAGTTATTACGTTTCCGAATCTTGTTGATTTAGTGATTTCTATTTTAGTGTATACTTGTTCTTCTAGAATTGGGCCTCGTTTATTATAAATTGCTTGTAAGCTTTATGGCTACTAAGTCCTACGTTTTTAATAGTATTTTAGAGAGTTCTCTCTGTTTTTTCTCAATTTCTTTGGCATTAGGGGGAATCAAAAAAAGAGTTTGATGCTATTGGTGGAGAACAACAGGTTAAAGAAGCTTCTTTCCTGGTATTTGTCACGAATCAATGGGTTTGGAGAATTGTTTTTGTTCAGACGGTTAATCTCACTTCCACACGCTTTTTCCTACAACAAACTATTTGTGCATGAAAAATGCTAGATGCACGGATCCGAGCATATCTCTCTCAAGTAGGACCCATGAGAGGAGCAATACTCTTTGTGCATTCATTAATTCTGTTTACTTTTTACATTAAAGGAACAAACTCTTAACTCTTGGAATGAAGCATTTTTCACCTCAAGACCTAGATATTTTTATAAATTAACTGGAGAAGCATAGTAATAGTTCCATTTGAAGTATTCTGATTGGTAAGATGTTACAGTCAGTTTTAGGGGTATTTGATGCATGGATACGTGTAGAAAATGGGGTTGTGGTAACCAGAAACTCGATATAGAGAACTCTTCTCCGAGATTGTATTAGTGATCAACAAAAACCAACCGGCCTAAGGGCTTGCACTCATATTTATAATTAAGAGTAGTCCTAATTCTACTAGTACTATAACAACTTTCTAACAAAAAATTCCTTACTAATCAAGCCGAAGAAAATGAAGAAACTAATGAAAATAGTAAACTTGAGTTAAGCTCAAATTTCGGTACTGGAAACCTGAGGAAGCTTACCAAACAACACAGTCCAAATCGGCTTGCTAAAATCTGAACCTAGTAATTGCCAAAACAAAAACTCCTAAATAGCAAAACTGTAAAATTGAAGACCTAAGCGGGTATAACAAGGTCAAAAAAACCGACTTGGGTCATAGCGTAGCTGTGAATTTTGCTTATAGGGCTGTCCAATCGAACATCGAGTTTTTGAACCAAATCCATCAAAATTGGCCCGAAGTTCTTGCATCATCAGCATTGTTAGGGGTACCAGGTGTGAGAATATGGGGTCAAGTTTGAGAGAATTCCTTTTAAATTCCAAATCTGCCTTCAAATTCCCTTTCAACCCCCTTCATTTGCGGGACCAATGCTAGGTAATGTCCTTTTTGTATCTACGGATTGAACTTGGGCCGTTATGCTATTGCGGAGACTTCCAGGTGTTAGGGTTATAACAAACTCAACGCTAAATTAATAAAAGACGAAAAGCATAAAGAAAGAATGAAGAACTAGACAATATACACAATTTACGTAATTCACCTAACGAGAACTACAACCACAACTGCTCTAGAGTTTCATTATGACAAATAATTAATAAATTACGTTAGAATTGTCTTAAGGTATAATATATATAACTAAAGTTACAAGTATGTGGATTCACGACCATGAGACTCCGTGTACAGTACTTATGAGACTCTACACAACTAATTAACAGTAGGATCGTGTTTCTGGTTTTACTGAGTGCTAGAATGGTGGGTTATACAATGAGCTCTTCAGCCTGATACTTTTGTAAGCCTAAATGTGTCACATAACACTTCAGTCTCTTAAACCTCTTCTCTACCAAGTAATTTCTCCTGTTATGGAATATCTTGGACTTGGTTGCCACTTGATTAGCAAATTTATTTTTCCTTGTGCGTGAGAATTTAACTTCTTTTTTTTTTATGTTGAATAATATATTGAGTGATTCTTCTTTAGTTATAATCTATACTATTATATAAAGGGAACGCCTCATTTTAAAGTTCCGTCACGCTTTTTAACTTTTAATAACATCTAGAACAAAACTTATTTTTACCTAAATACACAACTTCTCATATGCTCGAGTAAAATACGAAACATAAATTGATTAACTTTTCGTGCTTTTTTCCTACACCGCCCACTTTTTCTATTTTCTCTCCCTTAACATCAATAATCGTGCACACAATTTGTGCAATTCCTTATAGTATAAATATAAAAAGAGCAGAATTATTCCCCTCCCTAATCATCTCTTTCCCAGGATTTGCTTTTGTGCTTTAGAACAGTGGTTATACTCCTCTCAATCTACCACATCTTTTCTATTTTATATATTTTCATGCTCTATTATTTTTAATATCTTAATTTTATATTATTTTTGAAAACTTTATTCTTTCTTTTTTTTCCTTCATTTTTTTTTTCTTTTCAAAGCTTTGATAAGGATTCCCCACCAATCACCTTTTAAAAAGGGTATAGTAGAAAAAGATTTTCCTTTTAGGAGATTCGGCAACTCAAATTTGAATGGAGCTAAAGTAGAGGTTCCGCATGTTGAAAAATATATTCTCTCTATCTTCTCTCGATTCGTAATGATGCAAATTTAACATTTTTAGGTGTTTAGCAAACCAATTGCTAGTAATTTTTAATTTTTTGTTATTAATTTTAATTATAATTTATAAATTTTTTTAAATATTCATAATTTCTACTACAAATTATAATTATTTTTTTTTATTTTAACTACAAGTTAAAATATTTATCAAACACTCAAAACTTCTAGTACAAGTTATAATTTATAAGTTATTAATTTTAGCAATATTAAACACTCTCTTTGTTGAAAAAGTATGGCATATCAAGTCACATATGTGAGATACAATTAGATAAAATAAGAAAAATAAATAATACAAAAATATTACAACGATAATTTTTCTTCTGCCGATATAAATATAATTTTGGAATAATTCAAAATCCAAACAATTGTGTGTAATTTTTCGCTTTATTTAAGGATTTTATTGAATATAAAAAGAGCCAAACAAACAAAGAAATAGTGCCAAAAAAATAAAGATTGAGAACCAACAAAAGAAATTTTATTAATTTTCAAAATGATAAGAATATAAATATAAGAAAAAAAAATTTATCATTCACTTACAGTTGTTTAGCAAAGTGTTAAATATATCCTTGAGAAAGATTTTTGAAAAACAATTTACAGTAAGCTACTTTTAGGATTTTAAGTTAGGTTTCATTTGGTAATTTAGTTTTTAATTAGACTTTTTACTTAAAACTACTTTAAACCCAAAAAGTCAAAAATTTATTTGGTAGAGAAATGTGGTGATTTTAAGCCAAAAGGCAAAGAATTTTGTTTTAAGTTGTTATAATTTTTTAAGATTTATTTTTAAATAATTTTATATTCAATATTGATATTGTTTGATAAATTTTGATGGGTAGATTTTAAAATATAGTTTTTATAAAAAATAGATTTGTATAATAAAATTTATGATATTTTTAAAAAATATAAAAAAAATTTAAGTAAAAAGTAAAAAGTAAAAAAGCTAAAAGTCTTTCAATTTGAAAACGAGATTTTTTGACCCTTTAAACTTTAATAAAAAAATGCCAAAAACATAATTCTAAACCGGTTTAAAGCCAGTTACCAAATAAGTCCTTAAACTATGTAATGGAGATCCTTTAAAATGTATACGTGATATCTATTTATAAAAGGAATTTCGTACTCTAAACAAATTGTTTTGCAAAGAAGTTCTTGAAGTAATTTTATATTAATCATTGTGTTCTTGTTTTGAAGTGTTACTTGTTATGTTTTAAAATATTCTATGTTAAGATTATGGACGCTAAAATTATCTTTAATCAAGTTTCATGAAAAATTGGCTTGAACATTTGAACAAAAAATATCATCTTTGTGAGAATTTGACAGAGGTGACGGAAAAAATAATACATGGTGCAAACAGTAGGTCTCTTACCTTTTTTAATATCATAGGGTATTGAAGAAGATTATGTATATTATGATGTTATTTATATTATATTAGCTAAAGTTGGATTAGGTATAAAATAAGAGTTAGAAGAATATTTTTAAATATTGAATAAAGAGATAAAATAATTCGGATAAAAAATAAATAATTTCAAGAGGAGTGAGATAAATAATCTCATTAATACTGGACTATTAGTTTTCAATATAAAAAATTAATAATCAAATATGATGAACCAAACACAGAATTAGTAATTTGAAAAAATAAATGTTAAAAAAATAAATAAATTTAATTTTTTTTAATAGTCTTGAAAATGGTACAATATTTTTAAACCAACCAAACTGACTTAAAAACTAAACGTTTAAAAAAAAGCCACCTACACTTTTGATCCCAAATAGGCTCTAAGTGTTCTTAATTAAGGCTATTTGGGAAAACCCGAAAATGTGGTGCATGAATCGTATGATGTACGGAAAATATTATGCACGATCAATGACGTAAAATTTGACGGAGACCCGACCGGCTATCTGGTTCTCTATTCAGATTCTTCCCTATTTCTTTCCTCGTTCGTATATGATAGATGTTCAAGTCAAATCGCCAAATTCAAAGAACAATGTTAAAAGTATTTATTAGGTTCAAGGAATAAGAAAATCTCTCAAACATATATAACCAGGAAAAAAAACAGAAGATTAATGTACAATAATGGTGAAAAGTGACGCTCTTTTAGGTGCAACCGCTTTGTGTTGAACACTCAAAATCGTCTCTCCCTCCCTTTCCAACCCAACCACCCTTCGAACCCACGCAATACAACCGATTAATTGAGCAACAACACAAGTGATCCCTCGCTTCCAAACCCTGTCTTCCTTAAATCTCTCATCCATCAATCGTTAATCCTAAAACGATCTACAATCAGATATTATTATTATGGCTTTGAAGAAGTTGGTGTCGTTCGTCTTCAGTTTCGTCGGTCTGAGAACTGGGCGGCAGATGACCAAACTGTCGTCGTCGTCGTCGCCGCCGTCTTACATAGCCGGCGTTGTGTCCAACTGTGATCAGGTGTATTGTTGTTGCGTGTGTTTGTCGAGAATGAAGGAGGAAGGGGGTGGGGAAACGCGACTTCTTGCTTGCGGGCACGAGTTTCATAGAAAATGCGTGGAAGTATGGTTTAGAGAATACTGTGGGAGAACGTGTCCGATTTGCCGGTTTTTGGTGGAAGAGGAAGAGAAGAAATCTCTGACAAAGGAAGTAACTAATTCATCAGCTTTCACTGACGAGATGCTCATTTGGTTTTCTTCCTTCCATGTTACTGGTTTTTGATTCATTTCCAGAGCATATTCAACCAATACAAAAAAGAAAAAAGGAAAATGATATTTGTCCATCTCTAAAAGATAAAACCTCTCTGTCTCCATCTCTCTTCTTCTCTTTGACCCATTTCACATTTCACCACGTATTACCATTTGTTTTCTTTTTGCCTTCTTCACTGTAACAAATACTGTAAGATTTCATTTAACAGATCAGACTCTCTCTCTCTCTCTCTCTCTCTTCGAAAAGTTAAAAGGGATGTATATTCGATGAAAAATCATGTAGTCATTTAGAATTTTATCTCAAAAATATTTTATAAAATATAAATTTATATTTAATAGGATATGAAATAAATTCAAAGTGAATCTTAACTATTTACTTTAAATTTTAAATATTTTTTCTACGTATTTTTTTTAAATTTATAACATTATTGATATTTGATATATCCATCAAAGGCACATAAATGTAGCAAGATAGGTCTCCATATAGATGCGAACCACAGAGATTAATTCAAGTAGAAAGATATTTAATGGAAGGAATGAAATAATGAAGAACTAATGATGAAAAGAGAAAAGTACTGCACTCTAAAAAAATAAAAAATAAAAAACACAAAAGAACGAATAAAAGAGAGAATACAATATGAAAAATTGGGAGGTTGAAGATCAATCGCCACCATCTCCGTCTATTAACCTGAAATACCTTAACTTTTAGGAGACTTTGGATTTTGAGAGAACAAAATTCATTGTTTTATTCACTAGTCACTACTATCGTAGAAGGTTTAATTAGTATATGCACTTACTATTACCACTAAATTGAGTTTAAATTTATGAATTCAAAAATTAAAATTAAGATTAAAATAGTCATATAATTGAAACTAAAATTATCATAATCGAAGGTAAAATTAAAATAACCCAAAGCTAAAGCTGAGATAATTAATGCAGATAATAACTTGTTATAAGTACATACCGTAAGTGGTGGCGCAGCTCAGTGGTTAGAACTGCTGCTCTGCCCCGCTTGTTCTAGGGTTTGAACCCTGGAGTTTCCATCCCCTCTTCCCTACTTATCTACCAAAAAATAAAAAATAGATACTGTAAAACTTAAATCGAAGTACATAAGAAAAATTAAAATTTTAATAACCTAAACTGTGCACAATATAAAAATTCATGCAGGATAAGGACAAGAAAACTGAATTTTGAAAATTCATTCACCGAACCCCAATAATTTGGATTTGTCCAAAAATTGGATATGAGGCGTTTCTCCAAAATCAACTTCAAAATAATTATCATATATAACGTTTGATTAACAAGGGAATGGTAAAAAGTGATAATTTTTTATAATTTTTTTTAATAATTGAAAGACAGACATACTAGATTAAATAGATTAAAAAAAAAGCTACAAAATCAATCAGTTTCTTAATCAAATTGCATCGAATGGGATTCCATGGCGGCGGGATTCAACATAGGCTAGGCCATTTGGGACCCAACGGCCCCCTAGTAGAAGACCATGTTATACGGCCCGAAATACTAGAAACAAGGTAATGGGTTAAGGTTGAGCAAGTATGGTAAGCTGAAGTACAAGCTCAATACAAAAGATATAACTAGATCAGTATAACGTCAGTTGCGTGGCCAAAGTCCAAACATTAATGAGAGTGATTTGACTAAGCTAGAAGCATTAATGACGATTAATCAAAATCGTACATTTATCATATAACAATCAACTTAGGCCATATAGACCTAACCAACTTGCTTGTAGGGTGATGCTTGTGATGGTACTTGCCCATATGAGCCCCAAAAAAAAAAGTACATCATCCAATCCCTATAAAAAGGGATTAAGCCCAAAGCAAGAGGTGTGACATGTACATTTTTTTAAGGAGAAATTCTGTCCATTTTATCTCTCTTAAGCTCATTTTTAACTTAATCGTCAAAGTGGTTTCTAGCATTTGTTATTGGTCAGTTCACGTTTATCACCGTGTGCAGGTCACCTAAATTATTTGGACGTTTATTCGGATTGAATTTGACTCATGTAATTCAAACGCCTCTACGGTTCAACTCACGTGCAGAATCCAACCAGTGATGATTTTTTAATTTTTTCAGGATTGAAGACATACTAAATTAAATAGATTGGAGAGATGGATAGGCATCAACCAGTTTTTTAATCAAATTGCATCAAATTGGGATCCAACCTTAGTGCACATATCTCTTCAATTACACATCAAAGTTGGTGGTTTTGGAGTGGCACAATGGTGTTGCTTGGATGTGATGCTAATTGTTAGGGGGGATAAAAGAGAGAGAATGGGGGCACTTGAAAGACATTTTCCAACTATCATTAACAGAGTTAGTGGTGAGTTTTAAATATCATGAGCTTTTGTGCTTTTATATTTGCAATGTCATAGCTGGGTAATCCACCAACTTCACTCAACACACCAATGGTCCTATGTGTTGGTAAATTGAAAATTTTTTTTACGTCAGGATCTTAAATTTCTAAGTCATTGACTTCTCATTAAGAATCATAATTTATTATTTAAATGGTAATTTTTGTATTTAAATCATTGCATTAACCGTTGTTGCTCTTCCACAAAAACCCTTTTTTTAAATAAAAAATGTAAAAGTTAGCAACTCGCATTTTTTTTGTTTAAGGGAAAAAGGTTTATTCACATTCCAAACAATTTAATTTTTATTAAACTAAATGAAAATAATGCTCTCAATATGGAAGCCAATTCTATTTTTAAAAATAAAATTAAAGTACTAAAAGGCTATTTCAAAAACTATTGCTTAAAAGAAAAAGGAAAAAGAAAAAAGAAAAAAGAAAAAAGTTATTCAAAAACAATCTTAAAAGCTATTATAATTTTAAATAATTAATTTTATTTTCTTTTAAAAAAAAAGTAAATCTCTAAAAAATCATGCTTTTTAACAAACCTAAATGGATTCAAAAAGAAAAAACTCTTCTTTTTTTCAAAATTAACCATTTACATTACGGAATCCAAACGGATTGTAAGACAACCAAAAATTTAGGAATCAATATTGCTAACGTCTTTTTCTGGAGGAGTTGGAGTGACCCAGTCAAGTTTTATGGTATACTACCAATTATTCATGTTTAAAAAAAATATGTAAATTAAATTTTTTTTTTTACAAAATTAACTATTTTTTTAGACAGTGTGTATACATATACATTAAAAATATACTTTTTTATGGAAAATAAATAGAAAAATTGGATTTAAAATAAAGGAAAAAAATATAAAATTTAAAATTTAAAATGAAGAGATAAAAATTTTTAATTTTAAATAAGAAGAGAGATGTGCTAGTCAATAAGAGAGAGAGAGAAAAAAAACCCTACCCATTTATAGGTAGGTGTATTATTTCGAAAATCTCAAATAGTTACTTTTAATATATGACACATGTTAAAAAGTTGGTGTTACCTACCGTGGAGAAACATCATCACAAGTGTTTCACTTACTTGCTTATTTTAATTTAAAAAGGTACCCACCCATATATTCTAGTTCCATCTCAAGATTGTACCAAGAAAAAAAAAATTGCCATTAAAATCCTAATCTCATTAGTACCCAAATATTCTATTAATTAAATTATTTTATAGCACTTGTTTATACTAATAATAAAAAAAAAAAAAAAGATCATTAGTGTTTATGAAAAAATTATTCTATATCAATTCTTGTATTCTCTTTAAATAGATTTATGCCACACATTTATGTTCGTCTCACATAAAAAGTAATATGGATGTTTGGCCAAATTTTTTAACGTCGTTTTTAGTTTCGTACTACTAATTTTAGTTGTAAGTTATAATCTTTTTTAAATACCTACAATTTCTACTATAAGTTTTAACTACTTTTTTTTATTTCAGTTATAAATTATAATTTTTACCAAACACTCTAAACTTTTACTATTAGCAATAATCTATAAGTTATTGATTTTACCAATCTCAAACACCTCAATAGAACCCACATAAATAAATCTCAAATCTATTTAAAACAATTGGGGTGTTTGGCAATGCTTTTTGTTGCTTTATGTTACTAATTTTAGCTATAAGTTATTATCTTTTTTAAACACTCACAACTTCTGCTATAAATTTTAACTATTTTTTTCTTCTATTTCAGTTACAAGTTATAATTTTTACCAAACTCTAACAACTTGTTATGAATTTCAAGTCAAAACTCGACTAAATCTAACCCACAAATCACGTCGTTGAATAACGTAATCGAGTCACAAACGAATCACAAGCAAAAACAAGAATAACCAATCAACCAACATACACACACAAGTTTTACGTAGTTCGACAATGGTATTTACGTTCACGGACTCATACTTTCATTATTAATTAATAGAATGGGATTACAAGTGTTTAAAGGCTTCAGAGAGAATTTTAAAATGCAAAAATAAAGCTTAACACACTGACAACTAGGGGTGTAAAAAAAATTCGCGAGCCACGGGCAGCTCAGGACCAGCTCAGAGCCCATTATTGTGCGGGCTCGACCCGACCTGACCAAGGCCCAAGCCTAGCCCAAACCCGTAGCCCCCAATCCTGAGTCTCCCCCTAAGCCCGTTGGCCAGCCCGGCCAGGCTTGGGGCCCGAAAGCCTGAGCTTGAGCCCACTAAGAAAAATTAAATTATTTATTAATTTCAGTTATAATAAATTAATAAATTTAAAATAATACAAATTATAAACTTATCAATTATTAATAAATTTATAGTAAACTAATAAACAAATAAAATATAAACTTATATAATAAACTAATAAGTTATAAACTTATACT
>JAOTRH010000001.1:18294990-18311055 GCA_034768845.1 Heliamphora exappendiculata | reverse complement strand
AAGGCATTGAGCTTTCTTTTTCTGTAAAGAAAGTTCAATGCCTTCATAGAGACGGCCAGAGTGAAGAGGGGAGTAAGAAAAAGAAAGAACAAGTAATCATAGTGAAGGTCATCACTACAACAAATTATAAGAAAATATAAAGGTATAGAGACAATTATCACAACATGAAGTACATGGATCTAAAATGCAAGGTAGGATTCAAAATAAGATTGCTTGAGTGCTAAACATATTCCGTGGATAGTATGCTCTAATTTTTCATTCTCAATTTATAATGAATTACATGATTCGGGAAATAGTTGCATGTTTGGTGATACAAAATACCACCCCTCCCATGACTGTGACAGTTGAAAACAACAATGTCCTAGGCTTAAAAATTGACTAAAGATGGAAAAGAAACTAATTTTAACAAATTACCAATAAAAAGATGATATGCAATAAAGATCATAAGCTTATGATCAAGAAAAAAACAAGCAGATATAACCACTTATGGGTAAACTCACTTTTTTGAAGCCTGCTATTAAATTAATGGGAACCCAGCCCTGGTCATCCATGTTCTGCCGCAAGTATGTATCTTTAATTAAATTTTCATTACTGCAATAAATAGATAAGAGGCACACGGACAGTTAAATTCCCAAAAACAACAAAAGGGAATTAACTTATTATTACAATTACAAAGCAAGGCAAACAGCAAAATAAAGTACCTGAAATAGTAATCTATCTGATTCACTATTTTAGTATGCAACTGTGGATCCAGCATAGGAAAGAATATGGCATGAGGCGGCATTTGTGCAACAACAGGCATACCCCTAAGGGAATCTTGAGGCGGAGCAGACACATAAATCACTGGAGATGGTACTTCTGCCAACAGATGGAGATATTAGGGGAGAACCCAAATGCAGAGTTCTTAAACATCAAAAAACATCATAGTATCTTACCAGGGTAACCCATAGGGTTGACAAAAGGTCGCATGGGCACCGGTGGAGGGAGAATGAATGGGGAAGAACTATGTGGTGGGGGTCGTATGTAGCCCCTGGGAAGAACTCTTTGCGGATGCATGTGAGCATCTCTGCCACCAACATTTCTATGAGAATTCCACTCATGATTCCCACGGTCCTGATCCCGCCTACCCCCATAACCGTGATGATAAGAACCATCACCACGAGGATATGGACTGCCATTCCCCCTCCTATGTTGATTACGTTGCTGTGGGTGATCATTCCCACTATGGGATTGTGATCCATATCCTCCCTTTTGTCCACTTTCTTTGTGGGTATGGTCTCTTGGAGATGACTCTGGAACAGCTGACCCAGATTTTCCAGTATTAGTAGGAGGCACTTCCACTACTGGAGCCGCCAATGGCAGCGGCGGCTGAGGGAAGCCACCATTGGCAGATATATTACCGCTTGAACTCCCACTACCTCGCTTCATAGACTTCTGGCGTGAGGGTGTTACATGGTTTGGAGTTAAACTAAGGTTTGTATTATTTGTGATGACCTGTTTCTGTGTAGAAGATACAATTCCAGTCCCCTATAGTACAGACACATATACAAGGACATAATTGTAAGAAATCAATACAATCTGACATATAAAAACTATATCACAATCCAATAATTCCACCTCAATAATATAAAATACAAAAAAAAAAAGCAAACTAAACTGAAATAGAGAAGAAATAGAAGATTCAGGGGCGAACACAATGAAAGCAACCTGTGATACAGGGAACGATACATCCGGGAGAGCTTTGAATGAATCCGATGAAGATGATTTGGGAGAAGCCTTAGTTGACTCAGAGAGAGCGGGCCAAGAAACGGCCCCCATGACTGGTCCCACCTCGACAGCCCCATTAGAAGGCTTGTTCCAAACCTGCTTCTTAGCCGCATTGCTACTGCCAGTACTGGTGTCAGAAATCTCCGTCTGACCCTCAGGCGCAGAATCATCTGGCGAAGACAAGGACGAGGAGGAGGAAGCCCCCGCCACCGCTGCCGCTGCCTTCTTCGAAGGTGACCAATCAAGAGAAGAATTGTTGATTTGTCCCCGAGCAGCGGCCGATGCCGATGGCGACGAAGGAGAGGATGATGAGACGAACGATTCTGGTTCAGCGCCTCGAACAACCTGTGTCCATGGCGAGGCAACACCACGCGCCGCCGCCCCTCGCTTCGATTGAGGGCTGTTGAGAGCGGCGGAGGCGTCACCGCTGCCGGAATTCCGAGGAGAGTGATTAGCAGCCGCTGCCATCAAAGTTAGGGTTTCAGACTCGAATATTTCGAGATTAGGGTTTCTAAATACTCTTAGGGTTCCGAAAGCTATCGAATTTTTTTGCCGACAAGCCGATCGACGAATTAAAAAACAAAACAATAGAACGATCAAAATTTTTTGAGAGCGAAAAGAAAATGGTGGGGCAAAAAGGACTTAGGGTTTTTGATTAGTCGAATAATGCGGTGACGGAGCTCCAAAGATTGCTCGACGGATCACTGGGAATCCGATCGCGCTCAAGACGACGAGGCTGAACTGCAATGAGCTCTCTCTCCCTCTCCTCCTCTCCTCTCTACTCTCTCTCTCTCTTGTATTCTTTCCTTCTTGGCTTTGTTTTGCTCCGTAAATTTTAATTTACGAAAGTGGCCCTTCGTTTGCTTACACCGCGTATTACGGCGTTGAGATAATCAGTTCACGGCCGTGAGTCGACGCCGATATTGGGAACCCGTAGGCAGTTAGGACCTGTTTGGGTCTTTATTCTGTAAGTGGCTCATTCCAAATTGTTTTGTTATTTTTATATAATTTATGCATTTAATATGAATTTTGTTTAATAATTTTTGTTTTTTATAAAAATTTAAATAATAAAAATTATGACATTTTTAAAAAAATATTTTAGTTAAAAAGTAAAAAAGGACTCAAAGTTAAATAAGCAATAAACAGTAAAAAACAATTACTTTTAATTTTTCTTAGATTTAAGCTAAAAAATAACAAGTCGAGGCTAAAAGAATATTATTGTGAATTAATAATTATTTTTTTTATAACTCTAATTAAAAAGACAAAAAAATCATAATTGAAGATATTGTGCAGTGATTTGACCTAAATAGGAATCGAAAACTAGTTAGGAAGGGGTAGTTGTAGTCATTTTACCACTAACAAATCCTCTATATTAGGCAATGATTTAACCTGAAAAGGAATCCTAAATTATTTAGGAATTCTAATATATTTATATATATATAAATAAATAAAGTGATTAAATTTGAAAAATTTAATCAATATATATATGTGTGTGTGTTTTTGTGCTCAGGCGTAGGTGTGTGTGCATTCCAAAATTTATTTCTTTTCTTAAATGGATGAGAAATAAATTATAAGTTCCTATTTATAAGTGATGGATCAAAATTTTCTAAATAAATAAAAAATTAAATAAATATCCTTGTTGTCAAACACTTTTTTTTTTATTTTAAATTCTCAACCAAATAATTCAAAAATCAAAAACTTAGTGCCAATCAAAAACAACCTAATTAGCGTGGTCATGGCATATCGGTCATATTTTAAACATGTACTTCGTTAGTAATTATTTGTGCCTAAAGACACATAATATAATATAATTTTAAAATTAATTTTAAATAATAAATACTTTTAAATAATTAGAAAATGTACTAAAAATATCTTTATTAGGCTAGTTGTACATTCAAATTAAAAGTAACAAAAATATATGTAAATTAAAAATATGCAAAATCAACTATATCTCTCAAACAGTATATTTGCATATGTATTAAAAATATGTGTTTAGTGAGAGATGTAGAGAAATGTTAAATTTAAAATAAAAGGGAGGAAAGAATATTTTCCAAATGGGTGAATTTGACTTATTAGTTTATTAGTTTATTTGATTTTGTAGATTTTTAGTCTTTAGTAAACTTTTTTTATCATTTAGTTAAACTATTATATTTTTTAAACTCACGAGCTAAAAATGTGAACAAATTTGATAAAAATATAAAAAAAAATTAAAATAAATAAATAAAAATAAGCCAAAAAGTAAAAAAATTATTGTGCTTAAACTAAAATAAACAAATATAAATTAATAAAAAACGTTTGCCCAAACAAAACCTAAAATCTAAAATGAAAAGAGGTAAAATATTAAATTTCAAATGAAGAACAGTAAGAGCGCTAGATAGTGAAAAATAAGAAATAGTAGGTGTCGCTGCTCCTTTATATAATATTTTTTAAAATAATTTTTTAATTTATATTTTTTTAAGCCTATGTTTGGACTATTTTTTTTTATAATTTTTTAATTTTTTAATTTTTTGTTAAAAAATAAATATAAAAATATAGAGAAAAAATCAACTGAGGCCAAATAAATACATTTTTAAAAAAACTTTTAAATAAAAAACCCTCTAAAAAAATTAGTTAAAACATAGGATTAATTCATCAATTTTTGTGTAAATAAATACTGACAACCGGTTTCTCTGATCACGTTGGACCCTTTAATATGTTGTTAGCACCATCGCTTGATATGTGACGGACGTGATTCCTTTGTAAACGGTTACATGATGACGACCTCCTTAATAATATTTTATGTTCTAAGCTAGGCTTATGTATATATATTGGTGTTTTAATTCTGTTATAAATAACAGCACGATCCCTATATAAAATCAACTTCCTTTTCCATTTAAACCATGAGATAAGATTCTCCAAAAAAATCTCTTGAATGGTGGGAAAACTATTGAATGGTATAAAATTTCTTTTTTATTGAGAGAAAATATTAAGAAAAAAATATAATATATGAAAAAAACTGGCAAAAGTTTGTCCAATCGAGTTGCACAATGAGGCACAAGCCCAAACAAGAAAAGCATAGCCCAGGTCCAAACAAAAGGAGCCAAATTCAAGGCCGAACCATGAGAGTCCGATGCTAGTATGAGGATTTCATTAAATGCTGTGTTAGAGCATTAATGTCAGATCATTAAATGCGCTGCCTCCTCGAAGATTGCATTTCAGCCAAGAGCTCGGTCACAAGGACAAGCCAAGCTTGGTCCATTTAATGCGATATGACTGTAGTTCGCCGGCCGCCGACATAAGGATAACGGCAGAATAATGGGGACATGTGACAGAGGATGAGTCAGATTTATAGAGGATACGAGTCAAAGAATGATAATTGTTGAAGAGAAAGAAAAAGGAAAAACCTTCTATAAAGAAAGAAAGAAAAAATAGGAGAAGAGGGCTCTGGTAAGAAAAAAAAAAGGACTTTGACAATTACTTGTAGTTTTTGAGCTTATCTTCAAATTTCTGACTTAAGCATTGAAGTGGCCTCCGGCTAGTTCACTGTGTATTCATTTTCGTAAGTGTTGACATATCGACGAGTTCGACCAAGCTGGGTTCAATTCATCAAACAAATCTAATTTATGAGTTTTTTCTGTACATTTGGTGCCATCTGTGGGAACCCAGTTCTTCAGGTGAAACTGTCAATGGCGACACCCTCAAAAGTGCTTGTTGTCCTTGACGAGTACGTTACACCATGCGTGGTGGAAGAGCGTGGAAACCAAAGAAGAGAAGAAAAAAGTCCCCTCCGCGGAACGGTCAGAGTTCTCGAGTAAAATTTGGCCCACGACTCTGTGCTCCGTTCAATGGGGAAAGAAATCCTGAGGCTCCGCACAACTTTGAAAAGCCAAGGCCAGGGCCAGTATACCCCGCTGGGAAGTTCCCACTCCTGGGAACCAAGGGCCTCCGGACCATGAGGCAAAGAAGAAAGGGAAGCGATCAGCCTAGGGTTAGGTCAGATTCTTAAGGAGTTTGCAAAGCAAAGAGCGAAGTTGAGTATGAAAGGAAGCAACTACACTCCAAGGAAGTCCAGACAAAAGAAAGATCCACCTCGAGGGCGCAAAGAAGTGGTATCAGAATACTACACCGCGGTCAAACCAAGTGAGGTTTGGGAAGGGGTAGTCATCTCGCCTTTCTCTAAACGAATAGATCGAACTGATCCACCCCATAGTTTCTCTCTCTCAAAGTTCAAATCGTATAACAGGCGAACTGACCCGCACACTCACATCAGCCATTACAGGCAGATGGTGACGTTATGGGTCGAAAATGACGCCCTCATGTGTAAGGTATTCCCCTCTGGCATGGGAGAGGCTGGTTTACAGTGATTTGATCGTCTCCCACCTCGGTCCATAACAAGCTAAAAGGACCTGTCACAGGGATTCGAGGCGAGATTCGTTACAAATACTAAGATTCCAAAAGAGATAGATTCGCTCATGGCGTTACAGAGGGCAAAGAATGAGTCATTGCGGGATTACACAAGAAGATATTGGAAAATGTACAATGACATCGAAAATTGCAACGAGAAGCTAGCCGTTGCCTCATTCAAACACTGGCTCCAGCCCAGTGGTAAGTTGAGGATCTCACTCACCAAAAAACCACCACAAGGCATTTCGACGCTAATGGGTCGAGCGGAGCAATATATAAGGGTAGAGAAAGACGTCGGACGAATAGAGACCGAAGCAAAGCCCAGGGAGAGAAGATTGAGACCTGAGAGGATGAAACGACGCAGCCCAGTGAGGGAAAGGAGGCCGAGTCTAGTGTGAATAAGTAAAAGGCTAAGGGTTACGCCGCCGGAAGCACCGCTTAGGTTGGGGGTTGATTCCAGGATAGCCGTGAACGCAGTATTCAAAGAGTCGATTCATAAAATCTTACCCCAAATCAAAAATAGACCCTATTTTCAGTGGCCTGAAAGATTTCTGACTCGGTCGCCCAATCGACGATAGAGAGGGGCATAAGGCGGAGGTGCTCATATCACCGGGAGCGAAGTCACAAGATGGAGGATTGCCGATCTTTCAAGAAGCATCTGGAGGATCTAGTGTAACAAGGGCATCTAAAAGAATTTCTAGAGGGGGCAGATGGGCAAGATCACCCGTCACTACAAAAGCCAATCCCTCATGTAGACTAGTGAATCACAGAGTCATCAGTGTAATTCACGGAATGGCTGGCGGAGAAAAAAAGTATACCATGCGAGGACAGATGAAGAGATTGGGGCATATTATCGAGGTAATGAAGATACTGGTGCTAACAAGCAACAGGCCGAGATCAAACGAAAGCGAGGGCATATTTCATTCTTAGAAGAGGATTTGGAATGGGTCTAGCACCCACACAACGATGCCCTGGTGATCTCCCTTAGTATTTTGGATTTCAAAGTAAAGCGAGTGCTAGTAGATCAAGGGAGCTCTGTCGAGATAATGTTCTATGATCTCTTTAACAAGCTCGATCTTCGAGATCGAGATCTAATTTTGTCTCCTACTCCGCTCGTTGGATTCAATTCCCAGCCAGTTTGGCCTTGATGAGGGTCACCGTACTAGTAAAAGTTGAAACAACTGAGCTCGCAGTAAACTTTTTGGTAGTAGATGCGCCTTCGGCCTATAATGTCATCATGGGCCGCACATGGTTACATGAATTCAAGGTTGTTTCCTCTACATATCATCATATGCTGAAGTTTCCCACAGTGGAAGGGGTTGAGGTTATATATGGGGATCAAACCACATCCAAGCATTGTTTCGTGGCGGCCTTGAGGACTAAGGAGCAGGCCGACGAAGTGAAGAACATAGAGGAAACTAACGTGCCCACCCTAAAGGATGTGGGGAGGGTGGCCCGAAATAAAACCATAGAAGAGCTCGAGACGGTTAGAGTCAATGATAATGATTATGAGAGATTTTTTTTAATCGGCTCAGCCTTGGCCGAGCTTGAGAAGGAAGAGCTGCTCTATTTGTTGTGACGGAACATAGAAGTATTTCCTTGGACCCTATATGAAATGCCAGGCATAGATCCTACCTACATCTCTCACACATTGAGTGTTAATCCCACCTCCAAGCCCGTGAAGCGAAAAGGGAGGCGCTCGGCACCGCATCACGTTGAGGCAGTAGCCGAGGAAGTCACAAGGTTACTAAAAGCAAGTGTGATCAGAGAAGTTCGGTATCCAGAGTGGCTGTCCAATACGGCGGTGGTCAAGAAGAAATGTGGGAAATTGAGAGTATGTGTGGATTTCACAAACCAGAATAAAGCCTGCCCGAATGATAGTTTTTCTCTCCCAAAGATTGATCAGCTCGTGGACTCAATGGCGGGACATCAACGCATGAGTTTTTTAAACGCATACCGGGGTTACCATCAGATGGCCATGAGTCATCACGATCAAGAGAAGACCTCGTTTATTACCCCATGAGGTGCCTATTGCTACAAGGTCATGCCGTTCGGTCTCAAGAATGCTGAGGCAACTTTTCAACGGATGATCACGAAAATATTTGCCAAAGTTTTGGAGAAAAAGATGAAAGCCTACATAGATGATATGATAGTAAAATCTAGGATAAAAGAGGACCATTTGACCGACCTCTAAGATATCTTTGACATCCTCAAAACTCATCGCCTACGCCTAAACGAGGATAAGTGCGCATTCGGAGTCAGTTCGGGAAAATTTCTTGAATTCTTAGTCACTAACCGAGGGATCGAAGCCAGTCCGGACCAGATTACGGCCATCCTAAGAGTCCAAAGGCCGAGCACCGTAAAGGAGGTACAAAAGCTAACAGGGATGACGGCGACCTTGAATAGGTTTATAAGCCGATCCCCTGACAAATGTCAACCCTTCTTTTTGATACTAAAGAAATGAGAGAAGTTCTTCTGAACCACGGAGTGCGAACATGCACTCCAAGAGTTGAAAGCATATTTATCTTACCTGCCTCTACTCTCTATCCCCAAAGAGAGTGAAGTGTTGTACCTCTACTTGTCAATATCCTCACATGCTGTCAGCGCGGTGCTGGTTAGAGAGGAAGGAAAACAATAGATATCCGTCTATTATGTCGACCATGCACTTTCAGGGCTAAAAATAAGATACCTACCACTGGAAAACCTCGCTTATGCGTTAGTCATAGCGTCACGGAAGCTGCAACACTACTTTCAATCCCATGCTAACGTTGTGCTCACCAAGTACCCGTTGAAGGCCATATTTTCAAAAGCCGACCTAACGGGAAGGATGACTAAGTGGGTCGTAGAATTAGGGGAACACAATGTCATCTTTCGCCCCAGAACTGAGATCAAGGCCCAAGTATTGACCAATTTTGTTGCCAAATTTGCAAAGAGGGGAATCAAAGAGCCAACAGCAGCCGAACTCATTCCACCAACTGGTTTAGAGGGACTCTAGAGTTTTCATATAGATGGGCCCTCCAACAACCGGGGTTCAGGAGTAGGAATGGTACTTACTTCTCCAAACAGACAAATGATAGAGCAGTCCTTGCGTCTCGATTTTGATGCTACGAATAATAAGGCCGAATACGAAGCACTGATAGCAGGGCTCAGAGCAGCAACAAAGCTCGGCATTTCTACGCTAGATGTGTTCAGCGATTCTCAGCTCGTCGTAAACCTGCTGAACGGAGAATATGATACCAAAGACGATCAGATGACCAAATACCTCCTAAAGACAATGGAAGTCATGGGAAACTTTGCAACAATCAAGATACAGTGGATAAGCCGGGTCAACAACAGTCATGCAGGCAGTTTAGCCAATCTCACCTCGGCAACGGTTGGGAATGAGGAGAGGACGATGGTTGTGCAATTCCTCAAAAATTTGAGCATATGCGACCCGCCCGATGAGCAACGAGAGTCCCTCTCAACGGGGAAATCACCATCGTGGATGGATCCCATTTTGTAGTTCTTAAAGGATAGTACCTTGCCCTCCAACAGGAAGCAAGCACACAAGGTTAGGCTGAAGTCGGCTCACTTTTGGCTCTCTCAAACTAATAAGTTGTACCATTGCTCCTACACGGAACCATACTTTTTGTGTGTGCACCCTACCCTGGTGGATGACCTTCTCTACGAGATCCATGATGGGATTTGTGGAAGTCATACGGGAGAACGATCACTTTCCTAGAGGGTAATTTCACAAGGGTCTTGATGGCCCTACATGCAAAAAAACGCTCAACAGTATGTGAGAAAATGCAAAAAATGCCAGCGTTTTTCCCTTCTTATCCATCAGCCAGTGAGGAAGTTGAACCCATTGGTTATCCCCTGGCCTTTCACACAGTGGGGACTAGATATAATTGTCCTATTCCCCAAAGCAGTTGGTAACAAGAAGTTTATGGTGGTGGCGATCGACTATTTCACCAAATGGATAGAGACCGAGCCACTTGCCAATATAAAGGAGTCATATATGAAAATATTCGTAGGGAAGAGTATCGTCACTAGGTTTAGGATCCCACGCGCTCTTATTTCGGACAATGGGACACGGTTCGATGGGAGGTTATTTCAAGAATTCTGTGTCGAATTAAAAATAGAGTTCTATAACTCTACCCTGGCATATCCTTAGTGCAATGGACAAGCAGAGGCTTCGAACAATACGATCTTGACTGGGATCAAGAAGAGGCTAGACAAGGCAAAAGGAAGGTGGGTGGAGGAGCTTCCCCACGTGTTGTGGGCTTATCGAACAACCCCACGCACACCAACTGGAGAAACTCCATATTTGATGGCCTACGGCACCGAGGCTATAATTCCACTCGAGATCGGTCTTCCAACGATAATGACCGACTAATTCAACCTTGAGCAAAACGGGGAGCTGTTGGTCAGGGAGCTAGATTTAGTTGAAAAAATGAGGGAGGCAGCGCTCCTCATAATCAGGTCCTATCAGCAAGAGATGAGTCAGGATTATAACAAAAAGGTAAAACCAAGAGAGTTCAGTACTGGTAATCTGGTTTTAAGAAAAGTAATGGGGAATACAAAGATACTAGGAGAAAGGAAGCTGGGACCGAATTGAAAAGGCCCGTACAAGGTCAAAACTGTGGTAAATCCCGACGCCTATTATCTAGAGGATGCGAAAGGGAAGGACGTACCCTGGCCGTGGAACTCGACCAACTTGAGGGTTTTTTATCACTAAATGCTTTGTACATGCCCTATCCTATCAAGGAAATATTGTTGTTATAGCGACCCCTGCGGGTGTCTTTTTGATGATGTTGTTTAATGAACTGAAGTTCTATTTTTATTTTCTTGCGTTCCTGTATCTGAGATGAAGCAAGTGTCCAACTCCAGGGGTTCCAAACAACTCCTTGCTGAAGGAGGCCAGCTCGCCTAAGGATAGAACATCCTCTCAATAGTTAGAAAAATTCTTAGGGTTTCAAATAACCCCTCGCTGAAAAAGGCCAGCTCGGCCTAAGGATAGAACATCATCTCAGAAGTTAGAAAAACTATCAGGATTTCAAATAACCCCTCGCTGAAGGAGGCCAGCTCAGCCTGAGGATAGAAAAACTCCCAAGGTTTTAAATAACCCTTCACTGAAATAGGCCAGCTCGGCCTGAGGATAGAACATCCTCTTAGGAGTTAGCAAAACTTTCAGGATTTCAAACAACCCCTCGATAGAGGCCAGTTCGACCTGAGGATAGAACATCCTCTTGGGAGTTAAAAAAACTCCCGGGGTTATTTGACAACTCTCGCTGAAGGAGGCCAGTTCGGCCTGAAGATAGAACATCCTCTGACACAAACAGAATAGAACCAAGTTTGCATAAAAGAGAATTAAAAGGCACATATAGATATGGGAAAAAAATTTCATTCATACGTAATATTGTGCAGTACAAATGTGGGCAAAACGGCCGAACTTCCAAAATATATCTAACAAAAAGAAAAGAGAGGAAGTCTAGTTCTAGCCCTCATCAACCACCTCAGGGCCGATCTCCCCTTCAGCTTGGACGTCATCCGGTATCTCCACAATAACTTCGCCTGCGAAGGCATGAAGGCTGGTGGCAGTATCCTGGACATTCCCCAGTCGAGGAAGAGGTAGCTCTAGCGGTGCTTTGTTGTTCATGGGGTCAACTTCGGCTACTTGCTCCTCTGCGGCATCTGCGTCGGTGGGAGGCTTGCTCCATAAAGGGGAGTCCAGCAGGACACCAGCCCGCTCCAGGCCTTGTTTGTATCCCAGTGCAAGGAGCTCGATCTTAAGGCCCAGAACATCCTTTAAGAGGTGGCCCCCGCACTCATCCCAGCTCTGACAGAGCTGGTCATCGCGTTCGGCCCGAGCAGACTCCAAGTCAGCAGCAATCTTTTTTTGCATCTCGACTTCTTACTGAGCAACAACCAGGAGGGCACGAAGTTCGGCGTTGGGGGCCATCACCACGGTCGCTCCCTCCTTAGTCTTCTTCTCCGCCTCTTGTGCCTTCTTCATCTTCATCGGTGCTCTTTAGCCTCGTCTCAAGCCCTTTGATGGCTGAGACGCTTCCAGCGAGTTTTTTTTGTCTCTCTCGACGCCTCGGCGAAGCGGTCATGCAAAACTGTGACAGCCTGTAGATGCTGCGAACAAAGGCACATAATGAAGCGGGTAAATACAAGCTAAAAAGAAAATAGGAGATTCAAGACTTGAAACCAGAGAAGAAACTTACCCCCGTGCCAAGTTGATACACTCAATCGAACAAAACTGGCGGAGAAAGCCCAGCATGGTTAGCCACATCTTTGGGAATATCGAGTCCTCTAGCGAGGCATTCAGCAACCTTTCCCGTCTTCGAGGAGTCCTCCACTGTCAGCTGGCATCCCAGCTGGTTGAACTCTGAGAGCCAATGAGCGGGGGTTGGAGCTAGGACTTTGGCTTTCCTACCCCTGCCAGAGGTGGTTTCAGTGGCTGGAGTTCCGTCCGCACGCACTAGACGGCGGCGCTGGACGGGACGAGCCTCTAGAGGGGGGAAGAGCGTGGCCGAAAAAGACCACCACCGGCTTTGGAGGCTGGTATGGGAAAAGGAGCTGGAGGAGGGGAACCGGGAGTCGCGGGTGTTAGAGAGACTGGTAGAGGCAAAAGGGGAGCAGAAATCGTCGCAACAGGTGTTGCGGAGGTGCTGGCCACAACATGGCCAAGGACGGCAGCCCTCAGATCGAAGGTTCTCTGCCTCGGCATTGTTTCCTCTTCTTCGGGCAGTGAAGGAGACAAAGGTTCTGCTCGGTCTGGAGATTGTGGATTGCGCGCAGGAACTGGATCTTGAGACCGAGCTAGACTTGGTGCCCGAGCTTCACGATGGCATATTACTCGATTGTAGCTCGGCACGTAATCCAAAAGGTCGGGTGCCAAGCGAGTCTCTCTGATGTGTAAACAGCGTTGCACCTCGGCAAACCTAGCCTATCTCTTATTTTGTTTGGCAAGGGAGGCAGCTGCAAAAGACCAAGAGAAATATAAGCGATGATAAAAAATAAGAGGAGGTGAACAATTGTAGATAAGGCAACATATACGTAAAAATAGGACAAGGGGCAACCGAACTGACCTGGATTCCCTAGAACCCTTGGAATGGAACGACCAGCAAGTCTGGCACAATTGGCTTGAAATTCGAAATCTTCTCCCACAAAGATGAAGTCGTCACCATGTTTATCTGATTCAGGGAGGTCATGCACCATTTGCTGGATAGCACTCCTCTGACGGAGGTAATATGTACGGTTGTTGCGGGCAATGGTGTAGCTATGAAAGATCTCAATGATGTCGAGATTTAAGCCGTAGCAATGGTTGATCTTAGCCACTCCCATTATGACCCTAATGGAATTGATTAAAACTTTGTGAAGGGTAAGACGGCAGGTGGCAAGCATCTCATGAAGCAAAGGGTCAATAGGAAAACGCACTCCAGCCTCCACTATGGAGGTAATGGAAAACTCAACCTCATTTTCTCTGGGAAGGAAAGGGGACCCAGAGACGTCATGATCACAATAGCGAATCGTGATAGACGGAGGGATACGGTATTTGGCCCTAAAAATTGCCAGAGCGGCGGGGTGTTGACCTCTTTAACAAACTTCTCCTTCTTAGCCATGGCTAGCAGGGAAGAGAAGTGAAATATAGGGTTTAAGTGGAGGAGAAGGTGAAGGAAGTACCGTGTAGGATCTAGTGTTTCAAAGCCCACAGAAAACCCAAAAAACCCAAAAAAGTGAAAAATGGGGGGGCGATGAAGAGATTGCAAAACACTTACAGAGAAAGGTGGGAATATTCAGCAATAAGCAACAATTGGAGCTTGAAGAGCGATGACGACGAGCCTCGGTGATGTTCAGCAATGATGGCAGCGATCACTGGGAATGAGGAAGAATGGGTGTTACAGAGAGAATATGGAGAGAAAAACTTAAAGGATATCACGGGTCGAACAAGAGAAAGAAACAAAAGGGAAATGACAGCCCTATTTATAGGGGGAGAAAATAATTACCTTATTGGAAACACCAACAGTCGCCTCGGGGATAGTGGAGCGTTGCTTGTCTCTCATTGGGAAGGCACAAAACACCCGGATCAGGACCAATCGTGTTTTGACACATGACAGGTCATAAACGGCATAGAGGAATATTCAAAGAATTGGTGGCGTAACAAATGGGCCGTGCCGAAGTGAATATGGGGGATCGAATCAGTTTTCTTCATGCCAAGCACAACGAAAACTAAGGGGCAAATGAAGGAGACTGGGCCGAAGTTCCCGCAATTGGGTTGCACAATGAGGCCCAGGCCCAAACAAAAAGAGCTCAATCCAAGGCCGAACCATAAGAGTCGGATATTAAGTTTGGGGATTTCATTAAATGCTATGTCAGAGCATTTAATGCGATTAGACCGAAATGGGATAGCATTAAATGCGATCGAAAAAGTGTATGTCAGACCATTAAATGCGCCGCCTGCTAAGGGAATGCATTTCATCCAAGAGCTCGGCCACAAGGACGGGCCGAGCTCGGTCCATTTAATGCGATATGACTGGAGTTCGTCGGTCGCCGGCATGAGGATAACGGCGAAATGTTGGGAACATGTAACAGAGGAGGAGTCAGATTTATAGAGGGTACGAGTCAAAGAATAATGATCGTTGAAGAGAGAGAAGAAGAAAAAACCATCTATAAAGAAAGAAAGAAAGAAAAGGAGAAGAGAGCGCTGGTAAGTAAAAAAAGGAATTTGATAATTACTTGTAGTTTTTGAGATTATCTTCAAACTTCTAACTTCAGCATCGGAGTGGCCTCTGGCTAGTTCAATGTGTGTTCATTTTTGTAGGTGTTGACATAACGACGGGTTCGACCAGACTGGATTCAATCCACCAAACAAATCTAATTTACGGATCTTCCCCGTACAATATATATTTTTATTATTATAGTTTTCCGACAACAAGACTCGAGCCTTCGGTTCCCAACATGTGAAAAAAGCCAATGGTGATGTTTGTTTTAGCTAGTGAAAAATAATTATTTTGTATTTTTAATATTTTAGTATAAATAATTTAAATTTTTATTTCTTACCGTCACGAGGAATCTAAAAAATATTTTTTTATTGAAGTTGGAAATTTTTAATTAAAGATGAAAATTATTTTTTTGTTGAAAATTGATGTTTTTTTGTCTTTTTCTCATTATCTTTTTTATTTTTCAATTTAAATTTTTTATTTTTTTTATTTTTTTTATTTTTTTTTTGTGATGGGAGAATCTAAGTAATGTAAAAATTTAGGTTAAAATTATTTTTTTTTTTAAAACTATTTAAAAAAAGTTATGACAAACACCACCCTTATCCATTAGGACCTTGTTAAAATGGACATAGTGTCCAATCGGGCCGGCACGCTTAAGACCATGACCAGCATTTAAAATGGGATAATCCAATACGGTCATGTTTGAAGTGTTGAATTAGAAAATTAGACTAGATTACTAGTCAAATGGACTACTTAATCCCATGTTTATTTACTAAAATAATAATTAGACTATTTATCCTAAGTTATTCCCAATCTCATTAATTGAAGGATAACTAGTCCTATAGGGGGGTGGGATACATAGTTTCGAGATTAAAAATTCCATTGGATTAAACATAAAATTACCTATTTACCTTCAAATATAAACCTTAAATCGGAAGCCCTAATTTGGGGGTCAAAGGTCCGGGATCGGTGGTCAAAGGTCCGAGGTCAGTGGCTGGAGGGCCGGGATCGGGGACCGAGGTGTCAGAGGGTCGGAGCCGTGGTCCAAGGCAGGGGACTATGGGTCGAGGACCGGAGCGGGGGTTTGGGGGTCGGAGATAGGGGTTGAGGTCGAGTGCCGGGTATTGGGTATTGGGTGTTAGGTGTCGGGGATCTAGGGTCTACTTATAGGGGTCCAAGGTCAGGGGTCAGGGGTCAGGGGTCA
>JAOTRH010000001.1:18269256-18286881 GCA_034768845.1 Heliamphora exappendiculata | reverse complement strand
CCTACAACACCCTCGGTAGGCGGCGAATCATTCTTAAGGAAACTGCGATTGCAGGACTCGGTTTGCAAATTCTATTCCTGGTTTATCTGTTATTTCATTTTCCTGTAATTTTATATTATTGTAATTGTTGAAAATTAATAAATATGTATTTTCTGAATCACCGAGTATGTATATATTTTGGCGTTGGATTGTCTCCCAACAAATAGTCCTATCCGAGTTAGCCTCTCAATCTTAAGCGGGCACCTTAGCACAATATGAAGGAAAGGAAAGGGATAGCTTTGGCTAGACTAAGAACCCAAACCACGCCTATTTTGGTATTTATTAACAAGGCCCTATGCTTGATCAAGATACCAACTAGCCTTATTTCTCTCTTTTGTCTAAAACCGAAATCACGTTCGGTTGCCTGATTACTTTCACCACTTCCACTATCACTTATGATTAAATAAGTTATAGAGAGCGAATCTGCAATCATAAACAACATTAAGTTCTTTTCAATGTTCTATCTGTTTTACCCAATTTTCTCTTCAACCAAACAGAGTGCACTAAAGAGTAGAGAAGGCTCAATACAGTTGTGCACGAATAAACAAAGGGAAGGGTCACAATATACAAAATTAAACCATAATTAACCAAGTGAGGGACGAAGAACTCATACTATCCCAAAGAACTGATTAGGTAAGTCTCGTTTCCGCCGGCGAAAGTGAGCGGAGTGGAAGACACGTTGGTGCCGGCGAGCTTCCGTCCCCGGAGGAAGTGATCGCGGTGGGCCATAACGGCGTAGTAGTCGATACTCCCCTTCTCAGGCAAGCCATGGAGGTCCAGAAATCCCCTGACCGGACCAGAGTACCTGTGGTGAACGTCGAACCCGAACGTACCGAAACCTTCGCAGCTCCTCAAACCCCAAAATGCTATCAACAACCCGAGAAAAGAAGCGCAATTACTAGAACAAGCCATTACAATCGAATTAGAAATAATCGAGAGAGAGAGAGAGAGAGAGAGAGAGAGAGAGAGAGATATATATATATATATATCCAATCAATCAGTCAATCAATAAACCAGAAATCGCCCAAATCAGGACCTTAATCAAATAACAAAATGAATGAACACAGATCGATTTGAAGATATATATAAAAAAATGTGAATACGAAAGGATGAAGAAGAGAGAAGACTAAGATTAGGGGGTTTTAGAAAAAGAGAGAGGGGGGAGGGGGAGAGATTTTCTTGACGCGTTCGAACCTGTGAGAGTTGGTCGTCTAGCGTTGACGTTTCAAATTGTTCTTCTTCTATGGAGGGAGGGAGGGGAAGTCGCCGGCCGAGCGAAGACGAAAGCGAGGGTGGTGAGTTTGAAGTCGGGGGATGTGGGGTCCACGTTTGAGTGAAATTTCCAATTTTATATTATTATATATTGTTCTGTGGACTGCGGGGGATTAGTTTGGACTTTGAATGTGGATGTGGTGCAGTGTATTAAGGGCTATTGTCAAGTAGTTTAAAAGTTTTTTTTATTTTTTATTTTTTATTTTTTATTTTTTATTTTTATTTTTAATTAAAAAAGTTAAATTGAATTTAAAGTACATTGATTAATAATTTAATTTTTAAATTAATTTTTTTTAAATTATTTGTTTTGGTAAAAAAATTAATTTTTTATTTTTTTGGTTAAAGTTGACAATTTTACTCTTCTATATATTTAATATTAACAATTGTATATAATTGATAGTTGTAATAAATAAAAGTATTACTGTATTTTAAATGTGGTGAGAGTTTAAATAGAATATTTTAAAAGTTTGTGTTTTGATTTGATTTTTTAACTTTTTTATTTTTTTATTTTTTTTGCCAAATAGATAATTTTGTCCTTTTGACATTTTTAACCAAAAAGCCAAAGTTGCCAATTAAAGTCGAAGGATGTGTTTGGCTACTTAGATTTTTTTTGCTTTTTAGCTAAAAATAAAAAAAAACTTAACACGGACTTATTTGACAAAAAAAAATAAAAAACTAAAATAATTAATTCTTAAAGTATTCTATTCAAATGATTATTACTTTTAAAATATAATAATAACACTTATTTTATAACTTATTTACTGTCACTATCACTATTACTATTATTAGTAATTATATATAATTGTTATTTTTAGCTATATAGAGTTGAAAAATTATACCATTTAAATTTTTAAAAAAACTAAAAAAATTGATTTTTTATTTAATTTTTAAAAATTAGCTAAAAATCTATCAAATAACTTGTCTGGAATAAAATTTAACTTTCTAACTTGAATCCCAAAACGAAAAAAAAACAAAACAAAACAAAAATTAGCTTTGAATGAGCTAATATTGCCAATCGGACCTAAAGCTTGTTTGTTGGGACAATAGAGGGCTCGGGGCGTATCTGCACCGTACATATCTCTTTTTCTTTTTTTTTTTAAAAAAAAAATCTAACGTATAAAAATGTATATGACCGTTAAAAAAAAAAAACACTGACCTCGATAATGCATTTGAATAAGCTGATTGCGTCCTTGGTGAATATCCATTTTGCATATTATATTTTTAAAAATTCTAACTCATACAAATGTCTACGATCTGATTTAAAATTTGTTCGTAAATCATGTATTTAGTTATTATTTGGCAAATTAGTTTTAAATCAAATTTTTTATTTAAAATTATTATAAATTAAATAAATAAAAAATTTATTTGGTGAATCGTAGAAAGGCTTAAAATTAAAATGCAATAAGTCATAAATCTTTGATTTAGATCTTGATTGACAACTAACTTAAAAATTATATTTTTTTATATTTTTAGCCAAAAAAAATTAAATTGAGTTAAAAGTAGATTATTTAGTAACTTACTTTTAACTTAATTTTCTTAAATTAGTTATTTGAGTAAAAAATTAGCTTTTTTTTTCTTCTATATATTTGACATTAAGAATTATATATAATTGATAGTTGTAGTAAATAAATTATGAATAATAAATATTTTTGTATTTTAAAAATAATGAGAATTTAAATATAATATTTTGAAAAGTTGTGTTTTGGTTTGATTTTTTTATTTTTTTGCCAAATAGGCAACTTTGGAGCCAAAGTTGTCAATAAGAACCTTAAAGTCACTTTAAGTTAAACAAAATTTATTATAATTTTATTTATTTATTTATATATAATTATTCAATATAAAACTTGTTTGATAGATTTTGATAAATAAATTTTAAAAATATAATTTTTATAAAATAATAATGTGTATAATAAAAGTTTTGGTACTTGTAAAAAAATGTATAAAAAGATTTTAGGTTAATAAAAATAAAAAGAAAAAAGATTAAGAATTAATAAGAAAAGGGGAAAAAGTTGAGGCTAAGAAATGATGCTTAAAAACTTATTTTGCTTTAAATAAAAAGATAATAAACTTTAATTTAAAATTAGTTGCCAAACAAGACTTGTAGTGTTTTTTAGTTTTTTATTTTCTGCTAATAGTGATTTGTGGAGAACTCAAAAGTCTTGGCTCTAAATACTGGGTCCCACATCTTCTTTGATGTTAGTCAATGATTTAAAATAATTAACACTATCTTTGGACGGCATCGAAATGTCATTGGTAGGAATTAAATTCAATTTCTAATAATTTAATATTTTTAATATTTATATTCAAATATTTAAATTAATTTAATAATTTTACGTATATATATTTTAAGAATTTTTTAAAATATATTATTATTTTTTATTAATAGAAATGAGATTGCTACCAAGGCGGTCTTTTGTTGGCCTTTTATTGCTTTGCGCCTCTAATTTTTTACTAAAATTTAAGGTTGCCAAATTTTTATTAGGATTTTATTTGAAGATTTTACATGTTGTATTTTTTATAAATTCTTTATATATTTAATTTATTTTTATTATTTATTTAATTTATAAAAATACTGAATAGATTAACTATATTATTCATTAAAAAATATGTTAACTAATCTTAATTATGAAACATTGATCGCTAATTTTGCATTAAAATGCATAAAATGTATTATTTAAGTGACATTTTGCATAACTAATTTGACTTTTTTTTTGTTTGGTATTGTAGTTTTTGATTATATTTGGAGTTGTTTTAGTTATAAGTTAAATGTTATTGAACTTTTAAAATGTAAAGTAATAAGATAATTTTTTTTTATCAATTTAAACTTTTGTAATAATTTTTCGTTAAGTTGCCTTTTGACTTTATTGACTTTTAAGTAAAAAAATAAAAAAATCAACTGCCAAATAACGCCTAAGTTATTTGGTGTTCCGAGCAAGAGTTAAAAAGGAGTTCTATCTTAAAGCTTTTAGTATTTTTACTTTTTATATAATTTTTTTAAAATATTATAATTTTTATTACATGTAGTTATTTTTTATAAAAAATATATATTTTTAAAATCTGTTCGTTAAAATTTATCAAACAAAATTCATAAGAAATATAAAATTATATAAAAATAAATTTTTATAAATTATAATAATTTTAAATAAAAATTTTTGTTTTTGACTTAAAAATCATCCCATACCTTTACGTAGCGAACTTTTTATTTTTTTGACTTAAAATAATTTAAAGTCCGTTGGCAAAAGAAGCCTTAGAATCAATTCTGATTCTGGCTAATTTTATAACTAGTATTTGTGTTCACACGGAATGTGAGTGTAATATATTAGTAATTATATAAAATTATTAAAAAGAGTTCACATAATAAAAATAATTATATAATTAATTATAAAAGTAAAATATATTAATTACGAATCATGACAGTTGAAAAATAATGAAAATTTAAAATAATATAAAAAACAATAATAAAAAGTCAAAAGTGTTAGTAGCTGTATAACTACTCTAATAAATTTTAGAGTTTTAAAATTAAAATTTAAAATATTATAAGGATAGTTTTGAAAAAAAATACCATTGACGTAGAGAGACTAAAATAGAGTATTTTATTTTATTATAAATAATAATAATAATAATAATAGTATAAATGTAATTTTTGATTAAATAAGTAATTAAAAATTACTTTTCTATTTTACCTCTCGAGATTCCCACCCTCGAAAAATAACCTAACCTAACCTAACCTAACCCCCTTTGTCTTCCAACGGTATTTTTCAAGAAGCCATGTTCTCCTACTTTTGACCTAACACTAGTTACTTGTAATGGTCCTGTTAAAACTATAATTGGACAAATAAAAAAAATATGAAAATTAATTTTATTTTTTATTTTATTAAACTATTATTTATCAAACAAATTAAAAAATATACATATATTCTTTCAACTGAAACACTTTTTTTCATAAATGCCAATACACGGTAATATATGGTCCTATTTGCGTAACATGGCTTATTAATTTATTTGTTTTAAAAACTAATAAATAAGGTACACTGTTTGAGTAACTAAATAAATTAAATTTTAAGTTAATAAATAAATAAATTAATAAGTCAAATAAAATGACTTATTTAAATAAATAAACTGAAATAAACCAAATAATGTGACTTAAATAAGTAAATAAGTCAATTGTTACCCAAATGAATTAACTTATTTGTGTTATCATCTAAACAAAATAACTTATTTGCATTTTGATTTATTAAGTATAAACAAATAAAAAAATAAATTTGTCACCCAAACAACGCCATTGAGAGTTTTTTTTGTTATATCTTTATCTAATAAAAACAAGAAAAAAAAGAGTGCATTTAAATAAATATAGAGTGTGAAAATTATTTTTTTTAAATAATTTTAAATATTAGTATATTTTTAAAAGAGAAATTTATTATTTTAATATATATTAATATACTTTATATATGTATATAATTTATATTTATAGGCCAACAAATAATGATTAGTATTTTCCTATTTCTAGCAATTAGTAAGATACCCAAAGTTGACCATGATTCATGGAATATGGTTCGCTCTCTATGAGTATAGTTTAAAAATTATTTTTCCAATTAAAAAAAAAAAGCATTAATCGATTCTTAACTTGACCATGGTTCATTGAACAAACTACACATTTATAAACCTTTCATTGAATGGACTCGATCTGTCGGGTCGTCCAAATATTCCTCACTTCAAATCAAACTTAATTTAATTTGTGCAACTTGTGAAAAAGTAAAAAAAATGTGATTTGGTTGCAAAATTATATTTTTTTCAATCCTTCGTCAACTAAAATTGTCTATAACATATATTAGTTATTGTATTTTTACATATGATAAATCTCAACCTCATAATCTCATATATATATATTTATATTTATATATTTTTCTTATAATTTATAAGAACAAATTAAAATATTTATTATTTTAATCACTCATTTATGTATTATGAATATTTTTTTAATAAGTATGCATTGTAAATGTTATTGTTAAAAATATGTAATTATGTTATTATTGTTATTGTAATATGTAGTAAAAGTTGTAAATATTTGATAAAAATTGTAACTTATAACTGAAATAGAAAAAAATAATAATTATAAGTTATAACAGAAATTATGGGTGCTAGAAAAAACTTACAACTAAAATTAATAATATGAACCTAAAAGCTATTGCTAATAGTTTTACCTGTTGGGAGAATATCCAACGCCAAAATAAAATACATGCTCGGTGATCCAGAAAATACATGTTTATTAAACTTTTAACAATTTACAATAATATGAAATTACAGAGAATGAAATAACAGGAATAACATAAATAGAATTTGCAAACCGAGTCCTGCAATCGCAGTTTCCTTAAGAATGATCCGCCGCCTACCGAGGGTGTTGTAGGTATTCCACCGGCGTCACTCTCCCAGGATAAAACGGCTCCACGACCTTCGAAACACCACCAAGGATCGGCTACGAACGCTCTTCGTCTGTCTTTCTCTCTCTTGCAGCTTGCTCCGTACCATGAGAATTGTCTTTCTTCTTTCTCACATTCTGTCTCTCGGTATACCTGAATATCTCAGTCTCTTTTTGTGTTCGTTCTGTGTTGAATAGTTCTGTCTTTATTTCTTCAAGAGGGAGAAGACCCTTATAAAGCATTTTCAAGAAGGAGAAGAGTTACAGAGAATTCAATTGCCACTTATGGCTATTGAATTCCAGGCTGCCCTACAGAACACCTGGCTCTGTCTCTTTCTCTTCCTCTTATGAGAGTCTGTCCCTTCCTCTTCCTCTGAGAGAAGAATGTAACATGTCTTTTTCATTATGGAGGATTTTTCCCTGAAAATCAATAGCCACTCATGTTGTTGGTTTTCAAGTTTCAATTGCAATTGAATGGACAATTCAATTGCAATTGATCAAGCTATTGAAATCTGAATTTCAATGGCCAATGAAATTCACAGATTCCAACATTGCCAAACACTCCCAAATTTAATTATGTAATTTTGATAGTAATTTTGTAACCAAAAAAAAAAAGGCATGAAGGGATATTTTGCTGATTTAGCTAATTCAATTGTTTAAGAGATATTTTGCCATTACCCATTCAACTGTTCTTTTTTTATTTTGGTACTATAGTGTTTGGCTATGTTTGCATTTGTTTAGATATTTTTGTTTTTTTGATATCTCGGGTTTTTTTTGGCCCAGTTTAGCACACTTTAACTAATTTTTAGGGAACTAATTCAACTATCCATTAGCGGCCAAATTAAAACAAGACAAAATTTGGTATGAACTAGTCTTAAAAAATTAATAACGCTTAAGAAATTTTAAACTTAAAAATAAGAAAAAGCAAACCCTTTCAGTCTCAAACCTTGATTACTAGGCCAAACTCTTGGAGTTGCTATTGTTTTGGTTTTAAATTGGATATTATCAAAATGTGAAGTAACAAGATAATTATTTTATTATTTTAAAATTTTATAATAATTTATTGAAGTTAATATGCATTTAGAACCCAAAATAACCCAGGACTAGCCCCATTCATGACCCAAATTTTCTATTACCTTACTAACAAATCATGTATATTTTTATTACACTGTAAAGATAGCACATTGAGTCCCATAAAAGTAAATAAATAGCACATCGAGGTTGTTCATCACAGCTTCTTTCAAATAGTTTATTTTTGTTCTTTTTAATTTTTTTTTTATATTTGTGTTATCAAAAGTTACTTTATAAACATTTGTAAAAAAAAAATTATAAAATCAAAACAATAAAAATGTGAGCCCCCAAAATATGAGTGAAAAAAAGCTAAAAAAAGGAGAAGCTATTTTTAATAAACTCTAACAAACAACTTCATTATTCTGATATAATCGAAATAGACTTACGTTTGTAATTATCTCAATTTCTATTTCAACAAAAACTATACACTTTATCTAATTTTTCCCATTTCCTTTTTATCTATAAATAACTTTGAAACTCTAATTTAAAGTATTAATATTTCATTTGAATTTTTTATTTTAACTTAATTCCTCCCATACAATAAATTAAGAGTAATTATTTGATATTCTTAGAACACAATGTGACATTATCTACGGAGTAATTCCATCAAAACAATTCGAATAAAACAATGTTGACTCACTTTTATTGAGTACGTGAGAAATAAGAAGAACTGACTCTCTATGCCAATTGTATATTTTTTTTGCCAAAAATATCATGTTGCATCACCTACATAATATTTTAAAAATATTTTATAACTTGTCTATAAAAAAATTGCTTTGTAGTGAAATCATATGTATACATACATAGAGTAATTATTTTGTAATTTCGGAGGACCTCGTGGTATTGACATATTATCTATATTGTGCTCAAATTTAATACAAAAAATTAGTGAACAGTTCAATTTCGTTTACTATTTTTCACAAAGTATAAGATTTTTTAACGAATAAAGTCCATCTACATAAAAGTTTTAACGCGCATGATCATTTTGGAACAAAAATACCATAAAACATATCAATTTATATGTACTTTTTTAAAATATATATGAAAAATACAGATAAATTTAACTGTATTTTATTTAAAGTGCATGTAAAGAGTACAGATAAATTTATCTATTTTATTGAAAGTACATATAAAAAATACAGATAAATTTATCTGTACATTTTTAAAATATGTATAAAGGCACAGATAAATTTATCTGTTTTTTATTGAAAATACGCATAAAGAACGCAAATAAATTTATCTGTTTGCATTATCTGTACTCACATACAAACAGATAAATTTATCTGTTAGGTATAAATATGTATATAAGTAAAATTTATTTTTTTGCATTACTTGTGTTCATATGTCTAACAGATAAAATTATCTATTTGAAGAGTATTTTTGAAAAAAATTGTGCAATTGAATCTTGCGCATTAAAATTTTTGTTGATAAATCTTATGCGTTAAAATTTATTTTTTAAAATTTTTAATTAAAATTTTTTATTTAATAATATAACAAAAAAATTATCCATAAAGACCAAACTGATTCATTTAAGAATAATTATTCAATAGTTTCGAAACTTAATAAGCCGACCAAATTAAGTCACACCACGCGTCTGGCTCCGTCTACGCCACGCTGGGTAGGTAGGTAAACTGCTAAGCGTATCGTTGGGTTCATGACTAATTCCAACTTACGCCATGATTGGTATTTTAGCCTTTTTAAAGTAGAAATAAAATAAAATAAAATAAATAATTAACATATCTCGCTTGGTAAAAATGAAAAAGTCAAAAAAATAATAGTTAAATTAACACGAATTTCTAAAATATTTTATTTAAACTTTTACTCTTATTCTAAATAATAATAATAATAATTTCGTTAAATAACTTATTTATTACTATTAGAACTATATATTAATATATAATCATTATATTTGATGATGTTCTTGTTAGAGATGCCTAAAAAAAATTTGATTTGTAAGAGGTGTAACTCTCTTTTTTTTGAAAAGAGAAAAAATAAAATGTTTGGAATAATTTGTTAAAATTAGATTTTTTTTGGTTAAAATGTTTAATGTGTTTCTATATATTTTTTCAAATATATTATTTAAAATATTGGTATAATTTTATTTTATTATTGAAAGTAAAATTGAGTTTATTAACTGAAGGTATTATATTTATTTCACTTAAAAAATTTAGTGTCATTGAAATATGTATAAGCTTTTTAATCAAGAAAAGAAATAAAAACTAGTAAATTTTTTTAAAGCAATACAACTTAAAACTGACTTCCGCCCAAAAAATTAGGTTTTTAGTAATCCAAAATTGAGGGTATATAAAAAGACAAAATTTCCAAATTTAAACAAAAAGTACAAAAAAAAAATTAATTTTTTACCCAATGAATTAATATAAAAAATTTTAACTTAAAAACTAATTTATCAAACAATTTATTTTTAATTAAAATAATTTTATTGGCTACAAATTCAAAAAAAAAATAAACTAACTAACTTATTTTCCACTCAAATTTTTTTATGAGAGGTGACTGTTTAAACATGTGAAAGAGAGGGTAAGTTGAGTATGACATCGAACCTAACCTATGAGATCAGATTAATTGGAAGCCGATCTTGAAAGGGCAATGGGTTTTGGTCCACGTCACAAAATAAATAATAGTGATGAAAAGGGATTGTCTATTGTGGATCCACTGGTTGTTCATTCAAAATCAGCCATACATCACAATTCACATATGGGAATGGGACTAGACTGGACCCGGTCTAAGAGTGCTAATAAAGAAATTTATTGGAATCATAAAATTCATCCAGTGAGTTATAATTTGGTGCGTCCACAATATCATATAATAATTTTATGTGGTGTTTTTAACTAATATCGTAGCAACAAATTTTATGAAAATAACGTGATTACTCACATTTGTTTGGTGAATAAAAAATAAAAAATGACCTACATAATGTAAGTTACAATTATTTATTGTTAAGAAATATCACATAACATCACATATATGATACTATGCTGAGTACTTAATAATTTTTCACAAATAATATATTCTTTTCATATTATCTTACCTTTTCAACTCTTATCTCTTATGTTATTCTACTCTAACTAAATATGAACTATCAACTCTTACCTTTTATGTTATTCTACTCTAACTAAATATGAACTAAATAATATCACTATATAATTAATCCCATATATTAATCTATGATATTGGAAAAAATATGTAAAATTTAAGCATTATTTATTTTTACTATTCTCCCTAATTTAATCCAACACATTAACATGACTTCAAAGTAATGAATACCAAGTATAATGGGCCTATTTAGGTAAATTTGCTTATCGACTTATTAGGTTATTTTAATTATAAACTTATTTATTTGGTTTATTAGTTTATTTTTGTACATTTTTTGTCTTTTTTAAATTTTTTTTATATTTTAATTAAAATTTTTTACTTTTTCAACTCATTTAAATGAAAATAATCTAAAAAGTATAACAATTTAATTAAATAATAAAAAAAAATCACCAAAAATAAAAAAATCAACCTAATCAAATAAACAAATAAACTAATTTACTTATAAAGGACCAATATATGCTCAAAGTCAAGTTCCCAAAGAACACGTTTCAAATACGAAAACAAATTTGAAATTAGAAAGCTTTCATATTGGCGAGCTAAACGCCTTGCTTACTCCAAGTGCTCTTTCCGCTTAGTTTCCAAGGGTGAGATTAGCCTTTGTTTAGTTGTGAAAAAAATAATTAAAAAAATCCACAAAAAGTAATGCAAAATATAAAAAAAAACTAACGAAAAATTTAGTTCTTAACTTTTCTTGTGATGCATAATTACTTACTTTTACAGAATCTACTTTGTAAAAAATTGTTTTCAAAAGTGATACATAAATTCCACAAATAAGATCATTTATACAAAAATACATTTTGTAAAATTGAATGTATTTTGTTCACGTACCTATTGATATCCGACAAAAAAAAAATTCATTTTGTAAAACTTATTGAAAATAACAGTTCAGATCATTGTTGTTGGCCATCTGAACCCATAAAATATAATCTTAGAGGGTCTCCAGGGAGGAGACTGGAGAGTGGGGAGCTTCACCCTTCTTGAAGGATCCTACACTGCCTGCCTAGACAAAGTTTCTGGGTAATTGAAAACCATTTCTTTCTTTAGCAAGCCTAAAACTCGGGATCCAATGTGAAACAATGGGGTTTCATCACGTGATTACCTATATAAGTAGTGTTTGAAATTGCTGAAATTAATAGTTTATAGATTGTAACTTATAACTAAAGTTGTGAGTATTTAGTAAAAATTATATCTTGTAGTTAAAATAGAAGAAGAAGTAATTATAAATTGTAACAGAAATTGTAGGTATTTAGAAAAACTTGTAATTTATAGGTTAAAATTAGTAATAAAAAGTTAAAAATTACCAGCAATAGCTTTTTCAAATACATCCATAAAATCAAAAACAAACGTATTCCAGCGTGCCCATGAACATACAATAAAAAAACTATCAAAATTTTGACCCAGCCGAGTTTCAATCAATCCCCAAAACAGCACTATAAACTAAAAACTGGAGCTGTATGTAATTGAAACTGGTATATAGAAATGAAGATTCTACCTAGGCTACAAATATAAAAACAATATGCAGATAAGTGCAAAGCAAGAGCAAGTCAGATCAGAAGCATGCCCACCGTAAGACAATGGTGCAGCTGAATTCCGTGACTTATTGCTGTCATCTTTTGTTGATTTTGGAGACTGGTAATTACCTAGTCCGGCAGCAACAGCTGGGGGTGCACTGGTAGAGTTGTGCGACCTTGCTCGAATAATATTAGAATCCTCTGCATCATAGCCTGCGTGAGGGTCAGATAACTCCGTAAGGGATTCAACGCAACCTTTAGGCCACGTTTGATTGACCAAATTAACAATAATCCCATGAGAAACGTATTTTCATGGATTAATAGTGAGGAGATTGTTGATACAACATTCTCCTAAGTATTGTATATCTCACATTTTGTGAGATTAGCTATCCAAGGATACATAGTCTTTCTACAATTTATTGCATTCAAAAAAAAAAAAAAATACAATCCCGCTGGATATGCAATCCAATCCTATGTTCAGTACGGTCAATTAAACATGCGTGGAGGAATTGTATTGCTTATAAGAACAGAATACTTACAATTCGACTTCTTCCAGCCAAGAATGAGTTTTTCTCTGTCGAATACAATGTGGTATCCAGTCATAAAGTTTTCTGTATCAACAATCAATAATCAGAGCATAAGTAATCATATCGCATGAGTAAACACAACAGAGGATTTCCAGTTATTTAGATCTCTTGAGCTTAAAAGACCTACAATAGGTGTTTCATTATCTAAGCATTTCCTATTGATCAACAGTTTCTTTGGCCATGTAATGTCAGGCACTAAAGAAGCCAAAGAACTTTTAATTCGAGAAATTGCAAACATCACCTTACCAAAGATTATATTTTGTTAGTTTAGTATTTAATCTTATGCGTATGTGAATCTTTATTCTGCATCCTATCAAACTTCCGTTATTGCCAGGACAAACATCAAGGTAAGACGAGCTTCAACTTCATTTCCATACAATGAGTCTTTATTAAAACTCGTTGCACCAATACAATGCTACATCAGGTTCAATGCCACATCAAATTGCACCAGTGTGCCCATTTAACAAGTTTTTATAAGTGATAAACTAAACTAAAGCACACCAAATCTTGACATTGAACCTATAAGTACTCCATTACTTAAGACTCTTAACTACTTTCAGTTTTACCTTCAAATTCAACAACAAATTAAGTCATCTACGAAATACAAGTTTTGAGTAGGACTTTGGGTCCTCGGGAATTCATGCACTTGCATTTGGAGTTAAAATTTCCCACTACTCTTTCGGAGTCTATTCTATGCATGTGGACATGTGGTAACCACAGTACACATTCATCAAGCATAACTTGCAAAGAAGGCTTACGTCCAATTATATTGAGCTCTGCACTCTTGACAATAGCCAGACAATATACAAGTTCGCGCTGCAAATCATTAATGGAAAGATCTTTGTATAAGCAGGAAAACAGTAGATATAACAGAAGATTTTAGGGAACATTTGTAATCTTGGATAGATTCTACCAGTGTGGATATGACAATTATTGGATCATACACAGCAAGCTGGCCTCCCCCTTTCATAGTTAGACATACATTAGGTATCAAACTGGTATTTGCATCTGGACTGCTCATCATCAAGAAAAAGGAAATTATACTTGTAGCTAGAAACTACACAAATATATTAAAGGGGTATAAAATGAACCTCATATCATAACAATATTCAAAAGGAATCCTTGGATCAGCCGGACGCCTCCTATCCTGTATTTGCGAGTGGAACTGCAAAGGACAAAAAAAAAAAAAACCAATGTCATAGTGCCCCTTGGTTAGGAAAGATAGAAACTTAAATTTTCACCATGTTGTGTGTCTTACACTCTCTGAGAAACTTGTATAGGCTTGGTCAACCAGGTATGTGAAAGAGGTCCCAGAATCAAAGAGAGCAGTCAAATCAAAGTCGATGAGAGTAGTTCCCACATGAGCTTGAGTTACTGTTAAATTATAGGTTGGACTGTGGAACAAATTTAGATGAGACAAAATAAGAAAGGTAAAGAGCAAAATATGGAAGCATAAAAGTAAATGAATCCATAGACAAGATTAAGTATCAAATAAATGAGAAATTACCACTTACTGTAGCAGGTTCATATTAAATGGGGTCTCTTCCTGGTCAGCACTACCCTTATCCCCAAAATTAATCTTTCCATTTCCATCGTGCCCAAAACACATGGAGAAAGAATCTGCTGTATAACCTTCACTGGATAAAATGCTAGGAATTGATATCTTCTCCAATCCAAGTCCAAATAAACCATTTGGAGCCGCAACATCAAGAAATGAACCAGTTTGAACCTGTCCACAGCTGCAGAATCAACTGCACTTTTATCTCAACCTAGACGTGAGTAAGAGAAAGAGGGTAAAATGGACTTGTCCATTGTGCACAGCTCAGGAGCCAGCATACCAGATATCTCTAACATGGTGCTTCTTGTAATTCATTTGGACCGGAGACCATATTAATAAACCTCAGCACGGTAGTAAAAGAATGGTGGGGCAATAAAGTGCTCAAATTAGTTAAGCTAAACAAAATGGAAACTCACCCAAACGTGATGAACGCCTCTACAAATTCTTGATCGCTACCTTCTGTCTTCAAGTGTAGAACATCCTCCACTAAGATCCCCGAAGTTGAAGTTTCAGATGAGATATAGGAGACTGTGTAAGGGCAATGGTTGAAGGTTCCAAGGCATCTATTACGGTGTGCACATAGACTGTTGTTGCAAGCGAGTTTTTTGCTTGTGGATGATTCTTTAGGGTTGTATATGCTAAGCTCGAAATCCTACCACAATAGAATGATTCAGTTGAAAATTAATGCATGGGTAGCAAAAGAAATTCTGGAAAAAGTTAAAGATAATTTCTAAGTGGAATTTGCTGACACATGCACCTAATATCAATCTGAATGAATGCCATACATTCTTAGAATATTAGAAATGTTTAATTCAGTACCCCATTTAACACTTCTTCCACCATTTGGAAACATATTGGGTTGGGAGTGGGAGAGAGATTCCCACTACGTGACTTAATAGGGTGAAAGCTGAAGTGTAATCAACTTGAGTCAACAGATATGAGCATGCAGAACGAGAAACACCTGCACTGTTACCAAAATAGCTTAATGGGTGGGAGTAACGGGAGTCAATCTGCAAGGGAAGAAATATTTACTGATAAGTAAATCACTGTTTTCTCTATCGATTCATGGATGGTACACTTTGTAGGTTCATGCATCTGGTTCTCCTACATGGCTTGCCATGTCGTCGCCATGGTACCTTCACACAAGGTCACCATTCTCCATGAGGCAGCCGTCCTCCGTGAGGTAATTATCCTCCAGAGACAACTCCTAGGCCAGTAGGAATACTCTGTAACTCTCCCTCGGCTCAAAAGAGCAGGCCCTAATACTTCACCAAAAAGAATCTTGATGCCTCCATATGAAACGTGGCTGGAAGCCTGGAACCAACAATGATAAGCGTGATAGAACATATTTACCAGTCTTCATGAGGCCAACTTAAGTAGACGGAATTTGCAACGTTTGTAGAAATTTATAACAATTTGCCCAGATCCTTCACAGCTAAATGCAGGAGGACAACAAGAAAAAGTAGGATAAGTAAAGGTTAAATATGTTTTTTCTCCACAGGTTGGTCTTTTATAATGTTAAAACTTAAAATGCTACCTCCATGGTGTAATCACATTGCTACGTGCATTGCTGTTCTTGATAACCATGAAAAATGGCTGCTTAGTTTATCATTAAAATGACACTCCATACTATAAATTTTGCATATCCTTGACCTGTTTTCTTGTCAGTAGTTAGATCCAAAATTTTCCGCTAGGTGTAACATGTACCAAATTATACATCGAGTTTGTGTGCAGTCATATGAATAATAGTCTTTAGTGACAAATTTAAACAACTGTTATTGATAAATACAAGCTATAATTAAATTCAGTATTTTCGGTAGTAGTTCAGTTACACAAAATACAGTCTAACTCCGAGTGTTTCCCCTTTCTTTAGTTACAGCCGTAAAATAAAATCTGACCTAACATGGCTCCATGGACATGGTACTCACACCTGGTCACTATCTTGGGTTTGCTCAACTTCAGACCTTTTATAGGAGAGACTACCTTGAACATTTCACCACAGCAACATGTGGTTTAAATTCAAAACTAACTTTTTATTGGCAAAACTTAGACGACGAGAAAAGAACCCTAAACCCTCCAAATTTCACAGAGGAGGCAAATAACAAAACAAGAACGTACCGAACTATAAGGCGTGCCAACAGTGGGAGCACATTTGCTGCAATCACAGGGCACCCAAAACAGGTCACTCCCAGTGTCAAGCGCCACCAGAAACTTCATACCAGGCGTCCCAAGCGAAACAGTCGTGTAATGCAAACTACAAAACCGTAAACAACAAAAAAAAGAACAGTAAGCAACCAACAGCCCTAAATCAAGAAAGAAGTTGAGCGCGAAGATATTGATGGACAAGAATTATACAATCCCAAAGAGCTGATGCGAAAAGTGGAGTTGCCGTCGGAGAAGGTGAGCGGTGCATCCAATTCTGAGAGCCGGCGGCCTCGGCGGATCCGGTCGTGGTCGGCCAACCGAGCGTAAAACTCAATACTTCCCTTCACCGGCCAATCGCCGGCCGGAAAGTATTTACCTGCATTCTCGGACCACCGCTTCACTGGTTCGGAGAACCGGTGGTGCATTTCTAAGGTGTAGATGCGGCCATTGCAGGTTCTAAACCCCCAAATTGAAAGCAATGTGATCAAGAAGATATAGAAAGAGACCATTTTTCTTTTCAGTTGGATACGATCTGTTACAATGGAAAGAAGCGCATCGTATGAAAAAGGTTAAAATTGAAACCCTAGACTTGAAAGGTGAAAGAGATGATGAATTCACAAAGGTTTCGCTTAGCTTTTGGGGAGAGAGAGAGAGAGAGAGAGAGAGAGAGAGAGAGAGTTGTCGGTTCACTCACTAGTTACTACCTTTATTTGACGGTTATGGAAGATTGGAGGATGTTTGCTTCAACTTCGAACTTCAACCAACTTCTTTTTCTTTCTTTTCTTTGTTTTTTTGTTCTCCCTTTTATAAGAAAGAAAAATTAACCGTAGGCAAGAACTGTTGGGAGAATTTCCAACGCCAATATAAATTCATGCTCGGGGATCCAGAAAATACATCTTTAATTAACTTTCAACA